>OZ008350.1:12575502-13175502 GCA_963931975.1 Cataclysta lemnata | reverse complement strand
GTCGCCCATGCCATGTCTTCTTCTGCAATCGCATTTAATTTGGAATGCTCTCAATATTGTAACCAATTTTCTTTGCAACAATCATGTTGCGAATTTACGATAGTTTTGACGATATGCCTCGTTGTAGTTACAGTTATTTAAAACACCTATAATGTTCAGGTCCTTCTGAATATGGCTGTGAAGTACCTAACCGAAACACTGGCGAGTTGAAACCGTGAAAGTTATTTAATTTCAAATGTCTAGTGTTTGTGCAAATTAAGAGAGACACAATGAGAGATGTATGAGCATTAATATACCCAAAAAATCGAGGCTTACTACAAAATGATTTCTGACGAAATTAATGTTCCAAGTCCAAGGGAGTGCTCATCAAAAATACAAAAGTCCGACTCAAAACAATGATGAATGCCAACCAGCCGACCACAGCTGTTCCTGAATTGTTTTAAATGGAATGGAAAGTCGATTCCAGTTTTTTTGAATCCCACGGTTTCCTTGAACTAATGTTCTGGAAAAGAGACTGAAGGTCAAGGAATAATTTGCAAAGCCATTCGCCTTTGTAATGCTGGGGATTGCTCGGGACTGTGTGACGGAAACTCTACCCAGTGCACGTCTGTTTTGGGCGCAATTTCGTCTGTGCCCGATAACAAGATCCGATGGGAACGCCTGCGAGGTATTGTTGGTTGTAGACAAGAATCCACTGAATGAAGTCCTTGTAAATTATTCTTTGCAGTAATGCCGTGAAAGATTAAAACAGGCTGTCACCAAATAGATGAACATTAAAGACGATTGGTACTTTTTTGATTTAATATTTTAAAACCGAAAAATATTAAATGTGGTAAGTATATATATATTTTATATTATAGATGTGAATGTTTTATGCTATCCATCAATTAAGCCGTTGGTCCCGAGTGCATCTGCAGTCGTTAATACCCATCAATCCGCACTGGGCCAGAGCGTGGTGCCTTATGACCCATTTTCCCTATATCCTTTCATCCACAGGGAAGGCTTATGCTCCAGCAGTGGGGCCGTTAAAGGGCTGGTGATGACGATTATGATGAACCGCATATAAACTGGGAACAAGGCAAGATGATAATAAAGGGTGATACCACATTATGCTCAAAATAATATCGCCAAGCTATTCCACGTCCAGCACAAGTCTAGAACGATGAAATAAAACCTACAGCAACACCTGAGACTGCAACAGTCCTAATTAGAAAAAGTAATTAGCATTGCAAAATTACGAGAACGTGTGCAAGTGGAATGAGTTGTCAGAGAGACGTTGCTTTTGTTTGTGAAAAGCCATCGTGTCTGCTTGTATGTAAGTGAGACATTCCTTTATCTAATTAGGTGCTAATTAACTGCTTTTAAGCGGCGATTGTCGGGAGCGGAAAAACTTTTGCCACTTTTTCGTTCGACTGCTCTGAAAGAGATAATGCTAGTTAGATACGAAAGATTTGTTGTTGCTGGCACTTGTGTTCCACGGTACAGATAGCAACATAGTATTGTCTGCCCTTGTGTCGAAGTGTTAAGTTGCGAATTTTACACAATTTTACAGCTGATTTCGACGTGTAGTCTCCTACTTCTCTCGCCTTGCAAACAAAATTTTATAAGATAACATAGATATTTAATTAAAATATTATAAGGACTGGAAAAAAGGAAGGAATTAAATATTAAAATATAAAAAGTCTGGCTGAATAGAACATTGCATATTTTTGTAAACAGTGAGTGTATCAACCAAACCATACCTGCAGTCCTATCTCCAACTGTAATCTTTGGCAGTTGTTATAGAAGACATCCAATTTACAATTGCAGACAATGTGCAATCAATATTTATTTTATTTAAAAGTAACAGAGCTACCTGAAAAGTGGAAAGGTCCAAAAATAATTGGATTACTCTTTTGATCTCATGCTCGTCATCTCTTCTCATTAAATACTCATACCAAGACAGCCGCCTTCCACTCAGCTTTTCTGTTAAGAGTGCAATTTTCATGCTTTTAAGAAGCTCGTGGATACAATTTAGTATGTCACTTGATGTGCATGCTCCGTATTTCCGATTGCGTATAAAGCTTTCAGTAATTCTTTCAGACCCAGTCAGTATAACGGAACTACTATGTCGACGGATCCATTGTCGCATTGATTGATTGATTCCATTGTGTTAATGATTTACTTTCTTCTTCAGTAAAACAATCATTACCTCGTACAGTACTGGGTCCACATGGTGCGCTATAGCTCAGCCTACTCTATCTAATGCCTAATATTTTTATTGTATATTTTATTCCAATCAACTTTTTTCTTTCTTTCTTCTATTCCCATTCCACAGGCAAAGCCTTTCTGAAAGTAGAGACCTAAATAAGCTATTTGCTAAGATATTTGCAAGATTGATAGATAGATATAGATATCTATCTTAGTAAATAGTTTAATAAGGTCCCTATAATATATATATATAGTATAAAATATATAAAGTATAGATATAGATATTTGCCAAGTTTGCTGGGGAAAAATAAATACACGGGCTTAATACCGACAGACGGTTGACGGGAAAAAGCATAAATCCGACCCATTTCTTCGGAAACTTTATCAAAAGTTCAATGTTTGATTGAAAGGTATAAATTCCGGCAACAAATCTCGTGCTAACTCTCAATCTTCAAAACGAACTCAGTGAATTCCGAAAACCCTATCGGATAAATCATCGCCACAGTGTAATGTTGGTCAGTAAGACATTTCTGACAACTATCAGCAGTTCCTATCTCATCATCATCATCAGCAGCAGTAGCAGACCTTTAATGTCCCCACAGCTGGGGCACGGGCATTCCCTATGGATGGAAGAATATAGAGAGATTGGGCCATAACCCACCACGCTGGCCCAGTGCGAGTTGGTGGATATTAACGACTGCAGGTGCAGTCGGGACCAACGGCTCTGTTCCGAAACATGAAGGAACTCGAGAAAATAAATTTTTGCTCACCCATTCAATGACCGCTTTTAGAGAACATTGCTTATTTTACCCAATCGCAGGCCAAGCGCGCTTAGCCACTGGGCTAGCGAGTTCATATCTACAGGTGCATTATGTGAGTCTCAAACATAATGACGAATTGAGAAAGGGATGCTCGCGTGGTTTGGTCACGTCGAAAGAATTGCAAAAAGGATTTATATGTCGGAAATGAATGGCGCAATAATAACAATAAAGGGGAAGGCCCGAGCGAATATTTCATAATCCAATTAAAAGTCCATTGAAAAAGGGTCAGGTCAAGAGTACCCAAAACCGAAGGACATGTACGAGGATATTAATGACAATGGATGAAGCTAAAGAAGTATTTTAGATCCGTAGCAAGTTGAAAGAATTAATCTCTGCCTCCCACATGAGTGGGAGAAATAAGTGATCTATATAATAATAATAATATGTTTTAAAATGAAAAAGTGCAAAGACATTACTGATTGTATTTAAACTGTGCCTTTTGAAACATCACCCGAACAGCGAATCTACTGAGATCAAGTGCTTTACTGATTCTGAACGTGAGCGGAGTTAAACTTCAACTATCTAACCTAGCTCTCTCGAAAAACGAATGGATAGAGCGATAAAATGTCGAGACTTCACACTCAGAACTAATTTTATTGCATGCCGTTGGCCAGACCTCGCGATAATCTTGGATCCAGCTTCAATTTAAAAGTTTTCTTAGTTTAATTTAATAATATTATTGAATGTTAACGTGGTAAGTAAGTTGAATAAAAAGAGCCTGCTAAACACAACGGTATATCTTTGGGTAGAGTTGAGGGTTGGTGTCAGACAGGCGGTCGGCCGTAAAACCTAAGCTAAAACCTATAGCAGTACGGATTGGAATGTTGTCATCCCAATCACTGTTTCCATAATTCGGTCTTTCGACATGGCCCTTTCCGTGGCTTTCGCATTCTTTCATCACAAGCTGCTTCCCGGTGATATGGATAATATAAATCAAAAGGGAGTGGATGGATTGATGATGTTTGACTGATATAAATAAAAGAGGAAAAAAACTGCTACCCCAGATAAACTAGGAAAAGAGCAGGAAGATGATTGACGATTAATTTGGACGAACTAATTATTTCCATAAATTCGCTGAACCTATTGATCCATAGTTAACTCAACCAATTGTTAAAAACTATTACTAATTGCTAAATATCAGTCTGATATGTAACCATTAGTAACAATTTTAGTTACTAATGTTACTAATTGATAAATATCAGTCTGATATTGTTACTAATTGTTAAATATCAGTGATATTTAAAGATAAGTAACAATTTTTAACAATTGGTTAACAGTTAAATATGCATAAAAAAACCAGCCCCAAGTCTTACACAGCAGTTCTATTAAGTGTTACCGCCAAAATGGTATTACACAACGCCGTCAAAAACATTCGAGCAACATGCCATTTTCTACGCGAGCAAGAAAGCGTATCGGTACGGATTGCTTTCAATATCGAACTCGACGGTGCCGATGCTCATAGCGCACTTTTTCCCAGCAAGTTTCAATATTGCCAGCACGTACTTCCCAAGTACCACACTACTCACCCTTTTGAGGCCTGCCGTGAATATCTTAGGCGCGAGATAAATCTGACTTGAAAAGATCCTTTCTGAGGTATACTCGCATCAAAATTCAACGAATGACCTTCCGGCACGTGCGGTAAACGGTTCACAGGAAGGATCGTCCGAGCCCGCGCAGAGGGACGTAACAAGGGTCAAAATAGGTCCACAAAAGCCTTTACCTCCATCTATAAGTACTTGTCATAATCTGCGAAGAGCTGAACCGAAATTGCAGTCTCGTGAATTTAGACGATTCTTTTGTAGCCAAGGGTTTAAGCAAACTTGGACGTGGTAGTTTATAGTTAAAGTTTTTTTTTTTATTCCTGTAAGATTCCACTGCTGGGTAAAGGCCTTCCCCGCAGCTCTCTCATCTCGAGCGATCCCTAACCAAATTCGTCTAGGTCTTAAATTATGCCTTCCGATCGCCTCTCCACCTCTTTCTAGATCCACCTCGACGCCTTTGACCATCCTGAGGTGTGGTCAGAGGCGCCGACTCTTAGGGCTGGTTTTTTTAATGCATAGTCAACTCAACCAATTGTTAAAATTTGTAAATAATCTTCAAAATATCAGACTGATTTTTAACCATTAGTAACCAATTTTAGTTACTAATGTTACTCATGGTTAAATATCAGTCTTATATTTAAAGATTAGTAACAATTTTTAACAATTGGTTAAGTTAACTTTGCATCAAAAAACCGGCCCTTAGGTTTTTTAACAGTTTTAAGTATAAAATATATAGCAAAAGTAGGAGAAGCTAAAGAAGAATTTGGTCACTCAACCAATGACCAAACTTAGCGAACATTGCTTAGTTTACGCAATCGCAGGCCGAGCGCGCTATGCCACTGCCCTAGCGAGCTCCTCTTTCTCTGAACTATTAACATGAAAATGCTAAGGTTCAGAGAGTGGATATGGCTGGAGACAACCGGCTTAGCGTCGCATTGTTTGCTAAAGAGCCACTTTGTCAGTCCCAGACCACTTCACTTTAAAATGGTTTCCCTACGAGCTGGGAGTAACAATAATGGTAGGTATTTAATATTTCACTTGCCTTAAGTACCGGCAAGAATTAGGACTTTGATGAACTACAACTAGGGTGAGACATGACAGTCCCGTCCGAAGCTAGTTACAATGCTTGTCTGGAGTCATTCAACACTTCCTACAGCTTGGAATACACAAAGGCTGTGTCGGAATTGTTTTTGGAACGAGAAATTTCGTATTGATGAACCATTTAAACTTCTCGATGATGCTCGCATGGTTTGGTCACGTAGAAAGGAGAGCGACAGAATGTATTTAGGTATTTAAGCTGGAAGTGAATGGAGAAGGTCTAGTCTTCCTTGCTGACCTGGGAGCGAAATAATAACATAGAATCTGCCAACCAGGAGCTGAAAAGATGATGGGATGACAACATTCCAATCCATACTGCTCAATGTTTTGGATTAGGTTTTGCCGACTGCCTGATCAACCCTCTTTGGGTATGCTCTTGTTGGTGATTAGCCGTCCACCATTCGGGTGCCCCGAGGTGCTTATTGGCCAACAACCGGACAATCTCTTTGTTGACTTTTACGACACCCCTGCACCAGCAGGCTTAGCATGACACGTGGACAAGATATCCTCGGGAAAAGAAAATTTTTACTTTGGCTCTAATGGAGCTTCTACACGGTGCATATAACTTGCGCATGTTGAAGCACTTGCGCGAGTTATCCGTGTAAACGATTCCAGTTCCGTACACGGGGACTCGGATGAGTCAAGGCTGGCACATTCTACGTTACTTTTACGCTCCCAGGCCAGCACGGAACACAGTATTTGTTTCTTATCGTGTGTTTAACGAGGTCTTTTTTTCCGATAGATGAAGTCACGTACCCGCCGTCGGAGTGGTTCGACGGGAACTGCTCGTGGGTGGAGGCGGTGTCGTGGGGCTGCAACGCCAGCGCCAACGGCACCGGCGGCAACACCACCTCCGGTGACGTCACGTCGCTCGTCCTCATGGCGGCAACCTCTGTGGTCCTCGCGCTCATCATCCTCGCTACTATTGTCGGTAAGTGCCACTATTCTTTTTGTTTCTTTTTTAAGGACCTAGGCTGTTGGCCGAGAGGCCTTTACAGCACCTACCGAGTTTTTTGGGGAAGGCTAAGACCTTGTCCTTAAGCCTTGCAGTCGAGCACTCCCTACGAGGGTACCTCCACAGCAGGCGTCCCCCATGGTGAGACGGCATCTCCGGAGGGAAATATACTGCCATATACTGCCGCGGAGAGCCTCACAGGGCGCCCGAGTCGGAGCTACCACGCTCCTTCTTTCTTCTAAGAACAAGGCCGAATGGATGGTGTAGCTTATAAGGTTAAATATGGGAAACCTTTTTTATTAGACGACACGTTTCCAATGTTTAACGTTATTTCTTTGACGATTTATGAGTGTATGTAATGTAGTGATACCATAAATGAAAAAACCTTAAACCTTATTTTCATTTTCCGTTCCACAAACATTCGTTCTCCCAGTATTCGAACCCGGGACCCTAGTTAGCGATCTGAGTATTCAACCAAAATTACAAGTTACTAGAATTTATCCATCTTATGATTTTGATCCATCTTCCACGATTTACAAAGCACATCATTGGAACCCCGTTGGAAATCTCCAATTTACGAATCGCCGCTGTAAGCTAAGAGAGTGTAAAATCCCATTTTGCACAAACAAAAAAAAAACAAAACACCCTTTTCTAAACAAGCCGATGAACGCGAACAGGGCCGTATTGGCTGGCAGCCAAATTGAAGTACTTATCGCAACAACATCACGGGTACGGATCTAGTATAGCCATTTCAGTTACATAATCAAATCAAATGTCGCGTGTTATTATATTATATTGAGCTTTATGTACTTTTATTAGGTATTGGGCTTTGCGCAGAATTGTATTTGTTTTATATTGAGTGAGAGATAAGTCTTAAAATATTTTGAAAGAGCCAAGGAGCTCGATTGCGTAAATCATGTAAAGTTCGCTTAGGTCGGTCATTGGATGGGTGATCAAAAATATAGTATCTCAAGTTCCTCCTTCCTCCTTCGTGCTTCGAGGGCAAATTAAGTTGTTGGTCCCAGCTGTATCTACATTCACACATACATAAATCATACCCATTATCCCCGAAGGGGTTTTATTTTATTTGCTTATCAAAATCACCACGTAACTATAGAAACTGTCATGTTTTATGAGATCGTGATATTATTAAAAACATGTTTTTTTTTACCCAAATCTGAAGTTTAATTTAAAGACATGTAAAAGACACGTAAAACAACGTAGTGTAGTTTTTTAAAATTAGTCATCATGCCTGGTTAAACCCAGCTGAATAAAGTAAAATATTCCAAGAGAAGACGCTAAATAAACATCTAAGACAAGGAAAAGTTATAAAGACTCTTAAGAGCCGTCTTGACTTGCAAGAGGTGTATTTCACGCAGGCGGCATTTAACACTTAAGAACTCGCGCCTAAATTTGTAACACACTTACTGGATAAAGGGTGCATTGGACCCAGCATAATATTCTTATTTTTTTTTACTGAAAAACTAAATGTGAATATTCACTCAATTCATCTGCTCCCTGCCCTGTGCCTGTATGTTTCTTCTTCCATTCATATCGGTCCGATGTCATCAATCCATCGACTTATTTTTGATTCACCGGAAAGGTGCTAGTGATGTATGAATGTATAGTAAACGAAATGGTATATCGAGAGACTGATGAACCGAGAGAGTGATTTGAATGACAAAATTCCCATCCATACTGCTCAATGTTTTGGCTTAGGTTTTACAGCCGGCTCTTGGCTCTTTGGGTAAATGTTTCGACGGGTGCAAAGTAAAAAGAGACATCTTCAAAATAGCAACTTTACAGGAGTGCAAAAAGATCGAAAAAGTGTGTTATTTATTTGTACATTAAGTTGGTTAAGCTAATTTGTTGATAATTTACGAGATTTTGGAGATAGCCATTTTAACATCGTATTTTATAAAATTCTATCGGAGCCAACTACCAGTTGGTCGCTTATACTCGGGACTTTAAATTTCATGTAAAAACTATATCTTCATTATTTTACTGATTCAGTGTCACGGTTATTAAGTTGTGTTAGTTTTAAAAGCATTTCCGTTTCCTTGATGTCTAGTTGTTTTCTTGTTCTTCCTAATTGCACTAACAAATTGCGTCGTTCTTTATTCATTTTGAGGATTGTAAGGAGTAATGCAAATGTAGATTAAAATTACACCTCGAAATCGTTGCCGTTATAGGCAAAAACTTTTTTAACCTAAAACGTACGCGCGCTGGTGACAAGTGAGTCAAATGCCTGATGACATTTTGTGTACGCTCGGAGCCCGCCCCGCAAACCCGCGTCGAAATGACCAACGTTACTTGGTCGCATTAACTTCGTACTATGTGCAAGAACATGAGTAGATAGCTTTTTAGACGTTCGAAAATTTATTGAAACAAAGTGAAATCTACAATACAAAATATGTCAGGTTGTGGAGCCTTGTTTGATTAGTACGAAAGTGCAATAAAAAGAAAATCGTGGATTTGTAGTTGACTCTATTTACTTTGCACCCGTCGGTTTACTCAATTATAGGGATAATAATGTTAATAAACAACGACATTACGTAATCGAAACTAATATTTGTTGTTTTTTCTTTAATTATAAATTATAACAAGATTATTGTTAAAATTTCGAAAATTAATTCTTTAAAAAGAATCTTTTATGTTTTCATATAATACTATGATGTGCCCTACTTAAACTGAATAATAATTATAATCAATAATTACTTATAGAAATCCAATAAATTTTCTTTGAAAATTGACTACATTATGTATAATTACTGCTTTTCAACGTGTTGCACGAATTGAAAGGTATAGATAGTTCTTGCAATTCACTAAAGATAGTGAGTTTTACTAGTGGTTGAACGTAATTATTCAAAATATAAACGTTACGTTGCCGTATGGTGACGGCAGAGTAGAATACAATTGTCACCACCCCCATCTCTCCCGTGGGTGTCATACAAGGCGACTAAGGTTAAACTCAGCGATGAGGAATGGGCAGCAGCGTTACTCTTATACCACCTAGCAATAGTACTGCGACTTTTGTGCCCGATAAATGGCAATAGGCTCGCCACCTATTACATGGGATCTAACATAATTGGCGAAGCGTGGGTGCTAGTTCACCTCTGCCTAACCCTTCGGGGATATAGGCGTGATTTATGTATGTATGTAAACGTTACATTAGTAGTGTGCGTATCTGGCCTATGATTTGTCTGTGGTTAATGGTTATGTCTCTTTTTGTGCTAACCGTATTCTCTTTCGATCTTACTCACAATGTGATTATTTTCTCATGCCCATTTTTATACAGTTACGTGTTTACTACAAGTAAATCTCGCTCGCTGTGGTGAATTGCAAGAACTATACTAAAAGCAGCAACGTCGCATACATCAAAACTTTAAAGTTATTGAACATAAAACGAAGGTCTGGGTCCGTTAGACCCAGCAGCGAGTCCTTGAGTGTTAAGAGCGAATCATCTCAAAAGGAGCGATCCCCACCATCTGACAGCCATAAAAACAGGGCAGGGCAAAAAACAAAGTGCCATTTAACATTCACTCGAGAGGAAAACTTGCCTCGCGCTAAAATCCAAAAACAACAAACTGGAAACACCAAAAGAACTCATCTTAATTACAAGCGGAATGGAATTTACAATGGAATGAAAAATTGTTCTTTTCATAATTACGATCAAACGGCGTCCAAAGTGAAAAGTAATGAACGCACCGAACACAAAGACAATTCATCTGAATTTATTGTGCTAAAAATAGGCGCAGACTCTAAGCGGAAATGTGGAATTTATTCCTTCTTTTCAACCTTAAAGTGTATCACACAAGGTGGTCGGTGATCGAATGAAAAGTATATCGGTTTGTTGCAGCCTGCTGGGTTGCTCACAGTACCTACCGTGAATTAAACTTGTCGACATTGTTTCATGCGCAGGGTAAAAGAGTCCATAACGGGCATGCCATACATGGGCATGTATTCCAAGATGGATATATTCCCAGCCATTTGTTTCTATGAAGAGTTAGATGAACAGCAACATTTATAAAAATTGTAATAAAGCTCTGTACAATAGCGAACTTTTTTTGGCTCGTAGGTATTTAGTTTGTATGTTATTCAATTGAAATAAAGTTCATTGTGCCTTGTACAATTTCTTTGCAAAAAGTCGCTTCCATTTCATTGTTGTTCCATTCCGCGGCGGTGTAAATTGAGCCTTACCGCTTGCTTCTTGTTTTGGCCAATTTGATTTGGTTTTTTAATCTTGTCCAAATGCGAGTTTTCTGTGCCCCAACGCCTTTGTAATTATCTGTGGCTGTTATTTTTTATTCGCTTCTTTACTGCTACAATATTTCTGTCGCGATGTGCCTACATATTCTTTTTATGTTATTTGATGTAAAGAGCTTGGTGTGGACATGTTATGAGTGGGGATGCCATGAATGCGAGTAAAAAAGTTATGAACATGTTGATGGATTATGAGAAGTGTGATATGAAGTGTGTGGATGAGGAGATGACAGTGGAGAAAGAGGACATACTGCGCCCAGCCCAAATAGGATGGGATAAGGGAAAACGTCCCCACTGCTGGGGCACAGGCCTTCCCTGTGGGTGGAAGAGTATAGGAAGAAACCATAATACCATAACCCACCACGCTCGCCCAGTGCGGGTTTTTGCGGATTAACGACTGCAGATGCAGCGGGGACCAACGGCTTAATATGCCTTCCGAAGCGCGAAGAAACTCGTGATATCATTCAATGACCAGACATAGCTAACAATGCTTAGTTTACGTAATCGCAGGCCGAAAGACCACAACATCCCTTAACCAACTACATACTGGAAGCAAAGTTTTTGATAGTACTAGTGTGGTGGTATTCCAAGATTGTTCCAAAGCCAACTCGGAACTAAAATCGATACGCTACTCGATTCCGAAACAAGAGAGCCACTCGATTTACGTAAACCCGCTACGGAGTTAAGTGCGAAATCTGTTGTAAGTGGGTCAAGACGCCGCTACGCTAGCTCACTCGCGCTCCGATGACTTAGTAACGCAGTTGATTTAGCCCCCTTCGTGCTCCCGGGAGCTTGAATTCGACGTGTTATGACTAATTATGACTGCAGCTGTGTGTTGTGCCGTTATGAGCAGAAATCTGTACTAATTTTAGCTGCTCGGGCAAGCATTGTTTTGCTTTTATGAGACATGTTACATACATGACAGTGTTTATGTTAAATATTTTATGTTTCTCGTTGTGCCTAAATAAATGTTTCTTTCTGTCTTTCTCTCTTTCTTTCTTTCCTATCAATTAAAATTATTAAATTATTAAAATTATTATTAAAGTAAAAAAATACTAATAAATAACTTCATGGTGGATTGTGGCTCAAATGAGATACATTTAGTTGGACTTAAAAAAAAGGCGAAAGTCGACTGCCCTGACTAAAATAAAAATACTTGTTATTTATACTTTCTTCACTAAAGTATTATCATAACATATACAGAAATCAAAAACAATGAAACAACCCTGACCTTTGACCGTAACCTTTAAGTCGTTTGAAATTAAAAATGAATTGCCAGCTATAAAGTCCTCCAACATTGACGATACCCTTTTCAATGATGACGGTGGCTGAAATGTTGTCAGTGTGTGGAGTGTTGGGGCAGATTTATATTGAAATTAAAATTAAATCTAGAATTATTGACATAAGGTTTATTTTTACATGTCATTGTATTCGCTGTGAGTGGCTGTCGAGCATTTCTATACAAAAATAAGTGAAAACAAGAAATTATTACAATGACACAAAACTCTATTTGAAACATGTTCAAAATTATGCACTCCTCTCCGAGCCGGACACTTACTTAAATATTTCCAAGCATACTACAGCGCTTACGAAGACCGCATTATGTACGATTTTTACAGAAAGTTAAGTTATATATACATATTATTTAAAACCAGGAAAACGAGCTCTGTAACTTTCCCATAGAGACCATTTCAATATTTACTCCTAGTCCAATCATCACATCGATAGCTGGCTCGGTTCTGGGCACACAAGTAAAATATGAAGAAAAAAACTTTAAACGCGTTTTTTTTCTGAAGTTGTAAAAAGGTGGATAATGCATTTTTCAAGCGCGGCAGCATAGCTGAGGTAAGGGATGAGCGGCCGAATGTACAATGAAAGCAAGAAAGAAGAAAGAAAAACATTTATTGACCAGCACATAGACAACACAGAACAAAATAAGTTAATGATGAAGAATATGACAAAGACATAGAGTGACAGGAATTGAGAAAGAGCGAGTGAAAGGATATTGATAAAACACACGACCGTGAATGGAGAAAGGAAACGGGTTAAGCTTAAGTGAATGTTGGATATTCAAATTGAAAGTTTATTGATGAAAGGTCAGGTCACAAGAGGATCCAAAACTGACGAGATGTATGAAGACATTCCATCCTTGTCATTATACACAAATGGTATCAGTTTGATATTTATAAAACTCTTTCTTTTATTGTAGATTGATGACGGCCGTGTGGTGACGGCAGAGTAGAATACAATTGTCACCACCCCAAATCTCTCCCGTGGGTGTCGTACAAGGCGACTAAGGATAAATCAGTGATGAGGAATGGGCAGCAGCGTTCCTCTTATACCTACCACCTAGCAAAGAACTGCGACTTTTGTGCCCGATAAATGGCAATAGGCTCGCCACCTATTACATGGGACCTCGCATAATTGGCGAAGCGTGGGTGCTAGTTCACCTCTGCCTACCCCTTCGGGGATATAGGCGTGAATTATGTATGTATGTATGTATGTAGATTGATGATCATGAGCTCGCTAGCACAGTGGCATAGTGCTCTTGACTTGCGGTTGTGTAAACTAAGCAATGTTCGCTAAGGCCGATCATTGGATTGGGACCAAAAATTTTTTATCTCGAGTTCCTCCGTGCTTCGAAAGGCACGTTAGGCCGTTGGTCCCAGCTGCATCGTCAGTCGTTAATAGCCACCAACCCGCACTGGGCCAGCGTGGCGGGTTATGGCCTTGGAATAATGATGATGATGATCATGATATTTAGAGACTTCAAATCTTACCTCAAAAAACGTTGAAGGTTAGAAAAAGTTCGAAAAATTACTGTCTTCAAGACTGTACTGTAATTTTTCGAACCTTATCTAACCCCAATTTTCTTTGAGCTCCTCTTTAACTTAATTGAGCAACAAGTAATAGGCGGGAACGTTTCCAATCTTGCAGACACCATCTAAAAGACACAGAAATGTATTTCGAATGCCTCCCATCTGGAAGAGAGCCAAGCTCCCGTCGGTGTGAATAAAATTCCCACCAAAGCGTTTGCATTATACAATTTCGAGTACCAAGTGCTCTTTTCGCTTTATTTTGAAACTTTGACGCTGCTTTTAAATTGTTTCGCTTGAATTCCGAATTCAAACGTTGTACAACGAACGAACTATGGACAATGCATAGCGGCTAACATTTTTCGTTTAAGCGCATTAGTCATTTTGTTGGCTGACAGTTTAAGCGGTTTGTCTGGTTTGGTGGTTTTTTTAAATGCGTATAATCTGATTTTGGATTGATGAATTTACAATAAAATAAAATCATGGGTTGTTCCATAAATGATTTTATGGACGTATAATAGTAGTAAGTTGAATGTATAGATCTAGTACATAATATTGATATGAAAACTTCCAAGGAATAAATTAACGTCAGGGGCATTTTGTGATAAACACAGACATTTAGTCTGGCTGTGTATGTACTATATTAATACATAATAATTATAATGTGCCATGTGGTGACGGCAGAGTAGAATACAATTGTCACCACCCCAAATCTCTCCCGTGGGAGTTATACAAGTCTAAGGATAAATCAGTGATGAGGAATGGGCAGCAGCGTTCCTCTTATACCTACCACCTAGCAAAGTACTGCGCCTTTTGTGCCCGATAAATGGCAATAGGCTCGCCACCTATTACATGGGACCTAGCATAATTGGCGAAGCGTGGGTGCTAGTTCACCTCTGCCTACCCCTTCGGGGATATAGGCGTGAATTATATGTGTATGTATGTAATTATAATGTATATTAAAATATGTACGTCATCCATATAACTGCTTATCGTCGTTTTCGAACCGAAATGTGCTATGTGCCCCTTTTTAAGATTCCAACATTTTGACCTTAACGGGTAGCTCACTGCCCTATCTATCGTATGAAAAAACTGCTAAGTGCATAATATGAGCAATATTTGTCTTATAATAAAATATGCTAAGTGCAGCGTCTAGAACATTCACAAACATACATACATACATACATAAATCACGCCCATATCCCCGAAGGGGTAGGCAGAGGTGAACCAGCACCCGCGTTTCGCCAATTTTGTCAAGTCCCATGTAATAGGTGGCGAGCCTATTGCCATTTATCGGGCACAAAAGTCGCAGTAAATTGCTAGGTTGTACGAGTATAAGAGGAACGCTGCTGCCCATTCCTCAGCACTGATTTATCCTTAGTCGCCTTGTACGACACCCACGGGAGATATTCACAAACATGTTTTTGTGAATATCTCAAAAGTATACTTTTTGCACACTTTGGGCTAGATGATAGATATGAGTGTATGAAATATTTATTAATACTCAAAAGAAACCTTAATCGTCACCAGAGATCTTACCTTTATTACAGAAACTTTTTAATAGCCCAAGGTCCCGGAAGACGCTTCAATCGAAACTTTCGTGAAGCTATTTTTAATTACGAGAAGTTACGGATCCCTAAAGGAGCAATCAAGCTAAAAGGGGTACGGATTTTAAAGGGAGATAGTGCGTTGATAGTTCGATTAATTTACTTAATTTCCCATCTCTCTTAGATGGAGACATTTTTTTCCTTTATATTTGAGACAATAAAAACTCTAAAATTTACCTAAGCTAACTTAATTTACAACAGATCTTAATTAATTATACAAGGGATATTGGTAGGTATACACCGTACAATCCTCACCTGAGACCTTAATTACAATTTACAACAACAACCCAATGTATTTTTTACTGTTTAGTAGTCTTTAAAAGTAAAGACGTCGTTTATTTGAATTCTATTTCCATTGCTATTTCTATACATAAAATATATAATGATATCACATCTATTACCTTAAATCAATACAAAAGTTGAGCAAAAAAATATCATAAAACTTATCTCTAAACAGCGACCAGCTTAGAGATAAGTTTTATTTATAATTTCCGATGAAAATAATAGGGTGAAGCTGTAGCTACCAAAAGGGCGTTTCTCATTAAAAGAAAGAAGAAATTTGTGTGCGTAGTACAGGGAGGAACATCCTACAAGAAAATGCTTTTAAGTTGTTAGTCTTTGCCGACATCTAACAAGTAAAGTATGTGAAGAAAATAAATCAGCTTTTCGGCATTAATTATTTTTTCTGCGTAAATTCTCATAGAGGAAGGTGGCCAAAAGTGGGAATAATGCCTAAAACGGACACTTTCGTATACGAAAGTGAACCCCTGTTTTTCTTGATCACGCCATAACTTTAGAACATACTGTTTCATTCATTTTTTTTAAAGCTTCCTAATACTTTGTAGAAGAAAAAATACGAAAAGAAAAATTGAGATAATTGCGTGTATAAAAAAACGAATCCATGAATATTATTTATTTATGGGCCAGAATAGAAAACTGACAATGTTGTGTATCGAAAATTATCACAATGAACAAAATAATATAGTGAAAATTGTGGCTAGGAAAAGTTCGAACAATTTTAGTCTTGAAGCGGGCGGGACTCGAACCCGCGGCCTATGCAATCCGTGCCTATAACACTACTACTGCCACCAACCAAAAAGTTGTCAAGACTAAAATTTTTCGAACTTTTTCTAACCACATTTTTCTTTGTACTAATTCTTCTAATTATTATGTTCCAATTGAAATCAAAAGTAAGAACTATAATGTTTTTTAAAGTTTTTTTATTGAAAATGAAAATGAAAATATGGTTTATTCATATAAGGTATCATTTCATACACTCATGAATCGTCAAAGAAAGAAATTATGTATCCCAGTTCGAATTAAGTCGATATCGTCTGTCGGGTCAGCTAGTGACTCTATAAAACAATGGTGTTCAAAGCGTTCCAATTCCGCTGAAAGCCGGACCCACACCACGCAACTTAAAACCTTTCCTTATCCCATCGTAGCGATAACACATGAGTAAATATACGGAACCGAGAATAACGTTCATACAACCGCGCGAAACGGTTGCACTACTACAAGGACACGGTGCATGTGTGCGTTACCACTAACCGCTATCGCGCCCGCGGCAAGACTGGAAAAAACCGGTTTTTGACGCACAGCTATAGTTGCATAATCTCAGGGTTAGTGCCACGGCGTTCTTAGGAAGCTTTTACTCTGTTCGGTTTATCTACTCATGTGGCGATAAGGCGCCCAAAAAACATCCCTCGCCAGGGTTGTCAGCCAACCGGAAATATTTCGGAATCATCCTAATTCAGACGACATAGAAGCTTACGGGTTTTCTGTGCGGCAATTGAATCGAGTCGGAGAAAATTTACGGATGCCATATGAAATCGCGTCGGAGTTTTGTTAAGCTCGTGTTTTTGGTGAGCTATATGTGACTGTTTGCAATAAGGAAGTTTTTCCCGTGATTAGTTCGGCAAACATCAGCAAGTTTGAAGAGTGATTTTTTAGAATGGTAAAGTCTGATTATATAAGCCTTCTGTCACTTGTGGATGCACTGTGTAATGGTAAACGTTTACAATCAATTTAGTTCGGTGGAAACTGATTAAGTGCTTCATTTTTTAAAATTAGGTACTTTTCGATTTAAATTATTAAAATAAATTTCATTTTTAACAATTTACATAGTAGGGACCATCACCAGCTAATAAAACTAACATGAGGTAGAGTTTAATCATCTTCTTCTATTTTCCTCTTCCTATCCACTCCCTTTTGATTTATAAATATCATCCCTTACACCGGAAAAGTGCTAGTAATGAATGAATGTATAGAATAGAGACGGAACGGAGAGTGATTGGTAGGACAACATTCTTATCTATACTGCTCAAGGCTGTAAAACTTAAGACATGGTTTGCCTTATTGGTGGTACAACATGGACAAGGTGATTAGTGGTCTACATCAGGCAATCTTCCTTACTGCCGCACTCAGAGACGACAATTAACTTTAATGAGTATTTAATGTCAAAATTTTTCATTCAAATTAAGGCCATAGGCAAGAATAAAGACTAGTTTTGAATCGTCATTTTTTGACGTTAAGTACTCATTAACTTTATTTGACGTCTCTGAGTGCGGCAGTTAGTCGACTTTTACGATACTGACCCCTGGGGTAAGTCGGTGCTGGCACATTCTACGTTATATTTTCGCTCCCAGGCTATCATGGAAGTATAATAAATGCAGTTTAACGCGAAAATAAGTGTTCCATTGCAGTCTCCAACAGGTGAAAAAGAATTATGTACCCACCAACTCAAATTTCAACTTTCCCGCAGCTGACTGTGCTCTCTAGCCGACTTCACCAAACACAAAAAAAAGTTATTGTTAACTTTTACCAACCACTGTTCGCTCAAAGGGAAAGTTGAAGATTTTTAAGTCGCGAAATCTTTGAACAGCAAAAATACTTTCAGCCGTTGTCTTTGTTACTTCTCAATTTTGCTGGTGTTTGGTTAATCTGTTTATGTACAAAGGTGTAATTTTATATACAGTAAAAATCAAGCTTACAATTACTCTGAAACAGCTCGCCTGCGATTGCGTCAATTAAGCAAAGTTTGCTAAGGGCGACCATTGATGAGTGACCAAAAATGTATTAGGTACCTATTTATAGGTCCTCCGCTTCGGAAAGCACGTTAATCCGTTGGCCCTGACTGAATCTGCAGTTGGTACTTACCAATCCGCTCTGGGCCAGCGTGGTGGGTCATGGCCCATTCTTCCTACATAATCCATCCAAAGCGAAGAATGATGAATGAATGAATGAATAGAAAAGACACGGAACGGACCATGTCGAGAGACCGATGAACGGAGAGAGTGAACCCATACTGCTCAAGGTTTTGACTTAGGTTTTACAGCCCTCTTTGGGTATGTTTTATGCTGGTTTGCCTCCTACATTCGAGTGCCCCAAGGTGCTTATTTGTCTACACCGGGCAGAACTAAAAACGAATTGCTTATATTCCAGCACTGTAACATAATTTCCTCCTCTCAAAAGCACATATACGAAACAACAAACTAACCAAACACATGCAGTTAAACTAGCGCTAGTTGAAGCGCGGTTAACTCCAGCCCAAGTTGTCGTCCAACGTTTACATAACAAACGCTACGAAAGAGCAATAGAGCAGTTTAAACTAGTGTTTAAGCTCCGAGGAACTGAGCTGTTTGTGTATTTGTTTCTATTCGACATACTGTGGTGTTATAGCTGGCTGAGATAGTGGATTACTACGAGTATTTTGACCACATAAGTCAAAAAATCGTATTTTTTTAATGTTTAACTAGATGACCCGGCTAACTTCGTAACGCCAATGCCAATTAGCTACACTTTTGAATCATTTTGCAGCCCGCAGCCCTTCATCTCAAAGGACGAACTCGAGATAATAAATTCTTGGTCACCCATCCAGCCTTAGAGAACATTGCTTCGTTTACGCAATCGCAATCTTCGTCCTTGTAACGAACAATAAAATGTATTTATTATTTATTTATTTATCTTTGTTCTCAGGGAATGTGTTCGTGATAGCCGCAATCATCATCGAGAGAAACCTTCAGAATGTAGCCAACTACCTTGTTGCTTCCCTGGCGGTCGCTGACCTCATGGTGGCTTGCCTCGTCATGCCCCTTGGAGCCGTTTACGAGGTATCAGGTCTATTTATTATATTCAGAAAAAATATACGACCTTTTTTTACGTAGTGGAATGCCTTTACGCGGGGGCAGGCAGAGGTGTATAACACTCACTTTTCTCCAGCTTATTCCAGGTCCCATATAATGGGGGGCGAGTCTATTGCTATCCAGCGGCATTAAAATCGCAGTATATTACTAGATGGTATGGGAGGAACGTTGCTGCCTAGTTTCTTTACACTCAGTCGTCTTGTACGACACTCGCAGAAGAGATGTCCGTCTAGATACACATTTATCTAGACGTACATTTTCACACATTGCAATTGGCTACAACATAACGAGCGATGGGCGGCATTGTTTCCGATGAATTGCAATAGGTTTGCCCCCTATTACATGGGACCTAACAAGTTGTTGAAATATGGATGTTCCTGCACATCTGTTTAACACTTAGGGGACAGTGGCGTAAATCGTATATTAAAACACTTAAAATAGGACACATTATGACATCATGACGCACTGCCACAAAATGTTGTAAAAACTCTTGTTCTCTTTATCTGTCCTAAATACAGAGAAAATAAAACAATATTAATGTGTTAATTGATTATCATATGGTATCATTGAAGCTATTATACTGGACATCTATTTTCATATATTCGATGATTCTGCCTAATGCAGAGGGCGACAGTCACAATTTTCAAACTATAAGAGCTGTTTCAAGCGTTAGTTCTCGTAACTACTAATTTAAAACTATACTGAGGTGCTTGTACTCTAGGGTCTGTTAGTACCTTTGGCAGAGTTTAAAACTAGGGATTCCTAAACTAAAACATACTACAACCCGTGATGCAAACGTTTAATTTAAAGTTTTACTTCGGCATATCGCCTTCATTGCGCTTTTCTATTGGAGTATTATGCTTAACAAGCTCCAATATAAGTTTGCGTTCATCAATTTATAATTAATATCAACAAAATGAGATTTATTTAATTTATTGAAAATCAATTCATTTTCATCTTTACTCTCCGGCTCTGCTCCCCATTCTGTTTGCGATTTTCTCAATAAACTTATCTGCCAAATTAAAATCAGCTTTTACTTTCTGCGGCGTTTGCTTTTGCACATTCCGTTTATCTTCGGGCTACTTTAGTATTTGCAAACCAATAGGTACTTGTAACACAATCTAAAACTTGTCACACCTTTTATACCATGTTCTATGTGATTAAAGATATGACTACTTATGACCTTGAATAAGCACCTAAGAATATACCAATTCCAATTGATGCCGATTCAATATACACAATTTTACTAAAGAGTGTGAATGTTGCACTCACAGTCTTTAGTAAAAATTAAAACATCACCAAAGCAGGTGAAAGTATTCTAGGGGAAAGGAAGATTTTATTAAGAATAATGATACCTTTAATGTTAGCCTTCCATGCCTAGGAGGGAAGAAATATCGCAGAATGTGTGTGTGTGAAATAACCCCAACTCACTTCAGGGATTTGGTAAAAGTCAATTAAGGAAGATTGCCTGGTGTAGACTACTTACCTTGGGGCTCCCGAAATGTAGAAGAGAACAACCATACCTAAAGAGTGCTTGTGGCAGGCAAGCGGCCGTCTGTAAAATCTAGGCCAAAATCTTGAGCAGTATGGATTGGAATGTTGTCATCCCAATCACTCTCTCCGTTCATCATCTCTCGACATGGTCCTTTCCTTCCCTTTTCTATACGTTTATTTATTACCAGCACCTATCTGGTGCGATGGATGATATGATTCAAAAGGGATTCATATCATCCATCACATTTGTAATGGCTTGATGATATGAATGGCAGAGGAAACATACTTTGCAAAAGTGGAGCAGGATAAGAAGATGATGATGATGATGTCTTTAATTATAAGAACAGAAATTGCGTTGATGTTTCTGTTCTAACTGATTCTTTAAACCATATTAATGTTAGTGTTAGGAATATTGGTAAATGTATCAAAATAGTATACTCATAAATGTTAAGGTTGATATTTGAAAATCCTTGGCGCGAAATATTGTAGAAGTCCCGATGTGTACTTATCAAAGAAAAACAAACACCCGATTTGGGATTTATAATATTGGCAGGGAATTGCCATTTTGATAGACAGGAAAATATTTGTCGTATTTGTGGGAGCTTTGGAAGATATGACTTTGGCGGGGCCGGGGGAGATATGGTTCGCGCCTCCGCCGACTGTTCGTCTTAGCCCCGTGGGAAAAATGGGCTACTAATTTTACTGCTGCGTGTCGCGGTTATTGGGCTGTAAAATCGAAATTCAGTTAGCTTTGCGCACAGACACAAGACACACACAGACACAGACAACAACGGTACAGACACAAGACTTTTTCGAGACATGCTCAAGAGAACAACCTTGCTTGATGCATGAGTATTGTGGGCATCGATTCATACATGCGGAAGTGAATTCAACAGCCACTTTTCGCGATAACTATGCTAACCCTCTTTTTATTATTACTTGAATAGTTTAGCTTCAAAACTGACGTAATTCCATACAAACTTTCACCCTCCATTTCATCTTCTGAGTTTCGCAAAATCCTTTCTTAGTGCTTACCTACACTATAAAAGCATTGCATGGTGCAAAACTATGTGCTTGTTGTGTTTGTAAGACTGCGATGCGACGTCGTATCGTAAAAAAGTCTTTATGTGCCATTAATATCAATCAAGTGTGACACCGACAGCATCTGTTTCAGTTCGCATCGCAGTTTTGTGTTCAAGACCTTTAAGTTTCTTACCCTCCACGCTACTCAAAGTTTAAGTCTTGCTTAACATTCAACTATGTATTGTCAAAATTAAAGTTTTTCCATACAAATTCTGACAGCTATGGTCCGCTTAACTTTGCAGTGGTCAAAATTTGAGTACCGTTTCTGTATTCGGGGGTTATCCTAGTAGTTTGGGCTGTACGTTCATACGTCAGTCAGCATTCCTTTTTATTTATTATACAGACAGATTACTCACTTTATAGATTCTTGTCACGCCGCAAATCCATTTCAACATTCTCATCTCTACTGCATATAATTTTCTTTCGTCGGTCTTCTTCACGGCCCAAAATTATCCATACACGACAACAGACTGATCTGATAACGGAGTTAAATATTGTCCTTGCACAGAGGAATTTCCAAGTGATATAGTTATTCCCTTTGTTTATACAGTTTTGTATATCTTCTGCGCTATTACAGTACATATATAATTTAACGTTGTGCGCTAGCGAGGAAGCTTAGGAATGTTCTTGCATAGTTTATTAGTTATTGCGTACTATGGCAATTTTGAAGCAATCTTGCCCCATACGAGCTGCTGTTGAAATATTTCTTTTTTATTACTTACGGAAGCAATGTAGGTTTACACGTGGCGAAAGGATTGTTTTGTTCCGTAGACCCGAATATAGTGTGTGAATATAGTGGCCTACGTTAAGTATTTTTCATAAAAATAATGAAGAAGTATGAATAAAATTGGACCACTTTAGGCTTCTACATCTTGAAGGTTTATATAATTTTATTCGTATTTGATTAATCCTAGTTATCATTATTACCTTATTATTTTCTACATAATTCATATACATACATAAATCACGCCTGTGTATCCCCAAAGGGGTAGGCAGAAGTGAATTAACTCTACCGTCATCTTACTGCTTGTTATGTAGGTAGGCAAGAGCGGGCTACGTCCCCGCCCCGTCACCAGCAGTGTGAAATTAGCTAGCGTGTTTGATTGACGTACGCATCCTAAGGTTCCGATTCATACTTAACACGTGGCGACGAGGAAGTACCCAATCCTGAAAATGGCTACCGGAATCTCCTTTGGCGTTTTATCTACTTTTGATCATTTGTCGCAAGAGTGGAGTAGCTTCAAATCAAGATTAAACCAATGGTTTATTGCAAATGAAATTACTTCAACAGACAAAGCAAATATCAAAAAGAGGGTCATCTTGTTAACATCATTATGCGAGTCAACCTTCAAGCTAGCAAGTGATCTTGCGCTGCCGAACAAGGTGGAAGAACTAGAACACGAGGCAATCGTGAAACTGTTGGACAATCAGTTCACACCAAAAAGGTTCGGGTTTGCAGAAAAGTCCAAGTTTTATGCCGCAATACAAGTACCAGGCGAGAGTCACACTCAATGGGCAGCAGGAATCAGAGGATTGGCAGCACACTGTGCGTTCCAGAACTTGGAAGAGGCTGTGCTGGACAAATTCATAATGGGCATGGCACCGGGACACGAACGGGACAAATTGTTCGCGCAGGATCAACGGGAGCTGACCCTCGCGAAAGCTATCGACCTTGCTGAGAGCGTGCAGTGTGCACGCCAGGCGTCATCGGTGGGCGGGTTGTGCGCAGCGGTCTCGGATGGCGTGTTCAATATTACCAAGAAGGAATAGTTCAGTGTGTGTGGGTTCACTAACCACAGGTCTAACCAGTGCCGTTACAAACATTATAAATGTCAGAAGTGTAATAATAAGGGTCATTTAGGTAAGATGTGTCCTAACAAAGCGTGTAAAGTTAAGTTAGTAAGTGAAGATTCCGTGGATGACGGTGACGATGGTGAGTTTTATTCTATTAGCATTCGTTTCAATAAAGGAAGACCCATGACGGAATGGGTATTAATCCTTGGCCAATTTTTCAACTTTGAGATAGATAGCGGATCAGCTGTAAGCGTGATTTCAAAAAAAAAGGTTTAAACGGTTGCCATTATCAATCACCAACAAGAAACTATTTAGTTATACCGGCGAAAACATTCTTACGCTCGGTGTTGTTTTGTTACCGGTAACGTACAATGGGCGCACGCACACATTGAACTTTGTACCCAATGCATCATGCATATTGAATCCATTATACAAATTTTCACAGAAAAATATTACATGGAATTGGACATTGCAGCATGATAACGCATTTAATAAAATAAAAACTGTATTAGTGTCCGATAAAACATTAGCACATTTTGATCCCAAAGCAAAGATAATATTAACTGTAGACGCATCCCCGGCGGGTTTAGGCGCCGTATTATCCCAGGTAGGTGATGACGGGTTAGAGAGCCCTGTGTTTTGTTGTTCAGTTTCCATCAGTACTTATATGGTAGATCCTGTCCATTCGTTCTACGAACAGACCACAGGCCACTACTAAGTATATTAGGGCCCCATAAAGGCATTCCAGAGGTGTCGGCTAATCGGTTACAGAGATATGCTATATTTTTAGCGGCGTACAACTACACAATAGAATACATAAACAGTAAACAAAATAGCGTATATTATTTATCGCGCGCACATGCAGACGAAGGTCGGAAGGAGTCGGACGAGCTCACGGTGGGCAAGGAGCGTGCGACTTACATAAACTTTGTGATCGAGGGTAGCCTGCCTGTGACCTTGGAGGAATTGCGCCGCGAAACCGCCAGTGATGCAGTTTTACTTAGAGTAAAGCATTACGTATTAAACGGGTGGCCCCAGAAAATTGTGGAGCTAGAAATGAAACCTTACTTTAATTCAATTAGCATATGAAAGGGGCCTCATGCGGGGCCACAAGGTCATAATTCCGTCGTCCTTACAGGATACGATATGTAGAGAATTACATAATTCTCATTTTGGAGTGGTAAAAATGAAGGCAAATGGTCGCGGTCGATTGTGGTTCCCGGGCGTGGATGGTGCGCTCGAGCGGCTGGCAGGCGCGTGCGGCGTGTGCGCGGCGCTACGGCCGCCGCCCCCGGGCCCTTTCCACCGCGTGCATGTAGACTTCTTGGGGCCGATCAATAGATGTTTTTAATAGTGGTCGATGCGTACAGTAAATGGGTGGAATGTTACGATTTATCTACGACATTCAGTACAAAAGCAGTAGTCGGTAAATTATGCGATTTTTTTTCACGGTTCGGTATTCCGCAAGTATTGGTGATTGATAATGGCACGTCGTTTACATCACAGGAATTTGAAAATTATTGTAATCTTAATGGCATCAAACACGTGCTGACACCCGCGTACCATCAAGCTAGCAACGGACAAGCCGAAAGCTTTGTAAAAATTATAAAAAAAGGGATAAAGTCTATCATTTTATCATTCTATCATTTTTAAAGCCATGTGGTGACGGCAGAGTAGAATACAATTGTCACCACCCCAAATCTCTCCCGTGGGTGTCGTACAAGGCGACTAAGGATAAATCAATGATGAGGAATGGGCAGCAGCGTTCCTCTTATACCACCAAGCAATAGCAATGTACTGCGACTTTTGTGCCCGATAAATGGCAATAGGCTCGCCACCTATTACATGGGACCTAACATAATTGGCGAAACGTGGGTGCTAGTTCACCTCTGCCTACCCCTTCGGGGATATAGGCGTGATTTATGTATGTATGTATGTATTTTAGAGGGTAGTTACAAACAGCTCCTACATGAAAAAAATGCTAAGTTAATGTTCGATTATAGAAACTCAAAACACAGTACCACCGGTAAGTCCCCGGCAGAATTGGTATTCGGTCGCGCGTTAAAATCACGCTTAGATTTGTTAAGCCTGATAACATTGTCACCCTCACCCACGGATGTCACTCGAAGCATCGAACTTAACCAGTCCTCACAGGCGAAACATTATAAAGGCATACCGAGACCGGCGTTCAAAGAAAACGACAAAGTATGGATAACCAGAAATATTAACTTAAAAAAGATAACCTGGATTCAGGGAGTAGTAGTAAAAAAAATTGGAGCAGTAACATATGTAGTGCACATACCACAATTTGATCGCGAGGTAAAAAGGCACATCGATCAAATAAGAGCAAGACGGAGCTTGTCCCCAAACAATGATAGAAATTGGTACCCCGATGCAGTGGCGGATGTATTGTCACAATCTGAAACTACTTCACACCTAGAAGAAGAAGGAAGGTTGGAACAAAGCATGATGGCTACATCGCAGTGCACGAACAGTAGCAACAACACCGCAGCATGCTATAGCCACTAGGCGACAGGCTATCACTCCAATATTTTCTACGCCTACGTCAGATTAAATGAATTTAGTTTTAATAAAATAAAATTATGTATTTGTAAGCTTAAAGGGGGAATTGTTATGTAGGTAGGCAAGAGCGGGCTACGTCCCCGCCCCGTCACCTTCGTTATTAAAGCAGTGTGAAATTAGCTTGCGTGTTTGATTGACGTACGCATCCTAAGGTTCCGATTCATACTTAACACTGCTTTATATTTTTAACGTTGTAAGTAGATTTTTTGTCGTTTGAGTTAAACTCGTGTTTGTTTCAGAACGACCTCGAGTTGAACTTACGTGAAAATTTATTGTGATATCATGAACATGATTATCAGCATGTGGAGCCTGGCGTGCTAATGCATCTTCTTATCCAAAAGAAAAACGTCACAATAATACTTCAAAACTCCAAATTCATGAAATTAAAACTGATCGCAACGAAACGTTTGGATCCGTTTTCATTTTGTTTTTTATTTGAACATTATATATATATCTCTAAATGGCATAAAAATTGTTACAATTAAAAGTTTTCAAACGTTTGCTGACCTACAGCAAACGTTTGAAAAATTTAATATAGTCTTAAATATAGAATCAAAACTGTGTCTTCCACAATCCGGGCGGCTGCCTATATCACTCGGCCAACCAAGAGGTTCAACATCTTCCCTCATTTATTAAAACTATAATTTTTCGATCTTTTTCGAGCACATTTTTCTTTGATTACATCCGTTCTTAAGTTATGTTTATTTTGTATTTATGAAATTTAATCTGAGACCATTTAGTTTATCAACAATTTGCGAAATGTTTCCGCTTCAGAAATCTAGCCGCACGTTTGTCACCAGCGTAGAAAGGGCTTAATGAATTATAATATTACGACATGAGGGCTACAAGCAGTCATTATCTAGTAATAGATGGGAGGAGTTAGGACAAGCCTGAGTGTAATACTTCAGGATTAATAGCTGTGATACCGCACTAATGACTGCTTGCCATGATACATGCCCGGAAGACATTTAGCAGAGTAATTTTTAAAAATAATAACGTAAACGCCAAAGGACGTAGATCGTTTCACGGAATGTCAAACCTGCTGATAATTAAATATTTACGCCTCGATAAGTATCTATTCCAACGTTATTGGACTTAATAGTCCTATAACGTTGGAATAGATAGTAACCTGCCGGCCATTATTTCTCTGTTTGTATACAGAGAAATATTATATTATAATGGCAGGCAGTTAAGCCAACACTTTTAGAAATATGGAATGGTAGTATTATCCTAATCTGTCTATCCGTTGGTGACGAGGCGGTGTGGTGACGGCAGAGTAGAATACAGTTGTCACCACCCCAAATCTCTCCCGTGGGTGTCGTACAAGGCGACTAAGGATAAATCAGTGATGAGAATTGGGCAGCGGCGTTCCTCTTATACCTACCACCTAGCAAAGTACTGCGACTTTTGTGACCCGATAAATGGCAATAGGCTCGCCACCTATTACATGGGACCTAGAATTATTGGCGAAGCGTGGGTGCTAGTTCACCTCTGCCTACTCCTTCGGGGATATAGGCGTGATGTATGTATGTATGTAGTCTATCCGTTCAGCGGTCTCTCGACATGGTCCTTTTCTTCACTTTTCCATGCATTCATGCCAACAACCCAAGATAAGCTGGAAACAGAGTTGGAAGATGGTGAATACTATTTGTATTATTTGATCAAGTCGCCAACTTGACCACACAATGGTTAGGTAAAATTGGAATTGGTTTTAAAAAAAGAAATCGCATTTATCACAAACTTGGGAGCTAGGTTTTAGACTGGCAGCCTCGAACGTTGCAAAAGAAAAACAATATATAACTCGTAACGCGCGCCATTATACGAAAAAAGGTTCAGACGCGTCAACTTGTTATTTTCGGACCATTTAACTTTCTAACGAGACGCCCTTTAAGTAGCCAAAGCAGCATAATAACTCACTTATCAAATCACGCAACTCAAACAATAATGACCTTTGGAAGCCCGTTCCACTGTTAGGTAGATGTTCATTTTTATTGCGTGTAAATGTTATTGGATGCTTATAGGCACGAATACATTTGTCAGTTTCACTGAAACATGGCTCCACGGTCACTCAGGGTCGCGTTTCTATTTTAACAGGTTACATTACATTAGTTTGGGCATCAAGATTAGGTGTAGAATGAGAAATAAACCGCCTGGCGGGTGGATGTTCTATAGGGTAAGGTCACAGCTTAGTTTCGATCTGGTGAAGCAATCGAATAGCTATTTTTTTTATTTGGTAGACAGGAAAGTTCTTGCCCTTCATCGCACCTGATGGAAAGTGACGATAAGGGTCAAAGTTGAAATCGAGCTTCACCTAGAGCCACAGAGGGGCTGGCTTACAATAATGCTGTTAACATTATTTTTATGAGCACAGATTTTGATAAGATGATGGTAGCTAGCCAGGAGGACTTGACAGAAGTCCTACCACCAACCAAACCGTGTACAAATTTGTACCCGCTCGGGAATCGAACCCGGGACCTCTGGCTCTTAATTCCGGTGGGCGAACCACTAGGGCGGTTTTTGTTTATTTAGTAATTTTGGTTTCATTTGTCAAACCCCGAAAACAGAACTCAAATAAATACACGAGACTCGGACTTGAATACTATATTTTCATATACCCCAAGAGGGTTCGGTGTCGGCTGTAAAACCTTGAACGGTGTTATTGATTCTCGCCGAATGTCACATCCATCAGACATCTATTGAAGCAATAATAGACAGACACCTGGAATGTCTCCGCGTACCCAAGAGTATTAAACTTATGCAGTACCTACTTCAGACAGATGCGAGTAAGTCTTGAACTTGCTATTTGGATGTGACCAATTGAGATCTAGAGACTTAGTTTTTCGAGAACTTTTCTGAACCAACTTTTCTTTGTTAATAATAACTGTAACATAATAATAATAATATGTAATGGTATGCGGCGTTCAATTTATCGATAAACCTTTATCGGTATAGTGTGCTGGTATAGGCTAGTATTTACTGCTAGCTAGAATAGTGAGCCTTTAGAATTAGTGAGATTTAATACGCAACTATTAATCTCGCCGTATGATGACGGCAGAGCAGAATACAATTGTCGCCACCCCCATCTCTCATGTACTGCGATTTCCGGTGTTCATTCACCTCTGCCTACCCCTTCGGGGTTATACGAGTATGTATAGGCGTGACTTATGTATGTATGTAAATCTCATTTCTTCTTGTTCTCAGGTCAGCCAAGGGTGGATCCTGGGTCCTGAACTGTGTGATATGTGGACTTCCAGCGACGTGCTGTGCAGCTCTGCTTCCATTCTACACCTCGTCGCCATTGCTACTGATAGGTAAAAAGTGGAAGGATCACATTTTTTTTTTCTCTTTTTTTCATTATTAATACACAATACATAATTTATTTAAAAAACCAAAGATAAATGCAAATTTTTTAAAACGATTACCAAAGGTTTGTGTTCATACAGATACCAAATAAAAACACAATCATTAGCGTCTTGGTTAGACGAGTGGTACACTACAGGCATCTAGCGGAGGACGAGGGTTCGATTCCCGCTTCAAGACTATAATTTTTCGAACATTTTCCAACCGCAACTTTCTTGGTGAAAATTTAACATATACATCACTCCTTTCTCCCACAGAGATCACTTCTTTCCACTTGCTACGATCTTTATACACTTCTTTCGCTTCATCCAATCTATTTATTGTCTTGTACTCTTGACCTAGCTTTTTTTTTAAATAGACTTTACTTTACCCTTAACTATTCAATTATATAACAATAAATTTTGCTTTGCCAGACAGTTTGCTTTTACAATTAATAATATGATTTAATGCACAATGGGCTTATGAATTTGTATTTACAAACGCTGTTCAACTGTTTTTTGCACGACAGTTCGTAAATAAGCATCCCTTTATTTGAGAGGACCAATTAGATCCTTTTTACCTTTTTGAGTATTTATAGTCTGTTTATTTAAGGGCCGTCTGGTGACGGCAGAGTAGAATACAATTGTCACCAACCCAAATCTCTCCCGTGGGTGTCCTACAAGGCGACTAAGGATAAATCAATCAGTGATGAGGAATGGGCAACAGCGTTCCTCTTATACCACCTAGCAATGTACTGCGACTTTTGTGCCCGATAAATGGCAATAGGCTCGCCACCTATTACATGGGACCTGACATATTTGGCGAAACGTGGGTGCTAGCTCACCTCTACCTACCCCTTCGGGGATATAGGCGTGATTTATTTATGTATGTATGTTATTTAAGGGTAGTTTAATTCATAAATTATACAACATATAACTAAAACCCTTAATACTACCCATGCTATCTAAGTCATAATAATATAGTAAGTACTATGGTGTTAATGAAATATCGAAATTGTACATGGTTTTTATTAATGTTGTTAATAACATTTATTCTTCCTCAATACAAATTGTTCGGTCAAACCCACCAACCACCCATGGGCCGACTCAACCTTACGGTTATACAGGCCGCATCGCGGGAGATGCGCGCGGAACCTGCGACTACACTCTACCACGCGCATTTCTAGACTCCATACATATTATAAAATCTACGTCCTTTGTCCCTATAGTTTCTCTCCCCATTTTGGGGCGGATAAATTGTTCAGTCAGTATAGCAAAATTGTGTGGGAAATTCTAAAATTAATTTTACAATTTTAAACTTTTGATATCACAATTGTTTTCATATATTTATTTATTATACATTATTTATTTATACATTATTTATATATTATTTCTAACTGCTGCATTCAATTAACGTTAACGAGTACATACATAAACAGAAAAATTACAATACTAGTCGCTATTCTTGCCGGGTGTGTGGTCTAGCTAGATTTAAATGAAATTTTTACACATTAAGTACCTCATTAAAGTTAATTTAAGTCTTTGAGTGCGGCAATAAGTTAGCATGGGTAGTGTGTTCTGCTACATGTTGTATAGATAAATCATTGTCCATTGTACTAAAAGTCATTTTTTTAGTAACTAAAATAATGCTATTGTTTCAGGTATTGGGCAGTAACCGACGTGGACTACATCCATTTGCGGAACGAGAAGCGAATCTTCACGATGATCTTCCTAGTCTGGGCGGCCGCGCTGGTAGTCTCCCTGGCCCCACAGCTGGGCTGGAAGGACCCAGACTACCTAGCGCGCATCACACAGCAGCAAAAGTGCCTGGTGAGCCAAGACCTGGCGTACCAGATCTTCGCGACCTGCTCTACGTTCTACGTCCCCCTCGCCGTGATCCTTATACTCTACTGGAAGATCTTCCAGACCGCGCGGAGACGCATCCGGAGAAGACGGGAGCCGCCACCGCCTCGGCCCACCTCCGCGGACGGCGCCATACCCTCCGGACGTCCCGTCCAATCAGCTAGGGACAGGAGATTCGTCAAAAAACGGTTCCTAAACCTTAAGAAGTGCAACCAACGCACCAGAGCCGAGACCCTTGCAGCGGCTCTGTTGCTGACTGAAGGCCAGAGCACTTCTACTGTAGACACGTTGGACGAGGAACCCCGAACCACCGCGTTCACGATCAACGAAAAAGCGCCGGCGACTGTCTCACCTGAAAAGTCTTCCTCCACCGTCACGAACGGATCGAAACAGGACAAAGCCATCGTTCCCGCTCCCACTCACAGGGAAAAGAAAGAGTCGCTAGAAGCGAAGCGAGAGAGGAAAGCAGCGAAGACCCTCGCAATAATCACAGGGGCGTTTGTTTTTTGCTGGCTGCCGTTCTTCATTATGGCGCTCGTGATGCCCATCTGCCAGACTTGCGTCATCAGCGATTACCTAGCCAGCTTCTTCCTCTGGCTAGGATACTTCAACTCGACGCTCAACCCCGTCATATATACAATCTTCAGCCCCGACTTCCGTCAGGCGTTCGCGCGGATCCTCTTCGGCACGCACCGGCGCGGGCGCAACAAAAAATTCTAGCGAAAATGTCCCTACTATGTATATAATTGAACACGAACAGTGTTCGGATGGACTATGTTATTCTCCTACCTGTATGATATTTCGAAGCTTTCTGTATGTTATACATACTCATCGTAAGTAGCGAGTGTAAATATGGTTAGCCGAAGAGTTGTAAATAATATAAAGATATATACATATATTATATGATAGATGACGTTGATAACTGTTTTTTTACGCGTTATAGTCTATGCAGCCGCGAGGGGGTCGCCCATGAGTCCAGGGCGACTCCGCCGCCAGCTCTTATGTTGTTTCAAGTGACATTACCAAATAAATATTACAAATTACATCATTCATGAGCTGTTTCTTTCCTCCTTGACTACGTTTATCCTTCTTCGCTGTTCTTCTCGCGCTGTTCAAGGATTTTGTAACTTGTAAGTAACACCTGGAGTCTCAATAAATGAGTCACACAAAATTTTCACCATGCTACTATTCACTGCTAGGTACTTCGATATGGTTGTTAAATGCCGTTCCAAATTATACCGAAATACAAAAATATTTGAATCCGGCTCGAAGAACCATATTGACGCATATAGTAGTTTTTTGAGATTTAATACTCAAGAACGTACTATAGTAGTGGACTGGATATTTTAGGACTGGTATTATGAAATAAATAAAATAAACAAAATATGTTTATTTTATTTTTTTAATGTGCCGTGTGGTGACGACAGAGTAGAATACAATTGTCACCACCCCAAATCTCTCCCGTGGGTGTCGTACAAGGCGACTAAGGATAAATCAATGATGAGGAATGGGCAGCAGCATTCCTGTTATACCACCTAACAATAGCAATGTACTGCGACTTTTGTGCCCGATAAATGGCAATAGGCTCGCCACCTATTACATGGGACCTAACATAATTAGCGAAACGTGGGTGCTAGTTCACCTCTGTCTACCCCTTCGAGGATATAGGTGTGATTTATGTATGTAGTATGTAAACAAAATATTAGCCCGACCATCTACTCCTGTGGACCGAGTAATTTTGACAGGAAAAAAATATGGCTACTGTCGTGTCAAATGTATAGTCGATAGAAACGTTGTATCGTGTACCAATAGGTTAGGCCCGCAGTATTCTTAAGGGATTTACCTTGCCTCTTGCGATTTTAACACTGTGTGGTGACGGCAGAACAGTATTATCACCACCCCTAATCTCTCCCGGGTGTCGTTTAAGGCGACTGAGGGTTAAAACAATGCTGAGTAATGGGCAGCAGCGTTACCATTGTATCACCTAGCAATATACTGCGACTTTCTTGTCTGATAAATGCCAATAGGCTTGCCACCTATTACTTGGGACCTGACATAATTGACAACATTTCAAAAATGACAACCTCCCAAAATAAAAATACCGTTTCTTTATTTTCCAATCCTGACTTCGAAAATATTTTTATTAATTTTTTTTATTACTCAATTACAGAGAAAAAAAATAAAATGTAAAAAACATGCGATGAAGTCACAGTCGTAGATGTATGAATTAAAACGTTTGCCTTCCTAGATGGAAGAATAAAAAGTTATCATTGTCATGATAACAGACGTCAGACATAAATCAAATCCAATGTCATTAATTATCATCGTCGAAATTAACATTCATAAAGTAGCAATAAATTGAAATCCTTCATAAACTTTAATTTGAAACGTATTTTACTTAGAAATTAATTTCAAACATTTCCGATAAAATGTTTTTATTTTCGACACCGGAAACGCCAGTTCGTCAATTTTGACAAGAAATCTTTTTATTTTTCGAGGAAAGAGTGATTTTGCCATTCGTCCACGACAGTTACGTCATTTGGCGCTTACGTCTGTTTAGAATGACCGGTATTTCAATCATGATTTTTTGTATGAAAAGGACGGAATTCAAAAGAAATAAAAAATGTGGATGTCTTCATTTTCGATTTAATTTCATATAACATCATAATAAAGGTATGTTGCAAAATGAAATGTTGTCAGTTGGGGAAACGTGAGTGTTAATACTGTTAATACAACTTTGCCATGCTCTTCATATACAAGCGTGATTTATGTATGTATGTGTGTCCTCTGTTAAATGTTCTGCTCGCGGTATGCTCTGACCCTTACATATCTATACAGAGAAAGGTTCTATTTAAATGACACATTGGTAATCCCTCAGTAGGCTTCTCACGCACAATCAGGACGTAATATGACTGAATATTGTACACCCGGTTTAGCTTCGTTCGCCCCATGAACTTTGTCACAATGGTTCCCGGATAATCCGGTATTGTGACCGGTCGGTCTTTAGTCAAATGTGGTGGAACGCGTGAAAGAGTATCGGGAGTAGGTACAATGTCAAACTATTATGATCCGACGAGTCTTAAGGCCCGAGTTCACCAAAATTAAACAATTGATTATAAATAACTGTAAGTTTTTGACAATGCTTCCATACGGTAAAATATGAAAATCCGACGGTTAAATAATATTTGACTGTTTAAGTGTTGGTACAATCAGGTCTAAACCGAAAGCATCTATAGAAGAATCTAAGACGAAATTAAGAACACTATATTTTTACATTAAGTACTCATTAAAGTTAATTGACATCTCTGAGTGCGGCAGTAAGCGATATTACGTAACAGTCGTTGTCAAGCTGGAACTACAACGACTTAACTGTCTTACGAGGACGTTGCGAACAATAACTCGATTTCTGTGAGCGGCTCAAATCTAATCAATCAATTCGAAGTTTCATGTTAATTTATTCAGGTTACTATAATACGTTACTCGGGAGGAACAGAAGTTTCATAATTCATTATACGGCATTAGCATATATAAGCACGTACAATACTTAAGGTGCGGTTTCGTTCGTGCTGATTTTCATCATTAAAATTAATTTAATTTGTGAATTCGACAAAGACAGCAGAGATCCAACGTTCTTTGTATACTTAAAAATAGTTATTAATAGTAAAACGCGATGTTAATTTTATCAACACATACATACGAAAATCCGCCTATTTTTCTCCGAAGGGGCAAACATATAACACCCACGTTTCGCCAATTATGTTAGGTCGCATGTATAACAGTTTGCGAGCCTATTGCAATCTATCGGGCACTTAAATCTCAGTGTTGCCGATGCTAAGCTAGCAACCTCTTTTATAGATATTTATACTTTTTGATGATTATTGATTTTTATACTTTTTAAATATTTTGTTTTTTGACATTTATATTACACTTCAATTTTACACGAAGACGAGGGAGTTTTATTTCCAAATAATTTTCCAGTTTTTACTTTCCCTTACTTTATCTTCACCAGTCTTCCTTCCATTATCGCTCATCTTCAACACTCAGTATATTAATTGATGGTTTATGAGGAACACAGGAGCCCATTATCTACTCCTCTTAACCCTTAGTCGCCTTGTAAGACACTCACGGGGGAGATTTTGCTAAATTTATACATACATACATACATAAATCACGCCTATATCCCCGAAGGAGTAGGCAGAGGTGAATTAACACTCACTTTTCGCCAATTATGTTCGGTCCCATGTAACAGGTGGTGAACCTATTGCCATATATCGGGCACATAAATCGCAGTACAAATTTATATTGCTAGGTGGTATGAGAGAAATGCTGCTGCCCATTACTCATTGCTGTCTTTACCCTTAGTCGCCTTGTGCCTTACGACACCCACGGGAGAGATGGGGGTGGTAACAAATGTATTCTGCTCTACCGTCACCACACGGCTACAATGCTAAATTTATAACTTTTATGAATAAATTAATAAATCGAAAATAAATGTTAAAACAATATAATTATAAAAGGCATTCGCCAGTTATACAAAATAATAAATAAATAAATATTTTTACACTCACACCTATAATCTAGCCCAAAGTAAGCAGCCTAACCACTTGTGTTATGGATACTAGATGACGGACATATTTTTAATATAATAATTTAATGTTCCCTTGTACAAGCCTATAATTGAATGCGAGATAGCTAAATCGGAAAGAAGCTGATCCAACTGTTCTCTAAGCTAATGTGCGTCATCATCATCATCATCATCATCAACAGCCCTTTAATGTCCCCACTGCTGGGGCACGAGCCTTCCCTATGGATGGAAGAATATAGGGAGATTGGGCCATAACCCACCACGCTGGCCCAGTGCGGGTTGGTGGGTACTAACGACTGCTGATGCAGCCGGGACCAACGGCTTAACGTGCCTTCCGAAGCACGGAGGAGCTCGAGATAATAAATTTTTGGTCACCCATCCAATGACCGGCCTTAGCGAATTTGCTTAGTTTACGCAATCGCAGGCCAAGCGCGCTGTGCCACTGCGCTAGCGAGCTCCTTATTAAATTATTACTACCAATAAATACGTCACAAAATATTACGATAAACATAAACATTATATGATGTTTAAATTAAAATCAAGTGACAATAGTAGTTAGGATCTGCACCTTTACCTGGGCTAAGTTTGAGAGTAGACTAGATAATTATTTATCCTTAGGGAACATTACCTTGCAATATTATTCAATGTGACTATTCAGTACGGGCCTTAAGTGCGATTAAGTAATTACATTTTACTATCAATTAGTAATCCAAATTGAATATTTTGAAGTGCAATATTTACGTTGGCCGCAATTTTATTTGCCATACTTTCTTATACCACATGGGACCTAACATAATTGGCGAAACGTGGGTGCTAGTTCACCTATGCCTACCCCTTCGGGAATATAGGCGTGATTATGTATAACGTGTGTATGTATAATTTCACAAAAATAAATCTTCATTTGACAGAAGTATCAATTTCATTGGTCATGTCATAGGCAATCAAAAAATACCTTTCACACTACCAGTGGTGCAAGCCGGTTGTATCAAGGGTCCACAAGGTAATTAACATGTGTAAATGGTAAATAACATGTGACCTAAAATACTTAACGAAATGTGTGTTTTAACATACACCTGTGCTTACCCTTTCGTGATAAATAGGTGTGATTTACGTATGCACGTTTAAAAGTGGTCCATTATATTTATTTTGCAAGAGAAAATGCTAATTGCAATTTTACATAACTAACCAATTCGTATAATATACCTCCATCTAGTGCCTGATATGCCGTGTGGTGACGGCAGAGTAGAATATGTGTCGTACAAGGCGACTAAGGATAAATCAGTGACCTAGATATGTACTGCGACTTTTGTGCCCGATAAATGGCAATAGGCGCGCCACCTATTACATGGGACTTGACATGGTTGGCGAAGTGTGAGTGCTAGTTCACCTCTGCCTACCCCTTCGGGATATAGGCGTGATTTATGTATGTGTATGTATGTACTGCCTGATACTTAGAGGTAAGATTGAGGCGTAATTATCTATTTAACTGTCATATACAATTTAAACCCTTACCCTTTGTTGTCTTTACCCTTAGCAAATAAAAACTACAAAATATCCATCCATCATAGAAAACATTTCACTAATGTTCAGTCTGCCATGTAATTGCAGGGGCGTGTGTATGTATATGTATATGTATAAGTGTATATGTAAATAATCACCAGACCAACGGAACCCACTAAATTATTTAGGACTTCTGTTTAATCGAAAACGACCTCTATTCTACAATTTTGGGATGACTGGCGAATTTTCGGTCACTTTTTAATTTCTCTAATCTGTATTCCCAATTTTGCAAATTGATCCGAGAAAAGATAATGTAATAAAAATATACAAGGGTTAAAACAGTGATGAGGAAATGGGCAGCAGCGTTCTTATACCACCTAGAAATATATTTGCGAATTCCGTGCCCGACAGATGGTAATAGGCTCGCCATGACTTTTATGATTACATGAGACCTTACAAACGTGGGCTTTAATCGCTCTAAACGACACCCACGAGACAGGAGGGTTATTATAACAAAGAAAAATAATGACGTTGTTATTTTTTTCACTTGAAAGGTCAAATAAATTATTGCTTAATTAATGTCCAGATGAGAACAGGACATAATTTTTCAGTAAATTAGATAAAAAGTGTGAAACACCTCTTTTCCCCTTCAATTGTGCTCTGCCGTCAACACACGACTATGGAGTCAATTGAGCGAGTACAATATCCAAAAAAAATAGAGTCGAACAATTACTCCAATTTAGAAGATAAAAACGTCAAAGGGTCTGACAAACGTTTCTGCTACGTTCCAAATCAGACCTAAAACAAAAAAGAGTTAAAACAAAGAAGACTCAAAACAAAAAAGACTTAAAACAAAGAAGACTCAAAACAAAACACAACTGACCATCATTTCGCAGTGAATGTAACAAGTTGTCAGATTACCGAGCGAGACGCTGCAAACAAACAAATTGAATTCAGATTAGATCTAGAATGGGTGGGAATTTTAATTAGTTTTGTTCCGGTGGCGAATGCCACAATAACATTCTGTGCGAATTCCAAATTATGTTGCATTGGACCCCGGGATTAGGCGGAATAGTTTCAATGCAACCGCTATGTGACCTGTTTGCCCCTTGGTATTTAAGCGAATGCTATTCTGCCTTTCCCGATGGGTCGTATGTACTCTAAATCTATGATCAAGTCAAAGTAATTACTTGAAAAAATTCGTTACTTAAATTGTCATTTTTAAACATTAAACAAGAATTTGAATGAAGCAACAACTGTCTAAACTTAAATACTTAATTACTAGGTACTTAAGTAAGAACTGACTAAAGTAAGAATATTGTAAAAAAATGACAATTTAAGTAACGACTTTTACTTAAGTATCTTATGATATAATTACTTTGACTTGACAACAGATACGAGTGTAATATCGAGTTTTCGAGAAATGGTTGATGAACGTGCGACTGCTGACGATAACAATGGAGTCAAATCAACATTATACCTACGCTCGGATTCAGGCACTTTGACACAATTTTCATTCCTATACTATTTACATAGAGCTTATTTTTGTATAGTGAGCAGCCGTTTAGTGTCTCATTAACTTTATGTAACTAACAATGTGCTCAATACCCCGAAGTGAAGCCGAAGATTTTTTATTTTGATACAATTTTGTTATAAAAATACATAAATACACAAGTAACGACTTTCTCCCACAGGAGTCCTTGTTTCTTTCCACTTGCTACGATCCAGTTTTATATGGATGATCTATTTATCAGCTGTCCCAGTTTTCGCTGATCCATTTCTCGGTTGCTCGACACTTCGTTCATGTACCGCTGAAGCAGTCGCTACACGTAAAAATTTACAGCTACATTCCCAGTTCCAGAAAACAAAGGAAGAAAAAATTACCAAGGATTAACCCCGAGGCATCAAGCGAAAAAGCGCTATAATACCACACGCCAACGGTAATCGTGGGACAAGAACTGTCATCGCCGAAATCGCCACATATCTCGCCGACATTTTTTTGCAATGCCCCGCGTAAAAAGCCTATCTCCCGTTCGAGTGCTAATGCGGCTTACGCATTACCGTAGCCCTAGCACGAACTCTTCGGAGATTAGAATCGTAATCATATCGAGAAAGCACTCTGATTTTCTATTTCTTCCTGCCCTGTTCCCAGTGTGTTTAGTGTCGGCGCCGTATGTCTCCTTTTCTCATAATATCGGACAGACGTCATGAAGCCATCCACTCCTCTCCGATTCAATCATTTCCTATCCATTATAGAATCATCCATCACACCGGAAAGATGCTAGTGATAAATATATGTAAAGAAAAGAGACGAAAAGGAACATATTAAGAGAGTGATTAGAATGACAACATTCCAATCTACACTGCTCAAGATTTTGCCTTTGGTTTTACAACCGGCCGCCAACCTGATACTAACCCTCTTTGGGTATGCTGTTGTTGGTGGTTTGCCCTCCACCATTCGGGTAACCCAAGGTGCTTATTGGTCTGCACCGGGCAATCTCCCTAAGGCGGGTCGCCCACTGCAAAGTCGTGGCGACGACGCGGCGCCGGCGCGGCGTCACGGCACAGTCGAAGCGAAGAGTCGAGGCGCGGGCGCTTATGCTTTCTTTAGACGGTCCATTCAACATGTCACACTGACCTCTACTATACAAGTACGCTGGACTTTGTTTGACTTTGTTGCTTGTATTTGACATTACAAATGCATCTCTTATATTAGTTCCGTGGACGTTCACCTTCGTACATCTGTACCATCAGCGCTAAGATGACGATAATCAAAATGGCATTTTTTGGATGACAATCTTCAGTCCAGCATACTTGTAGAATTAAATAGAGGTAAGTGTAAACACGTCTCAATGCAACTACTTTTACGACACACATAGGATGAGTCGTGGCTGGCACATTCTTCGTTATTTTTTCACTCCCAAGCCAGCATGAAAGACAATTTAATTAAAAGACTTTAATACATTTTAAATGTGTTTTTATAATTTGAATATTATTACCTATATAATTTGAATTTATACCTAGAAAATATTAACAATTTTCGATAAAAAAATTTATGTTTGTATGTTTGTGTGTTTGTTTGTTTTAGAGTGCTTTCGCGATAAGATTACGGATACGAATCCAAAAAGTTCGTGCTAGAGGCGCTGTTCATTTTTTGCTCTGTTCGCGTTAGTACCGTTCTCGCCCGTATAATTACAACGCTTATATATCTCGCCGACATGTTCTTGTTTGTGTTGCCAGTGGGAGAAAATGTGTTGCCGCATTAAAAAATAACGCGACGCACAGCGCGTAAATAAAAGTAAAGTCACGTTCGAACGTGAATTGCGTACAACATGTGCTCTGTATTGTATGCTCTGCTTGGAAAAAGCTCTATTGCTGCTGGGTGGATGACGGCATATTATGCCCTTTGATAAGAGGCCGTACCATGAGGTATTAGTGCGATCCAAATGCGACTGACAAAACGGGACACCGCCGCTCTACTCGGCTTATAGCGTTGTCACACTTTAACAATGGGAATTGAGTCGCGTTTTGAGTTGGTAAGGCCCCAGATGATGTTAGCGACCAGCACTGTAAGCCTTGTTTTTGTCTTTGGCAATGGTTTTCAGTGTCACTTTTATATCAAACACACATTTTGAAACAACTGGTTAAACAATGCTCCAATTTCTCCTAGTCAACTACAACTAGAATAAGTTGGAGAATAAAATAATATTTATGTTTGTGCTAATCATTCAAAGATAATTTTAATACTGCAATAATACTCATCAATCTGGTTACCAAATCAAACAAAACAAAAATCAACATTACCAGTAATTTACGATTAATCAGCATTTATCCAGTAAAATACGATCTTAAATTTAAATGGGTATGAAAAATCAAAATAAAGTTTTGTAAAATTACTCGATTTCAATTAAAATTCCCGTGTATTCCAATTTGAATACATAATTATCAAGATTACGGTCCTACTATTGGTCTACATAATTCTGGCGAAGCCTTTTAATTAATACATTAAAGGAGTCTGCGACGGCGACGTACCTACATCTCATCACTTCGGCAAAATTAATACTAACTCCAGGGTTTATCCTCTCTAAGAAGTGAAGAAGGTCTTAAATTGAGCAAAAACTTAAACGCTTTTAAAAATCCCTCTCAAACAAAGAGGTTTGCGAAGGTTTAGCGAATCTCAGTAAATCTAAAATTAGAACTATGTCTTTTGTTTAGAATGAAGTCTAATTAATAGTAGTTGACATTTTAGAAGAGCTCTCGAGACGCGATGAATTTTATTCCTAATACATATAAGTAAGACTTTGGACTTGGTCGAACTCTGTGGCGGCTGTCCCCTTCGCCTTTAAAGAAAACACTGTTTATATGCTATAATAAGAATGAAAACAAAAGCTATATTACTAAATCAAGCAAGTAATAAAGAAATGTAACTCAACTAGCTAAGCGAGCTAGCTCAAACTGAGTTTACTGAGCTTTAAGTCTCCATTCCGTCTAAGGATTCGGAAGCAAAAATGCCCTCACCAAAATCCTTTCCACTGTACCCGATGAAAATGTAAAAATGTGTAGAAGAGCACGTGGTAGAACATAAAATATGTAGTTCGGCATCTATGTCTGAGAGCGAGCCGAACGACTCCCCGTCTCACGCACGTGCGAATTCGGGAGCTCAGAAGGAAGCGTTCAATAATTCAAGAAAATTCTGCGCTGCCCGCAGACAACTCGTTTCTTTACCGTTAGTTTCGAATCGGTGTTTGCTAGAATATCGTCTTTGCTTAAGAAACTAAAAAATCAATACAGAAATATAACTCACAACTCATCATCGTCATCACTAGCTCTTTAATGTTCCCACTGCTGGGGCACAGGGCTTCCCTATAGATGGTAGAATATTTGGAGAATTGGCCATAACCCACCACGCTGGCCCAGTACTGGTGTATCATAATTTGATCATCATTTAATTTGAAGATTTTATAAAAATGTTAGTAAAATAATTACAAAGAAACACGGACTGTTGGGTCAAGTGGTATACTTTCCCTGGATTGCGTACGACATAAGTTCGAGTCCCTTATCAGTCTCATTTGCAATAATAATTACTCTTCCATCCTAAGTAAGCAAGGCCTGTGACAAAACAGTCATATGACAGAGTGATGATGAACTTAAATCTATGTTCATCTAATGGACAGTGTCCGATTAGGGGCTATTTATTTCCTAGTATTCTTTGGGTCAGAATAGTTGCGAATGTATTTCTTTTTAATATTATCGATTGCAAGAAACAAAAACAAAATTATCTTTACTTGCATCATTGGCTAATACATACATAAATAACCCTACAAGACAATACAAATATATTGTTTATAAATATCAAAAGAAAAATGAACATGCATGAAGAACAGGCGACTAGAATACTTGACACTTTAAGTAATAGTATCCTTGAAAGTATAAAGGTAAACTTACTTTTATGATCCGTAATACCGGCAAAGCCTTCTGCTTCTTACATTCACTTCACCAATAATGTTTGCGACTTGGTTTGGGCCGATAACAATCGGCGTGTCTCGGAGTCCCCTGACCGGAAGAAAATATCAAACACATTTTTTGAGGCCATTTCTACGAGATATATTTTTACTATAAGTGTGACGAGGGTATGATAGTGTATAACAGAATATAATAATATACATAATAAAGGACGTGTAGTAGTAAACAATTCAAAGGTAAGTAAATTGAAATAGATGCGTTGATACACAAAAAAAAAACAAATAATGTGTAGAAATTAAGATGGATTTTTGTCTGAACTTGCCAACATATCTCAAGCCTTTCAACCTCATATTGTAAGCCAACGGATACCGCAATGGTGCCAAAATGTAGAAAATCTAACATCCAAAGTAGGTAGGTATTTTAAACGATATCGTAATAGCACTTTTTGTTTGTACTAAAATAGCTCGGAGAGAATTTATTTATAGACTGTCTGACATAAGTACCCGATTACTAGTCAGACATATATCTTGAAGAAATGGGTGGGCAAGCTCTGAGCCTGCTTGAGTGAGAAATACCATTTTTTTCTGAAACTAATGACACGTGACATTTAGTCGAGGAATTTATTTATGTCGACGATTTTATCACAGAATCTTGTCTCAGATGTTATATGCAGCATTTAAAGTAGTTTTTATTGGAGTCATAATTTGTTTTAAGCTAGGTCTTTGACTTTGAATGATGGATGAAAAAAATGAATTGAGAAAGATTCAAAGCGGTTAATACTAAGTTGAGGAATGACAGAAGATGACATGTTATATTAACCCTGGTTATAAGTCTTGAAGTAAACTGAAAAAAAGCTTTGGCTCTTGCGAAAGAAGATTATGAAAAGACTTCATAGTATTAAATACATAATAAGGAAGCTACTGAGACCATCAAAAGGTAAGTAGCCCTCAATGTAAACTAAATAAAATTCTACCCTTTATATACAAAAAACCCACAAAACTATCAGAATCAATGAACGGGGCCTAACAAATGACGAATTACCCTTTGATGAGCAAACACTCAAGGTAGAAAATAGGCCCGAACAAAAAGTCAAGTATCCTTTCTCTGGTTAGTTATAGAAATTTAAGCCTTATTTCGTGTCACGTAGAGTGGAATAACTCGTTCCTCTTAACCGTTGACGTATCGGTTTCTGTGACCATTATTCTGCGGCAAGCTTAATGTACTTACTATGGGTGTTGACTCAAGTCACTGAAGTGATAATTAGGGATCTTGGATTCTTTATAATGTATGTTGGTATATCGGAAAGGATGACAATAGTGAACATTGGTATCAAGTAAATATTTAATTATTAATAAGACTTAAATCTTTGATAAATCATATAGGGAAATATTGAAAATAGAAAGAGCAGATTCAGTGCCAATCACGTAAGGATTGCTATAATTGGATGCAGTAATGCATCAGTTTTATTGTTGTTGTTTTTTAATTCTCCCTATATTTTAGGGAAGGCAAAGGGTCTAGCCCATACAGCCAAGTCTTTAGTGTATATTTTATCTGTAGTCTTATGAAATAATGAGTGGGTGAAAAGTATGAATGAAATGAATTTTACGTTAAAATATGGGTGCCACATAGTTTAACGCATCTAGGGAGTTCTTGGCGCGAATTGAATGGTAACAGAGTTAATGATGGTGCTTGATGAAATGGATAAAACCACTTTTTATAGTGATCTTCACCACAACATCAAACACATCATGAGACTTATTTTCGATGATTCTGCATAATTGCACATCAACACGGATACTTGTGCATCAAAATAACACCACTTTCACTGCACAAAATCCACTCTGTAACAATTTTTGAATTAGTGAAAATAAATCTGACTGACACCACGAAACGCGCCAAACACTTCCTTCTTTTTTTTTGTTTTTTATGACACAATGACACAGCATATACGCATTAAAAATGTATACAGTAAATTCAAAATGACGTTATTGTAACTGATCTGTACACCATTAACAGGCGTGTAAAGCATTCACAATACTACTGCATTGTCAATAATGTAAGCATGCTTGTTATAATCGACGATGTCTATTAATAAAATTAAATTATGCAATTTGGACAAAATTGGAATTGGAACATTCGAACTATTGGAGAAGGTACACAGGGATTAGTTTTGCAGAGCGGATTATAGAATTTCAGCAATTGGATATCTAGTTTGGGGAACAATCAAACCTATTCGATACAAGGTGTCGTCGCATAATAAAGGCCATTCTCACCATCATGAACTCTGTTACCATTCAATTCGCGCCAAGCACTCCCTAGATGCGTTAAAATGTGTGACACCTATATTTTAACGTGAAATTCATTTCATTCATCCATTTCACCCACTCATTATTTCATAAGACTACAGATAAAATATACAATAAAGACTTGGCTGTATGGGCTAGACCCTTTGCCTTCCCTAAAATATAGGGAGAATTTAAAACTAACTAACTATAAAGGCCATTGACAAACATATAAAAGAAAGTAAAACGCGGAGGTTCCGACGTTCTGGCAAAGACTTAATTTTGAAAAATACCAACCGTTGCTCGTAAGGCTTCTGTGAGAAATACCGCGAGAAAAGAATGCCAAGTGCCTAGTAAAAGCGCGTTGTATAGATTCTGCACGTTGAGAATGAACGGTGTATAAAGGATTCCTTACAACACTACCGTATTCAAGAAGAGTTCTGAAGAGAGCGTTAAACAAACTATTTTACGTATCGGAACTTTTTGTATGGCGCTTCAAAAAGCCAAACGAACGCGCTGCTGCGTTAAGAAAGGATATGTCTTTCTAGAGATAGAGAGAACCTCAACTACCACGTCCCAGTGTTGTGATCCCATACAAACTTGTAGTTCGACTTTCGAGCGTTGTTAGGGGTTCCTTGTTGGTCGGTGTGAGGTCAACAAACACATAGATCTCCTATACGAAGATATTCATTAAATCTAATTACAGCAGATATAACAAATTCCTATTGAGTACCATTCGGTCAAAGGCCGTTAAATATTCTAAATACTACAAGTTCTTGCCGAACAGAGGACGGCCTATGCCATTCTCTCTGAGCTACAGCATCTAAATCATCGAAACAGTTTATCTGTCTCTTTTCTATCTGCTCTAATGAATGATTACAATGCGATTGGTTTGCGATAATGCAGGCAAAGACTGTTAAAGAAACTGGGAACAACTTTTCAATATGTTTTCACGGTCACACGTTACGCCAACACAACTTTTGTTTTTCTGGTGCACCTTTCGTATTTTTAGTTTTACTAACCAATATTTCTGGGGCGATATTAGAGGAGCTTATACCCCTGCTCTACCTTCCGTCCTCAACGCTAATAGCAAGAATAAAGGAAAGAATATTTACAGGAAAGCTACTAAAAGCACTCCATAAGGCCTCTTAGCCCCGGAATATTTTACAGAACTCCAATATATTTTCACGCGTGCCTTTGTGACAAAAGATGTCCTTTGTGGCCGTTCGCGCCGATTTCTGACTTCAATATAGTCTGTGGCGCCTATTTTTACCGTCTCAAATGTCGACCACCAATTTAACTACAATGCCTTTCTTAATCTTTGGCCATTAAACATTAAATTTACAACCTTCAAATGACTGTAAACTTTTCAGTGTCCATTATACACTTCACTTCAAATGTTTCTTGAAGGTTTTACGTCGATTGATGAAATTAACCATGTTAATAGTGTACCATAACAGTACCATAACAGTTTGTAGTGCATTGTCTGGTTTTTCAATAAAAAAGTCTACTCAGTGCACTTTTAAATTGAAAAGTAGATAGAATTTTTATTTTAGTTGTTTTTAATATAACATTTTAACGAGTGAATTCTACTAAAGGTATATTAGATTAACACAATTATTGACTAGTGTATCAAAAAAGGAAAACCTAGGTGGAAATAATTGTAATGTCAGCAAAAATATAAACTCACCACCATCATTAAGTACTGGCTCTACAACAATGTGGAATTAAGCTGAAGCTGGAATTCTCCCAAAAATAACGACTTCAAATCAACTATTTCACAGAGTGAGAGAGCCATTTCTGAAAATATATCGTTAATTGAATGTGATTGTAAAATTTCAATATTAGGTTTTTCAGTTTCATAGTTGATTAATGGTTTTCAAGTTTTGCATTACAGGCCATTCGCTTATCCCTCCCGACACCCGATCAATCAACGGTCAGAAATGTATTCTGTATACTTAGTATTTTGTAGCTAGATAATTTGTAGCGTATGGGGTTCCGAGACGTTCAACCAGCTTTAGTCAAGCTCGTTCATTTTCTGTGTGTTTCTGTTCTGTTGCTAGGTCAAACAAATCAAACAGACTTATAAAAGATTTGTTTGACATAGCAATAGAACAGAAACACACAGAAAACGACTCAAGCTGATTGACCGTCTCGGAGCCCTATTACAGCTTGATGGCGCTGAAACGAAAACAAATAAGGCTTCACTCAATTGGCTTACAAGTAATAAATAAACATCCCCGTCGACTTACCTCCGGATAGCGTTTAATATACCCGACCAACAATATACTTTGGGACCTTCCCAGGATTAATTGTTCACCAAAGAAGACATAAAACGAATATATTGTGAGCATGAGGCTGGGATTTGACACGTCGTTCGTAACAATTTGAGCCGAGCCGAGGGACGCTGAATAAATTAAGTGGAGCCTTAATGAAAGAGACTTGGTGGGCCTATTGCTATATTGAAGTTTGTGCCATGAGTCTTATTGTAATTGTGTTACAGTGCTGTCTCGCGTGACAAATATCAGGATGGTGCGGTACAGTGAAATGCGTGTTCTTGATCAAATCTTGTTGTGACCTGAATCTGAGCAGACGGTAAATACGAAGTGAATATAAAAGGTACTGACGACACTAGACCTGTCGTCATCATCATCATCTTAACTACATGGCCTGAAGCTTCAGGATTAAGGCCAATAATAGAGTAGGGTAGGAACCATAATGGAAGCTAAGCACTTATAATCTCACAGACCTACCTTTCAGGGGTCAATAAGTTTTTGGTCACCCATACGAGGATTCTTTGTGAACGTTACTTGACTTAACTTAACTCAAATACTCTGATATAATATAATATATATAGAATTGCTATTAAAAGCCAAAGCTTTGTATCCATCAATAACATTCTCGCACTGCTGTCTGCACCTCCTCAAATACCTCACGTTCATCATAACAGCCTTTATAATTCGACCCACTGTTGGGACACAAGGCTTCTCGTTGTCATCGAAGGAGGTAAGGGTTTAGTCCACCACGCTTGCCCAATGCGGATCGGTGGACGGGGTAGCAATACAGTAACAGGACGAGCAATACCCCTTTGCAAATCCATTAGTCGCCTTCCACGCCCATTGGGTGGTACTATTCTACTCTGCCGGGATCACATGACTATAACCAATATTTTAACAAGCCAAGATCGAATGCGGGCTCAGAATTCAAGCGTTACCCTATAAATAACAACGCTAATGAATATTTATGCTAAACTCTAGCTACCGAGACAGATTTGAGCCTGTATCGTATAAATTTTAGCGCCCCAATGATACTGAGACCGTGTCCATTGTGTGAACAGGCCCGAAAGGGAATTCATTATGCAACATTCAGATGTAATCAAATTTACAAAGCCCGCCGAGATCATGACTAAATTCCAAATATATAGAGGATATAGCTGTGTTTAAACGACGATAGTATGTAATATTGATCGACGGAGATACTATATACATGCCTGTTTTCCCTGTGTTAACATCCTAATTAAATAAAGCTACAATCTATTCGTCACTTGATTTACACTATTTGTCACTTGTAATAGGTTCAATGTCTATATGTTGAAACACAATTTATTGGTGTGATCCGTGATTTTCAGTTTCATGTTTGTGTCACAACGCAGAAAATTGCAACATGAATTCTGCGATGCGATTTGGTGCGGCTAGAAAGGTACGGGAAAAAGAAAAAAAGCAGTATGAAATTGAAGGAATGCGCGATGCGAATCCATTCGCAACTTCTTGAGATGCGTCGTGCGATTTTTACGATACGATGTCGCATCACAGTTTTGTGTTCAAGCCCTTACTTATTTATTTTCCTGTATCAGCTTCTTGATATCGAGTAACAATTTATTGTTCTGGACCATCTAATGGTTTAGAACAGAGACCGATCGACGGTCGATCGGAGTGGATGTTGAGAAAAAATTCCGAGAAATCTTTTATCATACATTCCTTTGATAAAGCCGCCTTTTGCTAGCGGCAAAACGCCTTTTACTAACCCACACTTACCTTACATACATACATCACACTTATATTCCCGAAGGGCCTACCCCTTCGGGAATTAACACCCACGTTTCGCTAATTATTTATCGGGAACGAAAATCGCAGTAAATTGCCAGGTGGTAAGGAACGCTGCTGGCCATTTAATAACCCGCGACACCCGCGGTAGGGATTTGGGGTAACAATTGTATTCTGCTCTGCCGTCAACACAGCAGACGGCGACACTTACCCTAACAAAAAAAAAGCATATTGAGCGTTCAACAATCCTGAATCACACATACTTGGGGCCTCTCAAAGTTAATCTCTAACAATATTGAAATAGATCGCCAGCAGTTCAAGTTGACTAAACGTTAAGTAACGTGGCAATCAGTTTAGCGCCTCTGAAACCACCACATGACTCCAATCTCCCCTTGAAATCCCTGTTTGTTTCTCCAGACACGCATCGCTCTTGGATTGTGAGAAAAATTTAATCAAGTTATTGAATACCGCGTCGTCAAGAACTTTGTCGTTCAATTTCATAACTTTTCTTTTTAGTCCACAAAGTTATATGGGCCTTTCAGTGACATGTCGTCGCCTTGAATTTCTTTGAAGTTAGCTGTAGAATTATTCTCGTGAAAAGCTATGGACGTCCTTAATAACATAGTCATCTATAATTACTATCTGGATACAAACTTGCAGACTTTGGTATTAAGCAAATTATTTTAAGGCGTGATCAATTCTTGAACATTCAAATGAGACTCGTGTGCAATTCAGAATAATCATCATTATCAACCTAAATTTATCTACTGGAAATATCTTCTTTAACACACTTTTAACATGGTGTAGAGAGAGATGGATTCATTTATTCGTTTACTTTTGTCACTCCGTCTGGTGATGGTAGTGCAGAATACAATGGTGATGTCCAATGTCATGACTGGCTGTACAAATCAGCAGCAGCGCCAAACTGCTAAGCAATAATACGACTAACCCGCTAGATGGCAATAAGCTCACCGCCTTATTCCACCACACGTCTCTGCTTGACCTTTTGGGAATAAGCAGGTATTATTTATGTATGTTCCCAAGTTATCTAGGCTCGACATAGTCTTGACGAAATGCCTAGGGGTTTGAGAGCCTGTCAGACGCCAACCGTCTTTAAGATTATCGTTGGTGAATTTCTAAAACTATTTTAAGAAAATTTCCACTATTGATAATAATAACATTAATAATTTATTCGCTTAACGCAATGTGTCTGAATGAAACCCATATTTATTCTAAATAAATACAAGCCAAACCATACAAACTAATCAATTTAGAAATAATCGCAATTAAACTAGCCAACACGAAAACAACCTTGTTTAACACAGCGTTAAAACAAACTGAAGACTGAACAGATAATTTGAATATTAACAATAGACGATTTGACGTCTGCAAGTTTTAATAGACTCTAGTGTAATTGAATAATAGTCCTTTTACTGTTTGTCTAGAATTTAATTAGATTACGAAAGTTACAGAGCAAGAAGGTTTTGAAATTTACAAAAGGAAACGCTCACTTACACAACAAGGCGAGCAAAAGCCAGCTACAAACGTTGCCACATTTAAATGCGATTCATCTGGCGAGCTCTCTGCCACTAGTACAGTGTCTTGTTATTTTTTATGATTACGGCCGGTGACTGCTGCAGAGATGTCAGTAACATTTATGGCTTTATCGTTCGTACAAAGCTTAGCGTCTCTGTTGCCAGCAATTTCTTATTGCACTTACTGTTCTTTGCGTCGGCTCGCTCTGGATTGTTCATTATATTTATATTTAGTTCTTATAGTTTCAAAATGGTCAATGTTAGATTTCGCTTTATCAATTTATCTCAAATTATCTGGATATAAAATATAATTATCATCATCACCAGTCCTTCAATGCTGGGGCACAGGCCTTCTTTATGAATGAAAGAATATAAGGGGAAAAGGCCATAAACACGCTGATTGTTGGTATTAACGACAGCATTAATCCAACGGCTAAACATGCCTTCCGAAGAACGGAGAAACTCTAGATATTATTTATAGATCATGATCCTCCTAGTTGGTATATATTTGATACATTACAATAATGAATTTTGTTTCTCAATTCAGTTCTAACGTCCTTTAAGTGTAAATGATTGTATTTGAAACCAGCAAAACTCACTCAATAACCAGCATAATGCTACAGTTGCACTTTCTTCAATAATCCTTTTAAGTGCTCCCGAAACTTATTAATGAGTAAGAGTGAATAAAAGTAACAATGTCTAAGAGAAGACTGCCGTAAAAGAATTTATATTCCTACATTTAAGTTCGGGAAACCAACGGAATAAAAACCTCTATCTAATTGAGGCATAAATTCTGGGCAATGAAATCCGACTGTTTGAACACAGTGTAATTATATTGGGGCCAATGCTGGTAATACTCGTATAATGAAATCTCTCTTATTCACTAAAGGTACAAGTTGGTAGCGGGCGAAGTGTCGTCGCTTCATGTCGCCACGTCACGTCGTTACGTCCTGTCGCTGCAGTCATGATTTCGAACCGGACTGCAGACGGCAACAGCAGATGGAATCCAGTTCGGAAAAATCATTTTGAAACACGCTCGAAGTGTCGTTACTCCGGCGACAGCGACACTACTGATCCGCGGTCGGGCGACACTGGCGTCTGCCGCTCGACGACGCGTCGCTAGCTTCGTGTCGCTAACTACGGAGGGAATTTCCTACAAATACTTAGAAACCAGTAGTGCCACAGCGACACGTCGTCCGCTGCTGCCTCATGTCGCCCGCTACCAACTTGTACCTTAATGCTGTGACAATATAAATCATCTAATTGAGGTTATAAAAACATCATAGCATATACTTAAGACAAAACAGCATTCATGTGTCGGAGGTATGGAGACAACGGCTGGGGAAAGCCTCGGCGGGACTTTCATAATCAAATTGAAAGTATATTAACTAAACAAGTCAAGAGTACCCGAAACCGACGAGCATGCATGAGGGCAATACTGAGATGAAGCGAAACAAGTAGGTTTATTTCAAATTTTCTTAACACCTCTGACATTTGCAATACCCAGTGCAGGGGTAAGTAATTTGTAGGTACTGTGTGCATGTTTTTGGCCCTTAATTTACAAATTAATGGAATTGAATACACAGTAGTCTTCCATGCTGGCCTGGGAGCGAAAAAATAACGTAGAATGAGCAAGGCAGGCGACAATCTGTAAAATCTAAGCCAAAACCTTGAGGTAGTATGGGTTGGAATGATGTCAACCCGATTACTTTCTCCTTTCATCGATTTCTCGGCATGGTCCGTCTCTTTTTTATACATTTTGAATCACTGGCACCTTTTCGGTGTGATGGATGATAATCAGCACGAATGAGGAGCTCGCCAGCGCCACTTGGCCTGCGATTGCGTAAACTGAGCAATTTTGCTAAGGACGATCATTGGATGGGTGACCAAAAATTTATTATCTCGAGTTCCTCCGTGCTTCGGAGAGCACGTTAAGCCGTTGGTCCCGGCTGCATCTGCTGTCGTCAGTACCCACCAACCCGCACTGGGCCACCGTGGTGGGTTATGGCCCAATCTCCCTATATTCTTCCATCCATAGGGAAGGCCCGTGCCCCTGCAGTGGGGACATGGTGGTGGTGATGGATATATGAATCAAAAGGGAGTGGATGACTTGATGACGTCTGACCGAAATGAATCGAAGAAAAAACATTCTGCGCCGACCCCAGATACACTGAGCAGGAAGAAGAAGAAGACGCCGTTCGGCCAGTCAACAACCAACCCAGTGACCGAATAGCAGCGTCCATCGTAATAACAAGAACTAAATCTTATTTATATCCCCCTTCACACAACACAACCAAACGCTCAATAACAACACGAAACACCCGTGTACTCAGCTAATTCGCTGCGATACATCAAGCAGGTACAAATTGTCTACAACAGTTCTGGAACTAGTTCGAAAAATCTAACTAATTAGTTCCACTCACCGATATGGGTTAGTTATTAAGAACAGCGTATCTATCTTACAAAATCTAATGTACTTAGTTACTTGTCGAGTTGTTTTAGTTCAGAAGCGAATGCTTGTTTGGTTTTATGCACCAATCTGTTCTGTTAGATATAGAAAACAATCGGTTAATTCCATGAGCATAAGAAGGAATTTTGTTGTAAAATATGTGGTAAAGGTAGGCAGAGGTGAACTAGCACCCACGTTTCGCCAATAATATTAGGTCCCATGTAATAGGTGGCGAGCCTATTGCCATTTATCGGGTACAAAAGTCGCAGTACATTGCTTGGTTCTTTAAGAGGAACGCTGCTACCCATTCCTCATCACTGTTTATACTTAGTCTCATTGTACGACACCCACGGGAGAGATTTGGGGTAGTGACAATTGTATTCTACTCTGCCGTCACCACACGGCCGTGAAACAGCCGACGGAGAAATTAATTAGATTTAGTATACATCTTTACAGCTTATAGAACTAAACACCGTATAAGTTCACAGCTCTATGAACTAAACAGATCTTCCCGGTACTAAAGTAAAGGCTCGGAACTATAACAGTTTGTGATTTGTCAAGGTAACAAATCGACCGTGCTGAATTGGATCCGTATTGGATACTAGATTGGGCTCCCCGCTGCCCCTGCCGCCGTTTCATGCAAATAGCACCCGTCTCTCGCTACCAATAAAGACGGTAATAGCCTGAAAGAATTCGGAAATTATGTTGCTAAAAATAGGGTGATATACAAAAAGTTTTAGGATAGTTTGCCAAAGTTGTTAGATCTTATTACAAGTGTATAAGGGCTTGTGTTGATGAAGAAAAGTCTTTGCTTTTTCATAAATGTGTTTAAAATTTAATGCTCCTACGGTAGTATTTTTAAAGTATTTTATTTATAACATTGTCAGTTAAAAATTAACTGCCGCACTCAGAGACGTCAAATAAAGTTAATGAGTACTTAACGTCAAAAAATGGTCTAGATTTGAATGAAAATTTTTGACATTGAATACTCATTAAAGTTAATTGACGTCTCTGAGTGCGGCAGTAAGAGTTTTAATGCCGCAGTTATAGACGTCAGTTAACGTCAATGAGTACTTAATACAAAGAGGAACGCTGCTGCCCATTCCTCATCGCTGATTTATCCTTAGTCGCCTTGTACGTACCCACGGGAGAGATTTGGGGTGGTGACAATTGTATTCTACTCTGCCGTCACCACACGGCTATGTTAGTACTCTATTTTTAAAAGGGACACTGTTCGTTTTATCATTGAGTCGATTAATGGACAATCCCCACTATTGAGCATCTCATTGAGGACGCTATGGTTGCCGCCGCGTATTCTGTACAACAATGAAGCGGTCTTTTTTTTAATAAGAAGAATAATAATTTTACATCAATTTTTATTTATATTTTGTTTGTCACCGCGCAAACGTGTCTGGCCTCCCCAATTCACCAAATTGCCGTTCCGATCAGAGACGATACACTGAGTTAAAAGAAAATTGCTAAATTGAATTATTACACGAAACGTACTCAGAATTTGTAATGAGTCTTCTAAAAAATGAGTAAGGATGGTAGAACATTATGTTAAAGTTCCGCTAGTATCCAAAACTAGTGGTTACCCTAGGTTTCGCTCGCATTAATGTCAGTTGTTATATAGGCCTTCCTCAATAAACGGACCATCCAAAACGAAAATAAGTTTTCAATTTGAACCAGTGGTTTCCGAGATTAGCGCGTTTAACCAACCAACCAAATAAACTCTACAGCTTTATAATATGAGTATAGATAGAGAAGACCTCGCTAGCGCAGTGGTATCGCTCGCCCTTCCTGCGATTGCGTAAACTAAGCAACGTTAACAACAACTAAGCATTGGGTGAGTGATCAAAAATTTGTTATCTCGAGTTCTCCGTGCTTCGGAAGTCACGCTAAGCCGTTGGTCTCGGCTGCATCAGCAGTCGTTAATACCCAACAAGCCGCAATGGGCCAGCGTGGTGGATTATGGCCCATTTTACCTATATCCTTCAATCCATAGGGTAGACCTGCGCCCCAGCACAAAAGGGCTTGTGATGATCGACTATCCAAAATCTAGAAAGCATGTCCCTCAATTAATCAATACATACATGCATATAACGCCTGTATATCCCTGAAGGGGTAGGCATAGGTGTATTAACACCCACGGTTCGCCAACTAATTTCAGTCCCATGTAGTAGTGGTCGAGCCTGTTGCCATATATCGGGCACCCAATTGCAGTATAGGTGATATACCGAGAACTCTGCTGCCCATTCCTCGACACTGTTTTAACCACTACAGCCGCAATCAGAGACCTCAATCAACTTTAATGGATAATTAATGGAAAATAATGTCATTTAAATCTAGACTACAGACCCGGCAAGAATAGCGACTAGATTTGAATTGTATATTTTTTGTATTAAGTACTCATTAAAGTTAATTGATGTCTCCGAGTGCGGCAGATAGTCGCCTTGTGCAGTGAAGACGTAAAAGGTTGTTGACGTAATGACAGTTCTCTCTTCATCCTTTCTTGTCACACGACTTCAACATTCTTATCTCTGCTACTTGCACTCTTCGTTCGTTCGTCTTTTTCACAGGCCAATATTTGAACGAAATTACTATTTTCTAAATGCTCTTCTATTATTACGATTGACGACGGATTATTACGGATATTACGGACGGATATATCCGCCAAAGACTTGAACGGAAATCCGCTAAACTATAAATCGAAAGCTGCCAATTTTAAAAGCGACGTGGTGATAGTACAGTCTGCGTAACATACTGAGTGATAGTTTAGATTAATAGAGTATAATTATTTTTTAAAATAATAAGTATATCTTATTTTTTTTCGGGAAAAGTATACTTATCTGGCCCAAAGTAAGTTGCCTAAGAACCTATACTAGACGATGGGCTAATTTTAATAGACAATCATAATAATTTATAAATATTATGATATACATACATATTCATATACTACACGAACATAATTTTAATCAGTCATGACTCCAGAACTTAATGTCTGTGTTTTTCAAAAACATTTGCTCTAGCCCTCTTGGCTAATTGACAGTAGATTTTTAACACTGGAAAACAAAACAAGTTTTTTTATACCGATATTCCTGCACAACTTGCAGAAAATGTCTTATAGCAAATAATCAATCAAGCCAAAAATATTATCCTTATAAAAGTCATGTGATTAATATTAGGACTGCATTTGGACACAAATGATAAGGGCATGAACTCTCATAGAAGTTTTATGAGTATCATAACTATAATTACTAGAGTTTTAGCAGTATCATAACTATAATATTCCAGTTCATGAACTGTCGCTTGTATTTAAGTGCTGACTGTACAATGAAACTATAAAGCGACAAAGTCACCAAGTCTGCGAACTCATGACATTATTAGATACTTTTATCGCCTCTCTGAAGAAGTTAGAGGACAATTTCCTTTAAATCAGAAGCTTATTTACTATATTGTGTATTATGGAACATTTATTGTTGCCAGATAATATTTTATCCATTCAATTAACGTACCTACCATACACACTTAAAAAATACATAGACGTATGTTTTTATAGACATTAACATTGTATTTTAAATCCCTTGTATTCTTTTTTCCTTTTGCCATCTATTGGACACGTTAATCGTGGTATTTAATAGTAATAGTCACCTTGTATTGTTTTGAACTAACGTGGTCACTAACATTTTTAAAATGAAAGAAAGCGGGATTTATACCACGTACCTTTGTTTTTGGTTTATCCGGCACAGTTACATGCGCCATGATCACGGAAGAACTGAAGTATATGCAAGTCGATGTTTATTGGCAGACAAATCTGTCTATCCTCTTTCTAAGTCTTTTTCTACGCTCGGCACCGGTACCACTGCTCTCGTTCTCACTATTTACTGGAAACTGCTGTCTACTGTCTGCCAATAAACATCGACTTGCATAGACTTCAGTTCTTTCGTGATCATGGCGCATGTAACTGTGCCGAAATATCGGATAAACCAAAAAACAAAGGTACATACATACATACATAAGTCACGCCTATATCCCCGAAGGGGTAGGCAGAGGTGAACTAGCACCCACATTTCGCCAATTATGTTAGGTCCCATATAATTGGTGGCGAGCCTATTGCCATATATCGGGCACAAAAGTGTCGCAGTACATTGCTAGGTGGTATAAGAGGAACGCTGCTGCCCATCCCTCATCACTGATTTATCCACGGGAGAGATTTGGGGTGGTGACAATTGTATTCTACTCTGCCGTCACCACACAAAACAAAGGTACGTGGTATAAATCCCGCTTTCTTTCATTTTAAAAATAATAGTCACCTTCTTCTTCCTGCCTTGTTCCTGTCTATCTGGGATCGGCGCCGTATGTTTTCTCTTCCATTAATATATGTTTTATTATATGTATATATTTATAAGTAATCTATGTATATTAACTTATTTATGTATGTTTATATAATTATAATCTTTGTAAGGTAGCTTTGTTTTAAGATCATTTATTTACTATTCGATTTTAATTTTAACATTATATAAATGTTAGAAAAATTAGTAGTAAGATTTTGGTGGTTAGAAAAAGAATTTCGAAAAATTATGGTCTTGAGGCGGGAATCGAACCCGCGTCCCCTGCTATCCGGGCAGGTGCCTGACCGCTCGGCCACCCAAGACACCAATTAACTTGCCGAAATTCTTCTAACCTTTACACTTCACGTTGTAAGCCAACGGGTACCCTCGCAATGTAGAAATAAATTTCAAACATTCCAAAGCAGATATTTTTACAAATATCGTGCGTTCGGTTAGGCTTGGGTTTGCTTTATAAAATATTCGATTTTAATTTTAACATTATATAAATGTTAGAAAAATTAGTAACCAACGTAAAAATTAGTAAAAAAACTTCTTACAACGTGAAGTGTAAAGGTTAGAAGAATTTCGGCAATTTAATTGGTGTCTTGGGTGGCCGAGCGGTCAGGCACCTGCCCGGATAGCAGCGGACGCGGGTTCGATTCCCGCCTCAAGACCATAATTTTTCGAAATTCTTTTTCTAACCACCAAAATCTTACTACTAATTTTTCTAACATTTATATAATGTTAAAATTAAAATCGAATAGTTTATAAAGCAAACCCAAGCCTAACCGAACGCACGATATTTGTAAAAATATCTGCTTTGGAATGTTTGAAATTTATTTCTACATTGCGAGGGTACCCGTTGGCTTACAACGTGAAGTGTAAAGGTTAGAAGAATTTCGGCAAGTTAATTGGTGTCTTGGGTGGCCGAGCGGTCAGGCACCTGCCCGGATAGCAGCGGACGCGGGTTCGATTCCCGCCTCAAGACCATAATTTTTCGAAATTCTTTTTCTAACCACCAAAATCTTACTACTCATTTATTTACATCACAGTATTCACTTTGTGCACCGCCAACTAATATTTCTATACCCAGCTTTCCGGTTGACTGGTAGATAATGCGTAAAGGAATTAAGTCCGCCAATTGTAACTTTTGTGTACAATAAAGTTTAAATAAATAATTAAATAAATGAATATCGAACGGACGTCATCAAGCCATCCACTCCCTTTTGATTCATTCATCCATCACACCGGAAAGGTGCTAGCGATGAATTAATGAATAAGAAAAAGACGGAACGAACCATATCGAGAGACCGATGAACGGAGAGAGTGATTCATTACAACATTCTACGTCTATACGGATTAATATTTGATGATAACGCAGAGCAGAGTTCAATTGTCACAACCCCCAATCCCTCCCGCGGACGTTGTGTAAGGCGACTAAGGGTTAACTACCGCACTCAGAGACGTCAATTAACTTTAATGAGTACTTAATAGCAAAAAATTTCATTTAAATCCATACCATAGACCTGGCAAGAATGGCGACTAGTTTTGAATTGTCATTTTTTGATGTTAAGTACTCCGTCTCTGAGTGCGGCAGTAAGTCATCGAAGAATAATTGACGTGCCCGATAAATGGCAATAAGTTCGCCACCCATTACTTAAGACCCAACCTAATTGGCGAATTGTGGGTGTTAAGCCTCTGCCTACCCCTACGGGGATATAGGCGTTATTTATGTAGGTATGTATAATGTGTATGTATGTTAACGTGACGGCAGAGCAGAATACATTTCTGTCACCACCCCAAACCCGTTCCGCGGCTGTCCAACTAAGCGACCAAGGGTTGAAACAGAGACACATTATATTAAAATAATGAAAAAGAAAACATCAACGTGCCTACATAATAAGATTAGTTACCAGAACCGCGATTGTGTATTCTTTCAATCGCTTTCGTCTACCTGTCACTCTCACACTTTGCGATTATTCTCAATGAATGAGAGTGACGAAAACGATTGAAAGAGGCTTTCATAATAACCCCGCAGCAACACAACGATTTATGTGGCCTGCCTGTGTAAACTTTCCTAATTTCCACATGGTTACGCTAAACAGATTTTCTTAGTACAATATTGCGCAACTTTCGACCAAAAGCAACATTGCCTTTATCCCTTCAGATGGCCAGAGGCCGCTCGTGTTACAAGGCCGAGTTGGGGGCCATACCATGCATATATAAATAGCTCACGCCTATATCCCCGCAGGGGTAGGCAGTGGTGACTTAAAACCCCACTTTTCTCCATTAAGTTAGGTCCCATGTAATACGCGGCGAGCCTATTCAAGCACTTAGTTGCCTTGTATGACACCCACGGGAGAGATGGGGTGGTGACAACTGTATTCTGTTCTGCTGTCATCACACAGCTGATGGGGGCCATAAAGTGTACCCTGGTAGATGCATTAATTTGATCCTGGCATTCGATGTGTCGATTCATTTCAATCCGTGAACAGGCAGTCACGATATCTCTCGATATCTCGTTTGCTTGATAGCATATACCTATCCCTAATATCCGTATACATATAGACATCCCGATATCCCTATAGATAAAAGAATATAGGAAAAGTGGGCCCACTATATTACCCACTATGTTACCACAAAATAATTTCAATAGTTGCTCTAAGAAGCAAATGTAATGCACAAAGACGACACGCCTTTTTGCTAGAACAACTAAGTACTAACTGCCGCACTCAGAGACGTCAAATAACGTTAATGAGTACATAATGTCAAAAACTGAGAATTCAAAACTCGTCGCTATTCTTTCCGGGTCTATGGTCTCGATTTCAATGATTTTTTTGACACCTACTGCCGCACTCAGAGACGTCAAATAACGTTAATGAGTACTTAACGTCAAAAAATGACAATTCAAAACTAGTCGCTATTCTTGCCGGGTCTATGGTCTTGATTTGAACGAAAATTTTGACATTAAATACTCATTAAAGTTAATTGACGTCTCTGAGTGCGGCAGTTCGTACTCATTAAAGTTAATTGACTTCTCCGAGTGCGGCAGTTTGAGTGCAATTGATTCCTAGCCTAAAATGTATGCGGAAGAGCGCCAGCGATCTTTCCTTTACAAAAGACTTAAAACGGGACCCCGTTCCAATCAACATTTCGCTGGCGGCAAGCAAACCATTTGACGCTCCCCAAAATCCAATAATCTTTCAGCTCTTTCATAGCTCTCGACACACATGACTTGTATACATGAAAGGACCGACGAATGGATACAGAGGACCGCGGGAAAAACACATACCGAATATAATACATACATACACAACACATACATAAATAACGCCTATATCCCGTGTAGGCAAAGGTAAATTAAACACCCACTTTTCGCCAGTTAAGTTAGGGCCCATGTAACAGATGGCCAGCCTATTGCCATCTATCTGGCACATGAAATCGCAGTATATTGCTAGATGGTATAAAATAAATGCTGCTGCCTATTACTCACCGCTGTCTTTGCCCTTAGTCGCCTTGTACGACACCCACGGGAGAGATGGGGGTGGTGACAATTGTATTCTGCTCTGCCGTCCACTACTCGGCGTACACAATTACTTGTTTGAAATTAGCGCCGTTGGTAAAAAAATTGAGGAGCAACAGGTTAGCGTGGATAAGGAGGGGTATTAAGTATGGATCTGCATGGACCTAGAATGAGAGAAAGACCGAAGAAGCGATGGATGGATTGTGTGAAAGATAATATGAGGAAGAGGGGAGTTGATGCTGAGCCAACGCTCTAATAGAGAAGAGTGGAAGAAGTCGACATGATGTGCCGACCCTTCAGAGTAGACAGAAGAAGAAGACAGTTACTATGAGGTTGTCATATACACTTATGTACAAAATCCTCTTAAAGCAATAAAGAGAGGGAATATATTAAATTTTCAAGCAGTTGCGATTTGGGAGTTCCTAATCCAATAAGTGAGCGAAACAATGAAATAAATCTTATTTGTTTTCCTGTAATGTAATGATTCGGTGCCATGAAAACTGTCACTTTGATATTTATGTTCGCAGCCGCTAATATTATTCGATTTCTCAAAGCTATGAGGGTTCAATTGACGGGGTCCCCCGGGAACTATACAATTTTCCAGGACAAAAGACTTGTCGTGAATAAAAGTTAAGGGTTTTTCCTTCTTCTATTTATTCATAAGGAACTCAATAGTCATCTGGTCGGGTATGGAATGGGAAATGTTGCGGAGTTACAGGTAAATATTATTATTATGTTGCCGTCTGGGTATAAGACACGTGTAGTTTTTTTTTATGCCAGACACGAAAGCTCTTGGCTTTTATCTCGCTGATGGTAAGTGAAGATAAGGCCGAAAATGGAGTCGACTATAAAGCTGTTAACATTATTGTTATGGCGACAGATTTTGAAAAGATGGTGGTAGCTAACTAATCAAACCAACGGCGGGTCCCAATATTCTATCAACTTGATAGACGTTCTACAGCTTAGTTGCTTAGCAACATCTGTTATTTATAGTAATATAAAAAATGCCTGGCAACCGAACTTTAGTAAGCTTACTTTTAACTGTAGCTAGAATATTCGGCCCCCCGGTTGTCAACGAAGTATGGCATTATCTATAGACTAGTGGTTGCCCGCGTCTTCGCTCGCGTTAATGTCGGTTGTTATATAGCCTGTAGCCCTCCTCAATAAATGGACTATCGAACACAAGAATAATTTTTCAATTTGAACCAGTAGTTTCTGAGATTAGCGCGTTGTTTAGCTTTATAATACTAGTATAGATTATTCTATAGATAATATAGTTAAATAACTATAGATTATATAGTTATTTCTCTTCACTTCTAAGCAACACTTGGCATTGGTTAAAAAACCTTCGATAAACGTATTACTCTCGCATCGGTTACATTTATTATAACAGCGACACACAGCAAACCGATACAGAAGGATAATTTGAATGTCCCGAAAAAAGATACATACATAAATTGCGATTGTTTATCCCCTAAGGGGTACCGTCAATACTGTTAGGTTACATTTGGCGAACCTATTGTCATCTATCGGGCGCTTAAATTGCAGTAAATTGCTTTATAGTATAAGAGAAATGCTGCCGCCTTGTACGACACTCCCGGGATAGATTGGGGGTGGTGACAATTGTGTTCTGCTCTGCCGTCACCACACTGCAATTATATTCAGTTCCTCCCGAGAAACCAAACTACATTAAGGTTTTTAACAGTCACAGGAAAATGTTCCATCTACCAAAGTGTCTATCTTGCAAATATTTTATGCCTTATTTTTTAACTGCTAAGGCTTGCTTTGAAATAAAATAAAGTTAGATTTGGCTTTGATGAGATTGGATTTAGGTTATGTTCGAAAATGCTTGTAATTTTTATTTGATATTGATTTGAACATTAGAATAAATACAAAGATTTTGGGGTTAGAAAAAGAATTTCTAACCCCAAAATCTTTGTACTAATTTTTCTAACATTTATATAATGTTAAAATTAAAATCGAATAGTTTATAAAGCAAACCCAAGCTTAACCGAACGCATGGTATTTGTAAAAATATCTGCTTTGGAATGTTTGAAATTTATTTCTGCATTGCGAGGGTACCCGTTGGCTTACAACGTGAAGTGTAAAGGTTAGAAGAATTTCGGCAAGTTAATTAGTGTCTTGGGTGGCCGAGCGGTCAGGCACCTGCCCGGATAGCAGCGGACGCGGGTTCGATTCCTGCCTCAAGATCATAATTTTTCGAAATTCTTTTTCTAACCCCAAAATCTTTGTACTAATTTTTCTAACATTTATATAATGTTAAAATTAAAATCGAATAGATTAGAATAAATGTTATAAAAATTAATACAAAGAAAAAGAAGTCAAGAAATTTTTGAAAATATATTGCCCTGGTGAAGGAATCGAACCCAGCTACGCTTAGGACAATATATTTTTTTTTTCGAAAAATTTCTGGCTTCTTTCTTTGAAATGGCTGTTTACAAGCATTATGCTTGAGAATAATTATATTTATTTATATTTTTTTTCCGTAAACGTGCTTTCTACTGCGTCTCAATGAAGATTTCCGAACCCACCTACTGCTGCTGTATATTAAGTGCCCCAATACAGAATGTATCCACCTTTTAATATCGCCAAACGATTTTTCTTCCTCCGTACCCTACGCCTAGATTTTCGCGAGCGAAAGGGGAAATTTTTCAAACGCCAATTCTCGTAGCGCTTTGTTAAGGCAAACGAGACTTTCATATTTCACGTGCGACGTACACATGCCCACAGACAATAGGTTACGTTTCTCATCGATATTAGACCTTATTACGGAGAGTCATGTTTTAAGTTCCAAGGTAAAATGTAACAACCCGATGTGGCGCTTGCGTTTCACGTGGATATTAGACCTTATTACAAAGAGTCATGGTTTAAGTCGCAAGATAAAATGTAACATCTGATGTCGCGCTTCTTGTACGTAACGTGGAAGTACCTTTTATAACATTTATATTATTACAGGTCGTTGGGATTTTGAATAATCGCGTCTTTAACGCGTGCGAAAATTAAATAAGATGACAGTTATTATTTATTTATTATTTCAATGTTAGGAAAATTATTACAACGCAAAATTGTACAGATTTTCTTTTTATTCTAATATGAGCCTTGGGCCTACAGAGTGAAAGCTTAATCATCATCATCACAGTCTTTTAATGTCTTCACTGCTATGGCTGGAAGAATATAGGGAGTTTGGGCCATAACCCACCACGGTGGCTCAATGTGGATTGCTGGCTATTAACGATGGAAGATGCAGCCGGGACTAACGGCTTAACGTGCTTTAACTTTGACTTAAGATTAAAAATTTTTGTCACCCATTCACTGGCCGGCCTTAGCGAACATTGCTTAACGGCAGAGCTGAATACACCCCCTTCTCCGTGGGCGACTAAGAGTAGGCGACTAAGAGTATAGACAGCGATGCGTAAACAATGCTTTTCTCGTTCCTCTTATAGCACACAGCAATATACTGCGACTTACGTGCCCGATAGATGGCAATAGGATCTCCACCTTTTTTTTTTTTATCCTCTCTCCACCTATTCCAAGGCACCTTGACTAGTTGGCGAAAAGTGGATGTTAATTCAGCTCTGCCTACCCCTGCGGGAATATAGGCTTGATTTATGTATGTATGTATGTACAAATGTTGTGATTGACTAACTCGTATTTATTGAACCGCGAACAACACATATTGATCACCAAAACAATACAGGAAACAATGCCATCCAATTACGGCGCTCTAATTTGATTTAGGACTCAAAATGTAGCGGTATTTTTACTTAATTACAAAAGAACAATATGCTAATTAGCTTCCTCGCGAATAATTAATAGGCCACGGATAAATTAAATTAAGTGACCAATTTTGACTGATAATAATTGCTGCGAAAATTACGTAAAGGAATACTGGCCAAGCCGAAACATCCCCAAGGATTTGTCATCTCGATACGACGGGAAAATAATGAATGACAGCGTTACCATACTACGACAGCAGTCGATCATGGAGTCGGTGGTTTTAAATTGGACCATATTTCCTGCTAGCGAGAGGCGAATTAGCCTATCAACTCAGCGGTGGCAGGTGCAAAAAGAACTTTGTCAAATTATGTGAAAGTTGACAACTTTTTGATTGTCGGGTATTCGTGTTTTTTTAATGAATCGAAAAACAATTTAAGATCTGTCCCCTCCGCGTCCCTGTTTAAAACAACAAACTTAATTTTAGTTTCCTAAAACAAAATAGGTGTTCCGAAGTTGTTTTTATTGTTTCTTTCCATTTCGGTTTGTTTTTCTGAGTTTTTGCAAAAGACAATTTCGGTTTTCGACGCGGCAGCTTTGAATGGATTTGTAAATGCTAATTTGTTTTCTAGTTTGCGAAGCGCTTAATTTTTGCCACCTCATTTAGGGTTTTTTGTTGTTTTTTGTTTAGTTTGTTGGGCTTAATTGTTCTTGTAAACTTGTAAAGGATCTTACTGTCGATTGTGCATAACCTGGCATTGACACGAATAAACGATTTACTATAAATTCGCAAAACAAAATTGCATTATTGCATGTTCCGTCAGACGTCATCAAGCCATCCACTCTCTTTTGATTCATATAATACATCACACTGGAAAGGTGCTAGTGATGAATGAATGTATAGAAAAGAGCTCCATGTCAAGAGAACGATGAACAGAGAAAGAGTGATTGGGAAGACAATATTCCAATCCAAACTGCTCAAGGTTTTGGCTTAGGTTTTACCCCTTAGTGTAGCAGCAAAAAAATACTTCTATTAAAATGAGAATATTGAAAAGCTTTAGCACGTTCACAGCTATTTGTGATATTGTCATTATTTGTAGCAGGACGAAGCAGAATTCTATGGATTATTCGTTTCATATCCTCAATAATCTTATTTCTCTAGAACATTGTTCAGCTGCGCGCTATCTTTTGTTTCTCGTGTCACAAGCTCGTATTTATTGCCTTCTAGTTTCGTTTTTTACTTCCCCTCTTTCACGATTGAATTTATTATCAAGGCTTATAAGATTATGTTTTATTGTTTGTTTCACTGAAAAATAAAACTGACCTTTTATTTCGACGAAATTTGAGAAGTTTTCTGCTGATGTTTCCTTTTGGCTACAAACGGAATAAAAGTGTAGAGAATTTCAAAGAAGAAAGGTCTGAACATTTTCAAAAATTTATGTCCTGACGCAGGAAATATTTTTTCAAATTTTAGAGTTTTTTTTTGTATTGTTATAATTTTCCAAACATTTGTATAATGTTTGATTGGCTAATGTGATGAAGTCGTCAGGGTCTACGGGGACATTTTTATGCTTACGGAAGGCCCACCCTTCCACTCCCCAGTGCCCACTGGGGAGTAGTCCGCTGCTTGGACTACGAGCGGATTTGGGCTTGTCTCATAATCACACATCCCTTTCCTATCATTCCTTACACATACCATTACTCTTTCTCTTTCTTTCACATTACTCTTTCTCTTCACTTCCTGCTTTCAGTGCAATTTGCTCTTCTTCTTCTGCCCTTTTCCCTCTCTAGGGTCGGCACAACATATTTTCTTTTTCCACTCCTCTCTATCCTTCACCAATTTCTCATTCACTCCTCTCGTTATCATATCCTCCTACACACAATCAATCCATCTCTTCTTTGGTCTTCCTCTCCTGAAACGTCCTTCAACGTTCATACTTTACCATTCTTCTTCCATGATAGCTTTCATCTCTTCTCCCTCGCTTTCAGTCTATATAATAACCGCAAAGCTAACTTTTTAAGTTCAGTTTCAACTTTGCTTAAGTTACATACGTGTTAATGAGCATCAGTTGTACAACTTTCATCCAATTAATCAAGTTCTATGATGTTTTTAGGTCTCTTTGTATAGAAGTTCCTCGCCTAATTTCTGCCTTGGACCGATAATGGGCTGTTAAAGAAAACTGAACTTTATTTCTTCGAAGTAGCGTTTATTGGCAACGTCTTAAGCATCCGTTCTCCACCAGGAACAGCTTAATAAGTTGATATTGTTGTAAAGGGATCCCGTAAACCTATACTTGATACCACTCGGGGTGAATGAACACCCACGTTTCGCAAATTATATTAGGTCCCATATAATAGGTGGTGAGCCAATTGCTATATACTGGTCACCACACGGCAAAAAATGCTATTTCGAATCTCATCCCAAGATAGTCTGTCTAGAAAACTGAGAGTCGTCCTGACCTCTCAGCCTTTTCAATCCTTAAAGTCTACTCAGTAAATTAGATTCGTTCCAGTTTCCCTGGCAGTTGAATAAGACATGCAGCGGCTATTGTCACGAAGCAATTTAATTCCAGCTTATTCTGAAGAGTTCTTATGGCTCGTGCAACGAAGAGCCAGACATCGTTTGCAGTTGGCAAGAACCGCCAGAAAATCGGTCGTAAAATTATCACAAAAAAACAAGAAGTCTGAAAATTATCGAAAAATTCTTAGCAGACGACGCGGGTTCGGTTTCCGCATCGTGGCAATAATTTTGCTGATGCTTAGCTTATGCCACTTACTTTTGTGTTTTACTTTATGCTCTAGCTAGAACATAAAAAGCCATTTTATGCAGCCTAAAACTACATAAAGACGAACTCTTCGAGCAAGAGAAGTGAAAAATGAATTTTTACAGCCCACATTTTCGAAATTCGATCTGTATTTGATTATTCCCTAATGTTCAATGTTCGTCTTGCTTCTTCGTTCACCTCTGCCTACCCCTTCTGGGATATAGGCGTGATTTATGTATGTATGTTCGTCTTCAGTTTAGTTTTTTTTTTGTCGCATACTCAAATCCATACTGCTCAAGTTAGTAAAACAGTATCTCATCATCAGTGGCTCTGTTTTTTAATCGCTAGTTATTTATTATCTTGAAATTACCGTAGAAGAAATGTAGGGATTGCGTGAGAAATGACATGATTGTGCATGGATGGGACTGAGGAGATGACAGCTAACAAGCGTCAATGTAAGAAAAAACATACTAAGCCTACCCGTCAGGAAATGGGTTTTTAGCACAGGTGGGTGAAAGAGCCCCGCTCGGATGATGAAGGGTAATAGGATGATGTTCTTGAAATGAAATATTACCAGTTGACGGCAATAGGTTTTCATTCTATTTCACCAGACCTTGAGATAGTTGGCGAAATGAGACGTGATTAGTCCAATTATTTTGCTCAATTAAAGTCCTTGAAGGAAGTACCGTAACACACCACTAACGCATCAAATTCAAGGATAAACGTGTAGGCATATTAAACTATTATATAAGCCGTTAAGCTTTCAGACGCTGCAAGAAGCCTTTAGTTGGAACTTAACTACAATTCTCGGCCGATTATCAATCACTCACCTACCACTGGAGCCGTGCACTTGTGTTTCGTGCGCTGTATCGATTTACAACCGATCCATTGCCTTCTCTGCACGACCTACACGAATCCGAGCTGAAGCAACCGAGCAGTGTATGAATGAAAGAGGACATTGCGGTTTAATGTATAAGGGCTGCATGCACCGATGCACAGGGCTGGAAACTTGGTAGCTGGTGATGAATGGAGACTTGTACGGACTGTTTGTTGTGTTTACTCAGCGGGTTACAGGGTGAAATTGCGTTTTAAGTACAGTCAAGAGCATGTCGTGTTCTAGTGAAAATGGACGAATTTCTTCAGATGGGCCCCAACTTTGCTTTATCTTTATTACTTCATTACAGAAATTTAATATTACAAAGAAAAAAATTACCAAAAATTTCAAAAAAGTTGTCTACTATTAATATTAAACTTGTGACTTATGACATCGGCTCAGTACGTTACGTAAGCATCAAAACTTAAATAAAGACTACATTTAAAGGTAACGATTTCAATAGAATAATTATGGCAATGAAAAGTAGATCAGATTTTTCTTAAATATTCGTATTTATGCGAGATTTCATGCCCATGTCTTGCGGCTGTCTAAACCATTCGCTCAACCAAGACTGTCTTAGCTGGCTTTCTTTTCTCTAGCCCTTCAACTTTCCACCGTAAAGCCAAAGATTCATAAGGAAATGTCAGCCCTATTTTTCTTCGTAGTAATGTTCAAATAAGAAACACTTTTCCTGTTGGCTACTAACCATTTTCAGGCATAAAAAGAGCTCCACTTGTACTTGAGCAAGTGGAGCTCTTGAAAATAGACAGACTTTCGTGGAAATAAACTGACTCCTAAATACAAAGAAAGATTAATTAAGTATGTCGGATTTTTGTTTTACAAACAAACAAACAAATATCCTTTGTTGCACAAACAAGAAGGAAATAAAAACTACGGAATATATATAATATACATAGGACAGTACAAAAGGGGGCCTTATTGCTAAGAAGCAATATTTTCCTGGCAACCTGTAGCAAGAGGAGAGTATTGGGTAACATAAATTAAAATAAAATACAATATTATACAATATATAAAGATAGTGTCGTGCCGTGTGGTGACGGCAGAGTAGAATAAAATTGTCACCACCCCAAATCTCTCCCGTGGGTGTCGTACAAGGCGACTAAGGATAAATAAGTGATGAGGAATGGGCAGCAGCGTTCCTCTTATACCACCTAGCAATAGCAATGTACTATTACATGGGACATAACATAATTGGCGAAACGTGGGTGCTAGTTCTCCTCTGCCTACTCCTTCGGGGATATAGGCGTGATATTTATGTATGTATGTATGTATATAAAGATAAATAACAATATTTCTTTATTTGAAGACAGCGAGCAAGATCGCTAAGATAGCTTTCCTTCAGAGATTACTTTAATTTTTAAGGGCGCTCTTCGACAAAACCAACTAATCTCGCTGCCTCATGCAAATATAATACACCAGATTTTTATTTCGCTTCGCCTGGAGCATTTTGCAGTGTAAATATGGGATCGTCTAATACAGAATATATTATTCTAAGTTGTATTTTCCCTTTTCAATATCAAACCAAGACTGTTGGTTAACTTACCGAAATCGTCGTCCGTCGAATAGGTGCGTCTAATAACGTCCAATGCAACCCGTGCAGGTGCCTAACCGCTCTGCCAACCAAGACGCAATTGCTGGTTCCATTCCCGCATCAGGACCATAATTTTTCGAACATTTTCTAACCACCAAAATCTTTGTACCACTTTTGTTAACCCGAAAACAGCTATTGACCGAAATATATTTACATACATACATAAATCACGCCTATATCCCCGAAGGGGTAGGCAGAGGTGAACTAGCACCCACGTTTCGCCTTTTATTTTAGGTCCCATGTAATAGGTGGCGAGCCTATTGCCATTTATCGTGCACAAAAGTTGCAGTACTATTGCTAGGTGGTATAAGAGGAACGCTGCTGCTCATTCCTCATCACTGATTTATCCTTAGTCGCCTTGTACGACACCCACGGGAAAGATTTGGGGCGGTGACAATTTGTATTCTACTCTGCCGTAACCACACGGCGTATATATGGCGTATATATTTATCCCTCTTTAAATAACTTTCGGGACGAGTCTGTCCTTGTACTGGTAGCTAAAAAAGGCTTACGTTTTCCTCTCCGCGCCATCCCACAATATGTCTGAGCAAATGACAGACCGCCGGCATCAATCATCGAAACTCGAACGCATTTCTACTTCCATTGATGTATTGTTGTTTTTAGCATTTAGCCGGCGTTGCGAAGTGTGTCTAATCCGTTCTGTTTCTAACCAATTTTATTTTTGGCAACGAATATCGCAGCCTTAGAGCCCGTACACACAACTGCGAATTGGCGCGATGCGAATTCGCAACGCAGAACACTACAACGTAAATTGCTGAGGGGCGACCAGCCTACACTGAAGCTGCAGCAAACAAGGAATTCCTGACGAGACAATCAAGGTGTCGCAATTGTTCATTTTTCAACATACTTTTTTTATGATATTATTACATGAAATTAGACCGATAATGAAGACACCACATAATATATATTTACAGTACCTTTGATGACCCATCCTATGGTACAACTTTGAAAACATTGCTTAGTTTACGGAACTGCACGCCGAGCGCGCTAGCTACCTCCTAGAATGCCTCCGTCGAATTATTACGATCGCATACTTACGTATGATAGATAAGATCGTATTAATTAATATCGCGAAAGGTCATTACCCGGTTGACTAATTGCTTTGAAGTAATGTGCCACACCGTGCCATGGGTCGTATTGGACCCTTGGTAGCGATAAGGAAACAATCAATTGTAATAACGTGTCATGTAGGCTCACACCGTCATAATGCTCATATCGATAATTGATTATAGCGGAGTTTGCTAAACGATAAAACCTCGTTGATGCAATACGGTGACGCAACGGCGATTCAACTGCAACTCAACTGACAGCATTGAGACGTGAACTTTATTTATTTTTACTAAGTGAGGATTTATCCATACTTTATTGAAAGAAGTGTACATACCACGCGTTGTTCACCAAACCAGACAATGCGCAGAAGAATAATTAGCTTCAACATGTCGCTCATTTAATATAATTTAGTAGACGCGTTATAAAATATTATGTTATTAGACTTACAGTAAGAATTTTTCACAATCGACAAGTAAGTTCTGAATAGCTTATTTGGCAGTTCAATTGAAATAAATTTCATATTACAACTGTCAAATGAACTGCCAAGTAAGCTTTACTTGTCGATTGTGAAACAGGCCCTTCCTCTTGCAAAAATGCAATTTTCAGCTGTTACTCTTTCATATTTAAGGAACGGTGTGCCCTTAACATTTCTAAATTCAGCTAAATTTTATAATATAAAATATTGCGTGAAGTTGAAAGGCACTTAAGCTGATATTGAATATCCATGAGAGCCTTGTATCGTATATCTTTGCGGGAAGTTTATTGATAATGAAGAATATGACATGATCGCTTTCAATTGAATGAATTATTTAAGTAGGGTTCTAAAAAGTAAATTTGCCCATGTTGTATACATTATAGGAATATGAGAAAAGTTATTGCCAATAAATTAATACAATTTTGCAAAATGATATCCTGATAATCATCTTTTTCTCTTGTTACCTGGGGTCGATGCAGTATGTTTCCGTGCCCCGGAGGTGTCGCGACGGTATACCTGTATACCGATGCTCCTGTATACCGTCGCCTTTTGTCTAGTGAGTGCGGTTCAGCTGCGGAGTGGAGTGAACCTGACAGAAGGTGTTGTAGGTTGATATAATACTGGCTGTAATCTTTATACGGATCCATGTCACTATCTAATAAATAGATTTATGTCACTTCACTTTTTTATGGTTTTGATGTTTTGATTATGTGCTGTGTAATTCTGCTATTTATTATATTTTATTTATTTAAAATATAAATGTTATTTTTATCCACAAATTATATTTACGAGACAAGGCAAACGCAAGGTTAAGCAATTGTATAGGGAAAGGGATGATAATGAAAAAGAGTTATTGGATGCGTTAGAGTGTAATAACAAATTAAAGAAGGAAATGGCTGGGTTGCATACTCAATTAGTGGACATATCTGGAGATAGGGACAAATTACAACACACAATTGATAGCTTTGACCAGTGCAGTTATGAGTATGAGCAGGCCCTCAGACGCATCACATCACTGGAAAAAGAATTACAACAGGCAAACAAAACTATTAGTACTTTTGAGAGTGAACGGTTAAATTACACAATATGTCAAAACCAAAGCCTGTTTGATGAATTAGTAGTAAACGCACCCGATATGGTTTCTGATACATACAACTTGAACCCTGCTGTGTCATTAAATTTTACTTGCAATGAGTCTGTTAACACAACACAAGCACCCCAGATAGTTGAATGTAGCAGAAACAAATTAAAGAGATATGTAAAATTAAATAAGATAATTAGGAGATCTCAACATATAATTAAAAAACATAAGTATTGTGTAAATAACATAAATTATAAAAATGATAGATTATTAATGTTAAATAAGTTGAAAAATTATTCATATATTTTAAAAGAAAATAGGGTGCAATATGAACTGAACATATCCACTCTAAATAATAAAATCACTGAGCTTCAACAGTCACTCAAAATTATTACAGATAAATATGATGACTCTAAACAGGAGATACAAGATTACACAGTGCTTTTGAACCATTATATTGATAAGTCTATAAATAAAGTTGCTACAAACTCAAAGCAACATTCAATGTCAGGTTTAAGCGCTATAAGGCAGCTAGAATGGTCAATGTCTATGTGTGATCCGTGTGACTCTGAGCAACCTAGCCTAAACTCGGTTAGCGCAAATGACAGTAACTCTTTTAGTAATTTAGTAAAACAAAATGTAATATTCAGTGATGAAATTGGAAAGGATTTGGGTCACCTGTTAATGGACCAATTGGGGCAAAGTGTGATAAATATATGCATGCCGGGAAATAGTTTTGAAAATATAATGGACAAAATTATGTCATATAAATTTAATAACCAAAATTTAGTTTTATTAATAGGAAACTGTGGAAATGTAAATAAGAAATACCTTAAGTTGTTTTTAGAAAATATACACAAAATAAATGTGCAAAATGTTGTAATATTTACATTTCCATACTGTAATAGATTGCCACGGGAAGAAAATTTAAAGCGCTATAGATTGAATTTAATGTTAAATACAATATCATTTTATGATAATAAAATAAATATAATTGACATTAATAAATTGACATGTAAACTTTATCAGATAAAAGATAGAATATATCTCTCAAAATTTTATAAAAAACAAATAGCTATCTCGCTAGGCTTTTGTATTAGTACCATAGCCAAGAACTTGGCTAGAACACCTGCTTCTATTGAGCAGAATATTCTTGACTCTGCTTCTATTGAGCAGAATATTTTTGACATTGCTTCTATTGAGCAGATAATAGTCGACAAAGCTCCTAATGAGCTAGCTATTAATAAACCTGCTTTTATAAAGCAAATTGACACTGCTCCTATTGAGCATCTAACCTCTAATATTCAGAGTTCCTTGGAAATTGTTCCAATTAGTTTAAATTAGATCATAAGACAAAAGAGAAAGCCTCTTGCAAGGGTTTTACAAAGGAAAAGTGTAATAATATAAACATAGTCCACCAAAATATTCAAGGCTTTTCTGGCAAAGAATTAGAATTAAGTTTATACCTATACAGTAATAATATACACATATTTTGTCTCACAGAACATTGGCTAAAAAAATGTGAATTGCTCGACTGCATCAACGGGTATACATAGTAAGTGCATTTACTAGAGAATCAGCTATAAGAGGTGGGTCTTTAATATTATTAAACAATAGCTTTAAGTACAAAGAACGTAAAGATATTGTATTATTCTCTATTGGACAAACCGTTGAAATTTCTTGTGTCGAGCTTGAGCATTTTATCATTATGTGTGTATACAGACCCCCAACTGCAAGTTATGATTTGTTTGAGTCGTGCATGGAGAGCGTTCTTGCCAAATTGTGCCATAGTAATAAAAAGGTAGTCATATGTGGAGATTTCAATATAGATATCTTAATACCATCCTCAAATTCTGATAGGTTTATTAATTTATTTAGATCTTTTAACTTATTTCATGTCTTTAATGAACCTACCAGAATAACTCCTACATCAGCTACTTGTCTTGATAATATTTTTGTTAACTGTAACTTTTGTAACAAGCACATAATCAATGTTATTAAGTCAGATCATAGTGGGCAACATATTGCTGTGGAACACCATCATGTCAGTCCTGTTAAAAAAATTACTTATAGACCAATCACAGAGAGACGATTAGAGCAATTTAGATATAATATTATGAATAAGACTCACTCACTAGATAATGTCAGTGATGAACCCAATATATTATATAATAATCTATTTGTTCCAATTAAAAACGAATTTCATAGTATTTTCAAAGAAAAAACTGCTATAATAAAAAGTAAAAAGAAATTTGATGACTGGGCAACTCCAGGTATTTATATAAGTAGAAGAAAATTGTATGACTTATACTATCTTAAGAACAGTTCAAATGACCCAGTTTTGATTGAATATACAAAAAAATACTCAAAAATTTTTAAAAAGGTTTGCTATACAGCTAAATCATTATTTATAAGTAATAAAATAAAGAACTCTGAAAGTAAAATAAAAACAACTTGGAAAATAATTAATCAAGAAACTGGTAAAAATAAAAATTCTTATATATCATACAAAATTAAAGTAAACAGTAACATGATCACTTCAGACAATGATATTGCAAGTACATTTGAGGCTTTTTTTTCAAATATGCCAAAGACGCTTACCAGTGGCCTAAACTCTAACAGTCAGCTAGCACTTGAACTATTGCAAAGCAATGTTGAAGAGTGCAGCTCCTTTTTTGAATTCCGTGACATTAATAGTCATACGGTTATACAAGCATTTAAATCTTTAAATATGAAAAAAACAGAAGACTTATGGGGTATTTCTGTTAGTATAATAAAGAATATAATCTATATTATTGCCCCTCAACTAAGCTTTACTTTTAATAATTGCATCAGAGATGGCATTTTTCCTAATCTTATGAAATTTAGTAAAATTATCCCTTTATTTAAGGCTGGTGACAAAAGTGACCCCTCAAATTATAGACCCATCTCTATTCTACCAGCACTAAGCAAAATTTTTGAAAAAATTATTTTAAATCAATTAATTTCTTATTTTAATAGAAATAACTTGCTCCATAACAATCGCAACTGCCTTGCCACACGGCATTTTGTAATGAATGAGCGAAATACAAAACTAAGCATAGACAATTGTTATCTGCTCCCCTAGCCAAGTGGCAAAACTATTCGAACGCATTCAAAAACAAACGTCAATTTTTGACAGCTTCTCTTTTTTCTTTTTTTTTTTGGTTAAATTCTCCCTATATTTTAGGGAAGGCAAAGGGTCTAGCCCATACAGCCATGTCTTTATTTTATCTGTAGTTTTATGAAATAATGAGTGGATGAAATTATGAATGAAATGAATATTACGTTAAAATATGGGTGTCACACATTTTAACGCATCTAGGGAGTGCTTGGCGCGAATTGAATGGTAACAGAGTTCATGATGGTGACTGATGAAGTGAGCAAAACAACTTTTTACGTGGTTTTCACCACAACATCAAACACCATCACAAGACTTATTTTCAATGATTCTGCATAATTGCACATCAACACGGATGCTTGTGCATCAAAATAACACCACTTTCACTGCACAAAATCCACTCTGTAACAATTTTTGAATTAGTGAAAATAAATCCGACTGACACCACGAAACGCGCCAAACACTCCTCTTCTTTTTTTTTGGTTAAATTCTCCCTATATTTTAGGGAAGGCAAAGGGTCTAGCCCATACAGCCATGTCTTTAGTGTATATTTTATCTGTAGTTTTATGAAATAATGAGTGGATGAAATTATGAATGAAATGAATATTACGTTAAAATATGGGTGTCACACATTTTAACACATCTAGGGAGTGCTTGGCGCGAATTGAATGGTAACAGAGTTCATGATGGTGACTGATGAAGTGAGCAAAACCACTTTTTACGTGGTTTTCACCACAACATCAAACACCATCACAAGACTTATTTTCAATGATTCTACATAATTGCACATCAACACGGATGCTTGTGCATCAAAATAACACCCCCTGACAGCTTCTCTACATTTGACACGACGGTCGCCAAGTTCGAATAGCGTTCGAATAAATTGGCCACTTGACTAGACTCCTTGGAACGCTTTACTCGTAAATTCCATTCTGTAAAAACTGATTACCTAAAACCAACTTACAGTTTGGCTCGACGAGAAAAGCCAATCACGAGCTATCGGTACATTATCAGATTCACTCAATCCAAGGAACCTCTGTCAATTATTGAAGACGGTTGTGGGTTGTTCCCGCGTGCCACCATCCTGACAGCCCGTCTATTGTGTAACACATTTTACTGAACAATTTATTCAATTATTCAGTGTTAAATTCGGCGAAAGAGCAAGCGGATTATTTGAGTGCCAAATGGTGTTAATAAGGACTAATGTGTCTTGAACCGTTAAACCAAGTTGTGGAATAGTAGATTTAAAAACAGTGTACACTGGGTTGCAAAGAAAACGACAGTGAAATGCGGAGTAGTAAATATTTGTTATATTGTAACAAAACATAAATGTTTACTGCTCTGGTAAAGATACCACTAAGGAGACGGAAAGGCATTCTATTGCGCATTAGGGTAAGTTTTCGTGTAGTTTTGTCAGCTTAGCTGAGCAATGTTAGCAAATTCGGTCATTGGACGGGTGGCCAAAAGTAACCTAAGGGTCATTCGTGGACGTTAAGCAGCTCCCGGATACATTTGCTTACTCATCTATCCAGAAAGACTCTGTGGCATAATCCATCAATTTATGTTAAATCTCACGTAATAGGGTAGGGGCTTATGTCTGCCAACTAAGCACGTTAACACATGATATGATGTGAAGAAGTTATTTCTCCATTATCATTATGCCGTTAGATGGTGTGCATCTATGACGATGCTTTTTCTATAACAAAAAGTATTTATTTCTCTGGCCTCTTTTTCTCCGAAACAATTTTGAAAACATTTTAATGTTTAAATAAAAATGCATTAACGTTCGAATGTCGATTTAATGTTCCCTATGCCTACATTGGCCGACAGGATGACACCTGCGGATGGATACCTCCGTTGCCATGGCAACTTCGGGTCACTTTGTAGACCCTTGAATATAACACGACCTTGCTTTAGTTTATCTGTTGTCGGCCCGGAGAACTTTTACGGCCAAAGAGCGAAACTTTTAAGGCCTTAATGTTTACAAAATGAAATTGGTTGGCGGAGCACGGACGAGTTGAACAGTTTTGTGATTATTATTGAACTTTTGTTGGGCATTAATTGTTTTTATGCAAACGTAAGCAAATGCCGCCACCCCCTAGAGGCCAAGTGGGAATTGAATAAAGAATTTAAGAAGTCCAAAGTGATAAAGATGCTTAATCAATTACATTGTTAAGGGCCTGTTTCACAATCGACAAGTAAGTTCGAAGTAACTTACTTTGCAGTTCAATTGACATAGATTTCATATTACAACTGTCAAATGATCTGCGAAGTAAGCTACTTAAAACTTACTTGTCGATTGTGAAACAGGCCCTAACTGCCGCACTCAGAGACGTCAAATAACGTTAATGAGTACTTAACGTCAAAAAATGACAATTCAAAACTAGTCGCTATTCTTGCCGGGTCTATGGTCTAGATTTGAATGAAAATTTTTGACATTAAATACTCATTAAAGTTAATTGACGTCTCTGAGTGCGGCAGTAAGTCAGATACGTTTAAGTGATTAACAATCCGATACATGGGAACACAAGACAAGAACACAAGACAATAAATTTGATAAGGGTGTAAGTTCCATACAGCCAACAGCTGAGCCTGAGAAATGTCGCTTCTTAAATACAAAAAAAAACAACTCAAAATTGTATTCCTGCAACAGTAAGTATTATTATCATAAATTTAGGACTCATAATGTTACTCGGAACTTTTTGAGTTGCGAGTCTCGTGTCTTTTGACGAGCAATGTGCCATTCTTACTATATTTTAGGATCATCCCTCCATAGGGAAGATCTGCACCCCAGCAATGGGGAAATTAAAAAAAAAACCTAGTGATGTGACAAGAAACAATGGGCATTTTAATCACAATTTAAATTCCGCCTTTTTGTTGTTGGTAGGCAGCCGCTAAAAGAATTCGCTGTGACCCAGCGCGTGATGAGTAAAACCGGATTAGTTAAAAATTAATTAAGTTAAGGCCCTCCATCAACAACGGGGCAGTCCTCGGAGTCGGTAGGTACGTCTGTTCATAAAAATACATACAGGACACGCGTTATACATATAACACAAGTGACCCACAAATTAAAAAATTTAAGCACAGTGGCAATTCAGTCAGAATGTTGTCATACCAATCACTCTCTCCGTCAATCGGTCTCTCGAGATTGTCCTTTCCGTCTCTTTTGTATACATTCATTCATCAGTAGCCTTTCCGGTGTGTTGGATGATACGGCTCAAAAGCGAGTGAATCACAGAACAGATAATGGATTGCTTGATGACGTCTGAGTAATCCTATTGAGAGAGGAAACACACTGCGCCTACTGCAAACTGATCAGGAAGAAGAAGGATAGGGGAGCGATCTATACAATTCAGTGGCTAAAACCCACTCGAGTCAAACCTAGTCCATGGATCCTTCCACAAACCCCACACCGCACAGCTTTCTTTCACACAAGTTCGTAAATCGTATCACCCACTTGCACACAGTATAGCCATAATCCGACGACGACGGACGGACTAAATAAAAATTCATATCGCAATCCCGCTAGCCCCCCTGGCGTTAGCCGAGCTCGATAAGGGGTCATTGTAGGCAAAATTGATTCCGGCCAGCGCTCCGATTCCAATGTTGTATTATCAATTCTGCTGGAGCCAATGCTCTATCAGTAATTGGATCGGTTACACACGGGACTTTGGCGGATTATTTAATTCCACTCGGAAGAAATGCAATTTGGAGTGCTTTGACACTGAACCCCGATTATGTTAGCCTCTTTCAATCGTTTTCGTCTACCTATCACTCTCGCGCTTTGCGATTATTCTCAAGGAGTGAGAGTGACAGATAGACGAAAGCGATTGAAAGAGGTTTACATAATAACCCCGCTGGACGCGCCGCTATTTCTTTCGTATCAAAATTGCATGATCGTCTAGCAGGGAGGCATATTACTGGTACATTGACCTTACTAATTTAAAATTACAACTTTCTGTTTTATAACCAAATCAATTCAAGTTGTCACAAACGTAAATAGTTTAATAATTCCACATTTATACCTATCATTTGTGGGTTCATAAGAAACAATAATCATTAAATCACGCCTATATTTCGACGGCCGCCTTGGTCGAATGCTCAGATTGCTGGGTATTGACCAAGAGGTCCCGGGTTCGAATCCTGGTAGGGGCAAACTTTGTGATGACCACAAATGTTTGTTTTCGAGTCATGGTTGTGTATATGTTTGTAGTATATTTTTAACATTTATATACATAATTATATTAAAAATATGTCCGTCATCTAGTATCCATAACACAAGTGCTTAGGCTACTTACTTTGGGCTAGATGATAGGTGTGAGTGTAAAAATATTTATTTATTTTATTTATTTATATTTATCCCCGAAAGGGCAGGAAAATTAACACCCGCGTTTCGCCAATATGTTAGGTCCTATTTAAGGTGGCGAGCCTATTGCCATCTATCGGGTACATGAATCGCAGTATACTAGGTGTTTTAAGAGGAACGCCCATGACTGCCCATGACTAATCGCTGTCATAACCCTTAGTCGCCTTTTACGACAACCGCGGGAGAGATTGGGAGTGGTGACAATTAGTATTTTGCTCTGATTATAAATTAGTCCACAAATAAAGGCTAGTCTCACAATACTAAACTTTTACTAAACTTAAAAATCATAAACTATAACAAACTAGAAACAGAACCGTGTAGGTACTCTTACTGCCGCACTCAGAGACGTCAATTCACTTTAATGAGTATTTAATGTCAAAATTTTTCATTCAAATTTAGACCATCGACCCGGCAAGAATAGCGACTAGTTATAAATTGTCATTTTTTGACGTTAAGTACTCATTAACGTTATTTCACGTTTCTGGGTGCGGCAGTTAGTGTTGTTTATAAGGAAAATATCGATTTATTGTAAATGCGTTTAGTATCCTTTATAGATGGTATATATTGACCGCTGTAAACCACAGGAGAGAAACCCTTTAAGGGTCTAAAGGGTTTCTCTCTATGGTTTACAGGGTCAAATATCTTAGCTGTTTTTTTTTTGTTTAATACTTTTTGTTCGATTAACATTGAAACGGAGGGGTTAATCATTGCAAGTTCAAACGCAGAAAGAACTGACTTACTTGTATACGCTAGTTCCCGTTGCCTTCCCTAATGACAAAATAAAATTTCTTTTGAATTGGTGTTTAGTCTTCTTCATACTGTCATAGTACAGTGTCGAAAGGATGGAAGAAGATATTTTATGTCCCACTGTTGTAAGTCCCATTTCCTGGTCAGCGTGTGACACAAAATTGTGTATAGGACTTATCTCGGGCGGTGAAAAAGAAAGCCTTAGATCGCATATCAATCTCCCATATACAGTCAAATACTTACGATCTGTAACATTCTTTATTTTACCGCCCTTGGTTATAAATGTACTATTATTGAACTTCTATTAACTTTCATCGATAGTCGATAAGCTTACAATGTAGTATCCGTACCAACATTACAGCATATGCCTCCGGGGAAACATTTATTAATCTGATACTGTTTGCATGCACTGTTTGAACAGACTGTGCTTATAAACTGTTGCTTATGTTTATTATAATTATAAGGCATCTCGCTCGAGCAGGAATTCTTATAAATCGGCGTTATTAACCAGAAAGGATCCTAAACGATTTCGTTACTTTTCCTGATTTGTAAACATCTGCCTAATAATTTTCGCTAATTATGTTATGGTAAGTTAAGCCTACGAAATAGAATAATTGAAGCTTTTCTTTAGGTCACTTTAAGCTGCATTAATATGAGTTATTTGCAATAAACAAATTAGTGTCTTACATTTTGGTCCCTTTTTGCTTTACTACGTCCAAATGTAATTTATTGCGCGCGACCTTAAACAATTATTTATTGGCTGATATTAACTACATTGCTCTTTTGTCACACTATCACAGGGAAGAGAAGATCGATTCAAAACTAAACTCTGAAATACGTTACTCTGACATTCACTAGATACTATGATAAATATTATCATCACCATAAATCACGCCTCCGGTTTCTATTAAGAGCCATATTACAAATCTCACTGCTCTCATACTTGGACGGCCGGTGGATCGCATTTCGTAGTAATTTTGCAGTTATGTTTATCGTGTTTATTGCGATAGAAAAATAAATTCTTGCTCTAAAATTATAAAATCGTTATTCCTCATAAAGTAACAATTATTTTAGCATAAATTTTGTTCAAAAATATTATTGTAGAAAGTAGATATTCACAGTTAACTTAAAGCTATTTTCGAAGTTTTTTTTGTTCAGAATAAGATTTTTTTTCTAAATTAAATCAATGATGTTTCAAAATTCCGAGGCCTCTGCGAACTATTCGACTATATTACAGATTAAATTATATTTTATTTTATTTCATTTGCGTAGAACAGTAGTTCTATCCAGGAGCTCAAAAAAGGGCCTTCGCGCATTTTATAAAATTCTTTCTCTACAATTTTGGGTTTATTAAAAAGTTAAGCAAAATTTACAAAAACCGAAATATTCCAATATCTATTCTACACAATGTACGTTACACGTATTTTTTTTACACAAATAAAATAAAAGAAACAATGAATAATATTAACAAATTAAAACTAAAACACTATATTCACATTCTTACAACAATTAATTATAATATTTCACCGCTCGCGACATATATATAATATATACATACATACATACATAAATCACGCCTATATCCCCGAAGGGGTAGGCAGACGTGAAATCAATTCATAAGAATCTATAATACTGATTTAAACTCGAAACGCATTAAAAAGTGTCATTCTAATGGTTCGCTGGATGACGTGCAGATCTAATACCCAGCCTTTTGTTCTCATGTCAACGAAAAACTATTTTTTCCTGAGTTACCTCGCTTACGCTAACTCATTTTGGCAAATTTCGAATTAGGCCGTTGTTGTATTGTGGGTGCGGTATGAGCGATTAACGGGACCGGCAAGCTGCGCCGGCGGCGGCGCATCGTAGATTCATTTTTTAGAGCTCAGTGCTCAGCCACCCCAAGACGGGACGACGTCGCTTCGTCCGCGCAAAACCTAAACACAGTACGGGCTTAACGAAGCGCTGCAGTCTCCCCTTCACCACCACACACTACGCTACGTCTCATCACCATCAGGCCACCTCCCATCACAGGCCTCTCTCGCCAGGGAAGTACGGGACTACGAAAGCGATAGTCAGTCGGCCTTGACCTACCCCTGGGATTGTTTTTTTTTTTTGTTAAAATAAATTCATGTTAACGCTGGTTGCTTGTATTCATTTATCTAATACCGACCACCGTTACGACTATTCACTAAGTCAAATTTATCAATGTATTTTGGTTTCTAAGATCAAGAACGCCAAAATTGGCCATTTTACGAAAAATTAACAGTCAAAATGTAATAGGGCTCATAACACCCGATTTTTGTAGCAATGCATGCATATCCGTCTATATCACTTGACGTAGCAGTGTAGCAAGCCGTAGTGCTGTAGCACTTGCTACAATGTTCCGTAGCCCAATGCGCGTAGTACGCTTAATACACACGAGCAGTACGACTAGGTGTAGCATGAGATTGATGAGACAATCCAATAGCGCATCGAACATAACAACTAAACAAGTTTGTATTTGTGTAATTTCTCATAAACTAAATATGAATAGGTTGTATTAAGTCATTTGTAGTTTAATATATGCGATTAAACTATCCTTCTGTAACATAAGTTGAAAAAAAGAAAAAATTATCCAGTAAATCATAATTAGTGACAATTTGACGTAATATAACGCGGTGCTTAGTATACAATAGACACCTAGTAATCAAATTGGCAACAATATTCTAATGAGAAACTGCGTCACATAATTGAAACTGATGTTAGCTGTGTAGCGGTTTTAATGCGTAACAAAGAAAGAGAGGCATGACAACGCATCCATTATAAATAAAACGCTGATAACTTTACTCGGGGATGTCAGCTTAAATAATATGTCTGTCAAACTTTCTGGCTCAACACAAATTGTTAAAAGTTTATCCTATAACCGAATACATTTTTTCTCCTCTTAACAAATAATATCACTTTATCGGAGAGTTCGTTATTCATTATTTCACTGTGGAAAAAACGAAGTAAGTATTCTGATAAGAAATATATTGAGAACCTCTCGAGTTTCATCCCTCGGAAGTTTTGCGAAATGCGAGTAGAAATTAGGAGAATTATGGTCGAAGGGGAAAGGAAAATTCGTTCCAAGATAAAATTTATTGTATAATTTTAATCAATAAGAAGTTACAGCAACGAGGTTAGTTAGTAAGTTTATGGACCTGTGCATATCATCCCACCTGTAAGCCTTGGACCAACGGCTTAACGTGCCTTTCGAAACAGTGAGATCCATAATAACTTTTTGTGGTCACCCATCCAATGACCGGCCTTAGCAAACATTGCTTACTTTACGCAATCACAGGCCGAGCTCCTCAACTCTCTCTCTACTCAGCCATATTTGGTAATATTCTGTAAGAGCCGTCTTAAACACACATTCCAGTTTAAAACTTAGGAAAGCTCTATACAAGTCAGTCTCATACCAACCTTTATTATTGCCCATTCCGCTATTGTTCCACATATTTCGAACAGCTCTCACTGCGTCTGTGTTTTATCCAGTAACGAGTGTAGTACATTCAATCGTTTCTTTATTTTTGAGACCGAGCAGAAACGACACAGTCCAACTAATAAACAGCATACCAACTGTTCAAAACAACTTCAATTTCGGATAGTAGAAGTTTCGGATTCCGAAGCGTCCTGAGTTCATACCCGGGTGATGAGCTACCGCTCGATACCCGCAGACCGCCACTTGGTTAGGCCCTCTGGTATACCAGGAGACTTTTTGGTCACTGCAAACATTTTTGGAATTCGTTCAGACCATCAAACTGAACAAATTTCACTATGGCAGCAACTCCAAATTCACGAAAAAAATATCAGCTGTTTCATACAAAATGATAATACCTACTTGACCCAAATGTATGAAACCGCGTGTGTAGACCGGACCCCGTATTATGTGAGCCGATTTCAGTTTCTTTCGTCTACCTGTCTCTCTCACTCATTGAGAATTATAACAAAGTGTGAGAGTGACAGGTAGACCAAAGCAACTGAAATCGGCTTACATAATACGGGGGCTGGTTTTCGCACTCTTGTTCTACGGGTAAAATAAAAAAGTTTTTCTAATGCGTGAGGTGTGTTGGGCACTTTGATTGGCGTGTGTAATGGAGTTTTTTGGGGTAATTTTTGGCGCACGAGGACATTTTGGGGCCTACGTAAAGCCCGCCCTGCATTAGGCGCTGTTTGGACTACCAGCGGATTTGAAAGTCCTAAAAACTATCTATACAGGGCGTCCCGCGGCCATGCCACACGGAGGGAAAGTATATTAAATATTGAACGTAGGATATTTTACTAAAAGAAGACATCGTTTTTTTTAATAATAAGTAGAACTGCATTCACAGAATTTTTAAAAATCGCCTACCTCCACCGTGAATCGAACCCGCCAAATGTGATAGAAAAATTACTTGTATTTTATAATAGCGTTTGAAAGGGCTACTCATAAGCATTATTTTTTCCTAAATAACCTAGAATATTAAATGAAACTGAGATCATAAAATTTTTCATTTTATTTAAAATTTTGTTCAGGGAAATTTCCTCTGACTTGGCCATGCTTCCAACAATTAACATTATCATTTCAACCGGTACAATAGAACCGGTACAACAGTGTGCAGGAGTTACAAAATGAACTTAGACGCATTATTTCAAACATCCACCATGCAAAAATAAGTAAATCGACAGGGAACTAAATTATCAAAAGAGTGAGAATTTGTATACAACAGAACGGATCACATTTTGAGCATTTGATAAATTAATTTTTATTTAAATCACGCCTATATCCTCGAAGAGGTAGGCAGAGATGAACTAGCACCCACGTTTCGCCAATTATCTTAGGTTCCATGTAATAGGTGGCGAGCCTATTGCTATTTATCGGGCACAAAAGATGCAGTACATTGCCAGGTGGTATAGTAAGAGGAACGCTGCTGCCCATTCCTCATCACTGATTTATCGCCCTGTACGACACCCAAGGAAGAGATTTGGGGTAGTGACAAATGTATTCTATTCTGCCGCCACCACACGGCACTTGAAACAAACATTAATCATAGAAATCATACTCCCCTACACTGTGACAGCATGCAGCCCACAAACAAGAAGCCGCCATCTCATCAGAAATAACTGGACACAGGGAACGAAGAATGGAGAAAAATTTCGCTACACGCTAAAACAAACGAGCGTATTGCTTGAATAACATGAACAATCCCAGTGTTTTCCGCTGAAGAATTATTGTAAATATTCTCTTGTCGTTGCCATAAAGAAATACTGTCACACGAATGTACTTATTGATTTGTTACTAGCTCTTCCATTCTACTCTACGACTTAGCTCGCGTTGATGGCTTTAAATAGCTGCTTTATAATAGCGATGTAGCTGTCAAATACATAATCTTGATTAATATAATTACTTACAACAATTAAATTAACAAATTAGTCCAATTACACATTCTTGAACGTTAAATGTTAAAGGGATCTCCATACATACATAAATCACGCCTATATCCCCGATGGGGTAGGCAGAGGCGAACTAGCACCCACGTTTCGCCAAATATGTCAAGTCCCATGTCCCAATAGGTGGCGAGCCTATTGCCATTTATCGGGCTCAAAAGTCGCAGTACATTGCTAGCCTAGGTGGTATAAGAGGAACGCTGCTGCCCATTCCTAATCATATTCAGAATTATCCTTAGTCGCCTTGTACGACACCCACGGGAAGATCTCCATATAGTTACTTAAATTTTCTACATTTCACAAAATAATAGTGCACAATTTTTGATTTTAATGAACATTAAGTATACAGGGCGTCCCACGGCCATGCCACGGAAAGTATATTAAATATTGAACCTAGGATATTTTACTAAAAGAAGACATCGTTTTATTTTTAATAATAAGTAGAACTGCATTCACAGATTTTGTAAAATCCCCTACCTCAACCGGGAATCGAACCCGCCAAATGTGATAGAAAAATTACTTGTATTTTATAATAGCGTTTGAAAGGGCTACTCATAAGCATTATTTTTCCTAAATAACCTAGCATATTAAATAAAACTAAGATCTAAAAAAAATTTTGTGGGGTTATGTAAAAGATTTAGTTTACAGGAACCGGTACAACAGTGTGCAGGAGTTACAAAATGAACTTAAACGTATTATTTCAAACATCCACCATGTAAAAATAAGTAAATCGACAGGGAGATAAATTATCAAAAGAGTGAGAATTTGTATACAACAGAACGGATCACATTTTGAGCATTTGATATATATATTTTTTTTTAAATAAAATGAAACATTTTATGATCTTAGTTTCATTTAATATGCTAGGTTATTTAGGAAAAAATAATGCATTATGAGTAGCCCTTTCAAACGCTATTATAAAATACATGTAATTTTTCTATCACATTTGGCGGGTTCGATTCCCGGTTGAGGTAGGCGATTTTTAAAAAATCTGTGAATGCAGTTCTACTTATTATTAAAAATAAAACGATGTCTTCTTTTAGTAAAATATCCTACGTTCAATATTTAATATACTTTCCCTCCGTGTAACATGGCCGTGGGACGCCCTGTATAAATGTTAGAATAATTAGTACAAAGAATATTGTTGTTAGAAAAAGTTGTAAAATTTTAGTATTGATTTAAAAAAAAATACAATTTCAATTTGATAATGACACCATAGTATTTATACATGACTAAGTATATCATGGGTAGTATTCAGGGACTGAGTTATGTCTGCTATATGTTGTATATAGCCGTGTCATAACAGCAAAGCTATTTATCAATGCGCTCTTATTACCTTTAAAATATTTAGATATTTTCTACGAAGAGTGGTGCCGTGTGGTGACGGCAGAGAAGAATACAATTGTCACCACCTCAAATTTCATCCCTGGGTGTCGTACAAGGCGACTAAGGATCAAACAGTGATGAGAAATGGGCAGCAGCGTTCCTCTTATACCACCTAGCAATGTACTGCGATTTTTGTGCCCAATAAATGGCAATAGGCTCGCCATCTATTACATGGGACCCAATTCAATTCCTATAATTCAATTCCTCTTCCCCCCGGACCTCTGAGGAGTTCAGACGTGTCATTAACAACAATCCCCGTCTAGTTTTAATAAATAAAATTTATTCAAAATTTATCTGAAAAAATTCGAAGTAAAATAATAGGAGTGCATAAACGCAAAGAGATCTTCTTCGTCTGCGACGGTATCAAAGCAGTCCGCAGTGAGTCATCCGCTGCCGTCGCCGCCCATCGCTGTTTGCTGCCCGCCCCTGAGGGCGTAACGAGGACCGGCCATTAAGAGGTAACTTTAAAAATGGAATACGCTTGTTGCAAATCTACTAAGGATGGTGCTGCTCTAATGTGTTTTAAATGTAAACGCAATTATCATGTGAAATGTTCTTTTCCTAATACCGAGAAGAAAGTAATTACTGCTGAATTGAAACAATCATATATCTGTCTTGATTGCTCGATTAGCCAGCCACACGTCGCAAAGAGCGACAATACTCCGGTGAGAAGTGCCCCTAGCGGCCCGCGCCCCGGGCCCGGGCAGACGGGTGCAGAGAACGTTAACACTCGTAGGGGTGGCTCGCGTTCTCATTCTCCTCTTCAAACCGATGTTGCCCAGACATCATCTTGCCTATCTTTGGCGAATACTACAGATACAACGAATATTATCAGAAAAGCCATAGCATCTCAAATGGAAATAATGAGAGTAGAGTTGCAAAAGACGATCGCGGTGACTATATCAAGAGAATTTAATTCTATCCGTGACGAGATATCTAGCCTCAGAGACTCTATAAGTTTTTTAGGTAACCAGCACGAAGCCGTTATCAAGAGGGTTGAGGATCTGGAGAGGGAGATTAAATCCCTTTCTGCTGTTAAGCCTGACGTTGCGTTGGTGCTATTAAGGTATCAATTAGCAAAACAGAGGCTGATAACAACAAAAGAGAACAGTGGGCGCGACGATCAAATGTCGAGATTTTTGGCATTCCAGAAAGAAAAGGTGAAAATCTCTTAAACATTTTAAAAGATATAGCTAATCGTGCTCAGATCCCATTGGACCCATCGAATGATGTTGACTTTGTGACCCGGGTCGCGCCGAAAAATGGTGACAATAAAAGGATTAAACCGATTGTGGTGCGTTTTTTGGCACGTTGGAGGAAGGACGAGTTCTTAGCATTGACTAAAAAACTTCGCCTTAAAAGTAGCGATATAGGCATCTCGGGTGATTCATTTTTGCACTTTAATGACCATTTGACATCCATTAAAAAGTCCCTTTTACAGCGTGTCAAATCAATATGTAAAGAAAAATTATTTAAATATATATGTATTAAATATGTATGGGTGAAGAATTGTGGAATTAAGGTTCGGCGCTCCGATACGTCACCAGTCATACATATTTCTGACGAAAATGATTTAAACAAAATCAAATAAGATATATTTTTGTGTTGTTTGAATGGTTAATTGTATTTTTTGTTTTAATCTTAATTGCTCACTTAGTTTGTCATTTGTCCTTTTTAGTGTCATCGGTGGTTTGTCATTTGTCAGGGTATTCTTATCATAGAAAAAGACATGTCCACTCTCTTCTTAGTTACGACAGTTATCCTTCCCTACCTTTTATATTCCTTAAAATATGCTTCATTTCAATGTGTTATAAATTTTTGTTTAGGTAAATGGGCCTTTGGAAACATTTATCTATTTACTATCAAAACGTTCGTGGTTTGCGGACGAAAACTAATAATTTCTTTCGTAACATGATGCTGGCTGACTTCGACATTATCTGCTTGAGTGAGACGTGGCTTATGCCTGGTATATACGACTTGGAACTATTTGACTCTCGTTATAATGTTTATAGGTGCGACCGCAACTATGACTCTCGTGGCGACCACTTCGGAGGTGGAGTTCTTGTTGCCGTTCACCGAGGGCTATTAGTGAGTTCCACTACTATTATTTCCATGCCTGGTGATGCAGCAGAGGTAATTGAGGTCCTTATTGAGCTCGGACATTCATCTAATTCTCCTTTACTCCGAGTTATGTGTGCGTACTTTCCTCATGGCCCTATTCATTTGGACAGTTTGTGTAAATTCTTTGATACAGTGACGGATGCTGTTGCTAATCATCCCAACGATACTTATTTAATAATGGGTGATTTTAACGTCTCATCGGCACAGTGGTGTCTCTCTGGGTCTGTCATGAGTATAACGAACTGTAGCGGAGATCATTTAGTTCAGGTGTTGAAGTCGTTTTTGCTCTTTACGGATTTTACTCAATTTAATGGTATCACTAATTCAAATGGCAGATTGTTAGACCTAGTAATTAGCAGTATTGAATGCGATGTAACAAGGTGTGGGGATCCTCTGGTCAACGAAGACGCTCATCATCCTGCACTCAATATACGGACGCAGACATCGTGCCGTCAAATACTGCGCCCGGCATCGCGCATTATCCGGCTGTACCGAATGGCTGACTATGAAGCCGTGAATAGCGCCATGGCCTCTATCGATTGGCAGCCTTTACATAAGTGCGAAGACATTGATACTGCCGTAACTACTTTTTATTCTTTAATATAGATACTGATATCGCTAGGCACGTTCCGGCTAGGGCTGCTAATGTTGATACTCGTTATCCGCCCTGGTTCACCCCTGCCCTTGTTAAGATCACCAAAGAGAAATTAAAGTATCATAAAAAGTGGAAGGTCTATGGGCGCCGGGTGGACTTTGACTCGTTTTGTCTGTTACGTGATCGTCAAAAACGAATACAGCGTGAGTGCTATGACCAGTATATAATGCTGAATCGAAATTAAAAATTAACAGTAAATTCTTCTGGACATTTATTAAATCAAAAAAATCTACGTCAGATCTGCCTGATAATATGATTTTCGAGGATGTCTCCTCCAGTGACGGGAAGGAGATATGTTCTCTCTTTAATGACTACTTCCGCTCTATGTTTGAACCATGTGATATTATTCCTTCGTATTCTAATTCATCTAATCCTTCTCTATCTATAAGTTCAGTCAGTGTCTCACCCGTCATGGTTGAGAAGTACTTAGAAACCCTGGATAATGCTAAGAGTAGTGGTCCAGATGGTATCCCTCCATACTTTCTCCGATCATGTCACCGTGTCCTCGCTTATCCTTTGTCAGTTTTATTCAATCGTTCTCTGTCAACCGGTCATATGCCTAAAATTTGGAAGCAGTGTCATGTAACACCAGTTTTTAAGTCAGGCGATAGACATAACGTCAAGAATTATAGACCCATTTCCAAAATAAGCATTATCCCTAAAATTTTTGAAAAGATGGTCTATGATAACATTTTTCCTCTTATCCGACCGTTTATAGCCGATCAGCAACATGGATTTGTTAACAAAAAATCCACAGAAACTAATTTGTGTGAATTTGTACACAGAGTCGCAACTGCTATGTATCATGGTTCACAGGTTGACGCCGTGTATACGGATTATTCGAAAGTTTTTGACAAAATTCCGCACTCCTTACTCCTACAAAAAATCAGTGACATAGGTATACATGGAGATCTCCTGCGTTGGATTGAGTCCTACCTTAGAGAGCGTAGCCAAGCTGTTACCATCAAGGGCTTTTGTTCATCTTTTGTTCCCGTTACATCTGGAGTGCCCCAGGGCTCTCATCTCGGACCTCTTTTATTCATTATTTTCATAAATGATGTGGTTTCTATCATTCAATACTCTCAAGTTTTGATTTACGCAGATGATATGAAAATATTTAAAAAAATTGAATCTCCTTCGGATTGCTCTTTATTACAGAGTGATCTAATTGAACTGCAATCTTACTGTGATAGAAATTATCTTATACTCAACACAAAGAAGTGCAATATAATATCTTTTACCCGTAAACCTAATCCTATTAAATTTGATTATACCCTCCAGAATGATAAGCTAAGAAGAGTTATCGAGGTGAGGGACTTGGGCGTGTATCTGGATTCTAAGCTCTCATTCAACATACACATAGAACATATCACAGCTAAGGCCTATCGTATGCTTGGCTTTATAATAAGAACCAGTAGAGATTTTCACCAATGTTCCACTCTCACAATACTATATAATGCCTATGTGCGATCTATTTTGGAATATGCGTCGATAGTGTGGAACCCTAAGTATAAGGTTTCAATTGATGCTGTCGAGAGAATAAATAATAAATTTGTTAGGCACATCAACTACAAAGCTGAACGTCTCAATCAACCAATCCCTTGCATCCCTTCCTTGTTAGACCGTCGTACTGAGAGAGATCAAACATTTTTATATAAAATAATTAATAATTGTGTTGATACTCCCTACCTCTTGGACAATATATACCTTAAATGTCCCCGGAGATCTCCTCGTTCTCCCAAACTATTTTGTGTACCTTTGGTTAAGACAAGTTATGTAGCAAATACATTTTTATTCAGAGTATGTAATAATTATAATTTGAAATTTAATAGCATAGACTTGTTTAATTGTAATTTAATATCTTTTAAAAAACAAATAGGACATTTAATTTATTTTAATTGACATTTTATACTTTAATATTATTTATCTATTCAAATTATCCCAATTAACATTGTTAGTTTAATTTAATTTTTAATCCCAATTGAAATTGCCAGTTATTATTTTAATTTCAAACTTAATTTGTATTGTCTTTTTTTTTTAGTTAATTTTATTTCAATCTCATTTTTATTTAACATGATATGTCTGTAATTTATAACTGTGGAAACTTTGCTGATTTATGTACAAATTTTTTATTGTGATTTTAAGTGTGATAATAATTGTATGTTTCCCAAAGAATAAATAAAAAATTATATTGAATATATAATAATTATTTGATGGGTATTAAAGACTGCAGATGCAGCCGGGACCACCGGCTTAACGTGCCTTCCAAAGCACGAAGGAACTCGAGGTAATAAATTTTTGGTTACCCATCCAATGACCGGCCTTAGCGAAGATTGCTTAGTTTGAGCAATCGCAGGCCGAGCGCACTATTCCACTGCGCTCGCGAGATTTGGACCTATATGTATAAAAAACAGCTTCACTTAACCGTCTTTGTAAGTACATGTATGTACACATGTTATCAATCCCATTTTACCATCTAACGATATAAGATAACCGAATCTTTACGAGAAATCCTTATGAAACAAGATACCTACGTATCGCTCTTTTCTTTTATGCTCGCAATGTTTTTTACATAAGGCAGCCGAATTTAATGACAAACATTTTTAGTATAAATATTGCTCTAAAACGGTATCAAAGAGCTGTTTCATATTAGTGGCCTTAACGAGGTAGCTGTGGCACTTCTCAAATTCAAAAATAGCGAAATTGAGTTCTGTTTCTTATGTGATAAAAATAAAATTTCTTATTTACCTGCAACCGCCGCGCCGCGCCATAGCTACAATGATAACTTAGCAAAGTAAAGTATCACCAACCAGTGTTAAAATAATCGTCAATGTACTTACACATATAAATCACGCCTATATCCCCGAAGGGGCAGGCAGATATGAAACTAGCACCCACGTTTCGCCAATTATGTTATGTGGGCATCTAATGGGCACATAAAATGACAGTATATTGCTAGGTGGTATGAGAGTAACACTGCTGCCCATTACTGATTGCTATCTTTACCCTTAGTCGGCTTGTACGACACCCACGGGAGAGATGGGGGTGGTGACAATTGGATTCTACTCTGCCGTCACCACACGGCCAATCGTCAATGTAACTGAAAATAATAAATATTTCTTAAACTCGCACCTAGCGCAAAGTAAGTAGCATATTAAGCAATTAAGTGCTTTTTCAATTAAGTGATTGACAACATTTCATTTTTTCAACATACTTTTTTTCTCTATAAAAATAGACAGAAAATATTCAGAAAAAATTAAAAAAATCATGATTAAAGTTCCGGTCATTCTAAACAGACGTAAGTGCCAAATGACGTCACAGTCACGAAAAAATTTCCGGTGGCAAAAATGAAAACATATTATTTGAAATGTTTGAAATTAATTTTCAAGTAATATACGTTTTATTAACTATTCGATTTTAATTGTAACATTATATAAATGTTAGAAATTAGTACAAAGATTTTGGTGGTTAGAAAAAGAATTTCGAAAAATTATGATCTTGAGGCGGGAATCGATCCAAGACACTTTAACACACTTTAACCACCAGTGTCTTGGGTGGCCGAGCGGTCAGGCACCTGCCCGGATACCAGCGGACGCGGGTTCGATTCCCGCCTCAAGATCATAATTTTTCGAAATTCTTTTTCTAAACGCAAAAATCTTTGTACGTTTTATTAGTTAAAATTAAATTGTTGGAAGGATTTCAAATTTATTGTTACTTTATTAATGTTGTTTTCGACGATGACAATTAATGACAATGGATTTGATTCATGACCGACAGACATGATATTGATTAACTTCGTGACTGTATCGTCATCGCTTGTACATTTTTTTTTCGCTGTTATTAAATAATTTAAAAAAAAGTTATTTGTTGTGCGTGAGTGCAAAGTTGTTTTTTAACCGCGTGCTCAATTTTGATGACCGAGCTAGCGAAGGATTCTAAAATTGAATTCAAAAATTAGAATCCTGAGCGATAGCGAGGGAATCAAAAGAGCACAAGGTGAAAAATCTTTGCACTCGAGTGCAACACGTAACTTTTCATATCCCCCGACGAGGAAATTGCAAAATACAAAAAAAAAGCGTTGTAGACGATCAAAATGTTTAAAGCAAGACTGACGCCAAGCTGATTGACCGTCACGGAACTCTTAGATTTTTAACAAATTTATGACGCGAAAAGAAAATGGCGCGCGCAAAGCAAATTACAAAAAAAGTACACCAAGAAGGTTCCGAGTCTGAGTTTTTAACAAATTAAAATAGGTTGCATGATAATTTCGGCACCATGGAGGTAGAAATAAATAGGTATAGTGATGTTTTGAATTCACAAACTCATTGCACACGATGTTCTAAATTCAAATTTACTTTATCCTCTAGAGGATAACAACGGCTTTTGCACTCAGATATCGAAGAGCAAAAACGCTTTTTCCGAGATGGTGGGATGAAAAAATATTTTCGAAGTCAGAATTGGACAATAAAGAAACGGTATTTTTATTTTGGGGTGTTATAATTTTGTCAACTATATGACGGACAAGTTTTAACATAGATACCTAAGTAAAAGCAAAAGTCTGTGTTTATCACACAAACATTTGCCCCTAGCAGTACTCGAACCTGGGACCTCTTGTCCAATAGTCAGCAATCATTCGACACACCGGCCGTCAAAAAACTCAACCGATGAAATTTTTGAAAAGTGTATGTAAGATGACTCTACCGAACCTAACCCAAAACCTTGAGCGGTATAGATTGAAATGTTGTCATCCCAAACTTTTGAATTTTGATGTTTGGAAAGAAACAGAAAAGATACAGCGCTTCCACGAAGTACCCTTGGAATAGATCAGAAAGATGATGATGATGTAAGACGACAAGAACCTCTTGATGATGATAGTTCAACGATAAAAACGAGTCACAAATCGCTCCTATCAACAATCGAATGGGAATAAAATATTAATCGAATAATCCACCGATGAATTATTCGAATCGGGCTCTGAGAATCGGGGCTTGCGCTATCGCACTGAGAGATTTGCGGATTTCAATTTCAATTTTCCACTTGATAATGCCTATTTTTTATCCAAAGTTAAATTGGAGATTTTTCAGATGTCGCGACTAATTTCTGTACAGAGTTCTTTTAGCGATCCAGTTAGGCACAGAAGGAAATTGAGAATGTTAATAGAGTTTCGAGAAATGCCTACTTTTCGTAGCAATAATATAAAGTTTACAAAATATAAATCTAGACTAGCCAAGGTTACGATTTGGTTGCCATGGTTACGTCAAATGTTTGCCGGGAAAGCAGTTTTTAGGGGAAAATTAAATTGTTGTTTTTACCATTTGCCTCGCAATTTTTTCCATATATTTCTCACCTTTTCTGCCTTGCCTGGCCCAAGACAATCATTCAAAAGCAGCCGTTCTCGAGTTTTAGCGAGACAAACGCACAGCCATTTATTTTTATATAGGTATATACCTATGTATTGAAGATTTATCCGCGAATACACAGAGACAGAGACAGAGGTGAGGTAGACCCACGTTTCGCGAATTGTGATAGGATTTTTAAATGCTAGAAAAGGAAGATCTTGCCTTCTTGCAATGCCCTCATCTTACTCAACTGATGCTGATTGACGTAAGGGCCGAATATGGAATCGAGCTTCACCTGGAACCCTCAACCACAAAGGGGCTGGCTATCTTATCACCAATTGTCGGAACACAATAATGCTGTTAACATTATTATGGCGACAGATTTTGATAAGATGGTGGTAAATAGGTGACATCAGGCGACTATCACCAACCAAACTAGGTACAACATAGCAGTGGCGGCTGTACCTTCAGTGCGCTCGTGCGCTGAACCACCAATTCAGAAGATTTAAAAATTACAAAATTTTAAAATTACTTCATCTTAATTTTTAAATTATTCTATAAACAAACAAAATCATAACAAAGACATTTCCAATCATGACGAAAGAATTTAAGCGCTTTGCTAAGCTAATAGTTATTTGTTGTACGTGAGTGCAAAGTTGTTTTTTAACCGCGTGCTTAATTTTGATGACGGAGCTAGCGAAGGACTCTAAAAATTAGAATCCTGAGCGATAGCGAGGGAATCAAAAGAGCACAAGGTGAAAAATCTTTGTACTCGAGTGCAACACGTAACTTTTCATCCCCCCCAACGAGGAAATTGCAAAATAAAAAAAAAATACAATCACAACAGTTTCTGTTTTCACCCAGAAACTTCCACAACACCCTCCCATTAACCCAAACACACTCTCAACACCCACCCAGAAACACCCACAACATTCACACCCGCAATACACACCCATCCACTCAGACACACCCAAAAACCACCCATTCACCCAGAAACACCCACAAAACACCCATTCACCCAGAAATACCCACAAAACACCCATTCACCCAGAAATACCCACAAAACACCCATTCACCCAGACACACCTCCAACACCCACCCATCCACACCCGAAAATTTATCCAGACACACCTGTAAGTACCTAATAAAAATTACCGTGCCTAATGGAGTTCCGAGACGGTCAATCAGCTTGACTCAAGCTGATTGACCGCACGTTGATTTTCTGTATGTTTTTGTTCCGTTGCTATCGTAAACAAATCAAACAAACCTAAAAAGCTTTTAAATGCTTGACTCAAGCATCAAGCAAGCATTGTAGACGATCAAAATGTTTAAAGCAAGATTGACGCCAAGCTGACTGACCGTCACGGAACTCTAAGGTTTTAACAAATTTATGACGTGAAAAGAAAATGGCGCCCGCTAAGCAAATTACAAAAAAAGTACACCAAGAAGGTTCCGAGTCTGAGTTTTTAACAAATTAAAATAGGTTGCATGATAATTTCGGCACCACGGAGGTAGAAATAAATAGGTATAATGATGTTTTGAATTCACAAACTCATTGCACACGATGTTCTAAATTCAAATTTACTTTATCCTCTAGAGGATAAAAACGGCTTTTGCACTCAGATATCGAAGAGCAAAAACGCTTTTTCCGAGATGGTGGGATGAAATAGTTATTTGTTGTACGTGAGTGCAAAGTTGTTTTTTAACCGCGTGCTCAATTTTGATGACCGAGCTAGCGAAGGATTCTAAAATTGAATCACAAGCGTAGCGAGTGATTCAAAAATTAGAATCCTGAGCGATAGCGAGGGAATCAAAAGAGCACGAGGTGAAAAATCTTTGCACTCGAGTGCAACACGTAACTTTTCATCCCCCCCAACGAGGAAATTGCAAAATACAAAAAAAAAAATACAATCACTACAGTTTCTGTTTTCACCCAGAAACTTCCACAACACCCTCCCATTAACCCAAACACACTCAACACCCACCCAGAAACACCCACAACATTCATCCGCAATACACACCCATCCACTCAGACACACCCAAAAAACACCCATTCACCCAGAAACACCCACAAAACACCTATTCACCCAGAAACACCCACAAAACACCCATTCACCCAGAAACACCCACAAAACACCCATTTACCCAGAAACACCCAAAAAACACCCATTCACCCAGAAACACCCACAAAACACCCATTTACCCAGAAACACCCAAAAAACACCCATTCACCCAGAAACACACACAAATCACCCATTGACCCAGAAACACCCACAAAACACCCATTCACCCAGAAACACCCACAAAACACCCAGTCACCCAGAAACACCCACAAAACACCCATTCGCCCAGAAACACCCACAAAACACCCATTCACCCAGACACGCCTCCAACACCCACCCATCCACCCAGCCACACCCGCAAAATTTATCCAGACACACATGTAAGTACCTAATAAAAATTACCGTCCCTAATGGAGTTCCGAGACGGTCAATCAGCTTGAGTCAAGCACGTTAATTTTCTGTATGTTTTTGTTCCGTTGCTAGCGTAAACAAATCAAACACACCTAAAAAGCTTTTAAATGCTTGACTCAAGCATCAAGCAAGCATTGTAGACGATCAAAATGTTTAAAGCAAGATTGACGCCAAGCTGATTGACCGTCACGGAACTCCAAGGTTTTAACAAATTTATGACGTGAAAAGAAAATGGCGCGCGCAAAGCAAATTACAAAAAAAGTACACCAAGAAGGTTCCGAGTCTGAGTTTTTAACAAATTAAATATAAATTCGGCACCATGGAGGTAGAAATAAATAGGTTATACCTATTTATTGTTAGATGTTTTGAATTCACAAACTCATTGCACACGATGTTCTAAATTCAAATTTACTTTATCCTCTAGAGGATAAAAACGGCTTTTGCACTGAGATATCGAAGAGCAAAAACGCCTTTTCCGAGATGGTGGGATGAAAAACTTATTTTCCCTGTAAATAAATGTTCTCGTGCGCTCTGTTTTGTTTTTATTTACATCACGTAATTGTTTTGTGTGTTGATTCTATTTGTGTGTGTGATGTGCGAAAATGAGCATAAACATTATTATAGTGAGCAAATAAAGTGCACCACCAGTTCGACGACTCACCAGCCGCCACTGCAACATAGTCAACCTATGCCAAAATATTCATAGGGATACGACAAACTACGTAGTAAATACATAGTAAAAGAAAACACCGAATAGCCTATAACTCAATTAGGCCCAACTCCAAGGCCTACGCCTCACGCTACAAATTAATAGGCCTCTATCTCGGGGCCCGCGACTGATCCCTTCCGAAACTTGTCAAAAGGAATATCTAATAGACTCCTCAACCGCTTTGACTTACACATTCGTACTCCAATCGCAACTTTGTACCCGGCTTGTAGGGCTCAGAATGGTGTGAATGCATTCTGTCTAATTGACTGTGTTCCGTCTACTGCTGTTTGCTCAAGGAGATGCTATAATGGACCTAATGGATGCGGCACTTGTCACAATCTCTTCTTTGTATGTACGCATGGAAATTACGGAAGCTTAATTGGAGATTTAGCGGCTGCCTAAAGTTAAGACACGCGTTTTCTTAACATCTCAAACCGAATTCTGCCGATAAAAGTTAAATTAAATTCATTTAATATTCATGTCTTCCGTGCTGGCCTGGGAGCGTAAAGTAGTAGTGGCAAAAATAAAGTAGAGCTACAGGGACGAGCTTAGCAATTGTTGGCTAATATTCTTAGTTTAAGAATAGACAAGTCGATTATAAAAAATCTAGTGGCCCAGTGTTTGTTAAAGAACTCCTCCGAAACGGCTTGACTGATTAGTATAAAATTTTTTGGTAAGTCTGTGAATAATCGGTCGTAGACTATTTTTTATACCTAGGTGAAAAAGGCAAAACAAAATTTTCAGGGATAGCTTGTAGGTATCTTTATAACGAAATATTATCACCGCGGTGCCGCATATCATAAGTCGTGGGTCCTAGCTAGATGGTTAAAAAAGTTTTGAATTATTCCCTGTCAATTCCTCGACGAAAATGAAAATTGGCTATGAATTTATTAGGAGGTCGAAAACCCTTCGGTCCGCGCCGTCCGAAGTTCGGTTTCCAATACAAACTTTGAATTAGATATCATGTTTGCTTAATTTCTTTCGAATTTTCCGAACTAGCTGCCGGCCGTAGAAATCTAGATAAATCTTAGAGCAGCATGAAAACAGTCGGTCTGCAACGAATAAATATTTGAATTAATATATTTTAAGAAAATAAAATTTCGAAAAATGATTTGTCCGCAGCCGGGAATCGAACCCGCGTCCTCTGCCATCGGGGTAAAATGGCTATTATTACCACTCTGCCAACCAGGACATTAGACATAATAATATGCCTTATTGATTGCTATCTTGAAGAGAGCCATGGTAATTGAAGTTTCAAAAGTGTATGTTTAGGCAATACCCGCTTTGGGCTGCCTTCCCCTACACCAAATGTCGATCCGATGCAGACTGTTCAGCCACAAAGTCGCGTTTTACAGCGATACTTGGTCGGAAACGAAGATTTTATCTCAACCCAATTTGGATACATTCGCCTCAAATGGCATATACAATAAAGCTTTTCATATTATTATACATATAATTTTAATCCTTAACAAATACGAATATTTGCGGAGCGCGGGTCCTTTTTCTGAATTTCAAAGGGCAAATTTGACCCGGCCTAATCTGCCATCGGTATTAATGTTACAGTCAAACCACACAACCAGACAAAATCACTTATGACTGCGAAATTGTTGGCTGATGTTTTTTAAATGTACCTATTGAGCCGGCCAAGAAATTGTTTGTAGACAGAGGTGATTCCAACGTATCGCCAATTATATTCGGTGCCATGTCAGCTTTTTGCTATAATTACCCCCGAATTCAGAAACGTTACTCAAAGTTTGAGCCCTGCTTAACATTTAAGTTATGTCAAAACTGACGTTTTTCCATACAAATTCTGACAGGTATTGTCCACTTAACTTTATAGGCAGTGCTCAAAATTTGAGTAGTGTTTCTGTATTCGGGGGATAGGGCACGTAATTCGCACTTGCCAATTGCTCATCCCTGTCTTTACTCTTACCCCCGTATACAGAAACTCAAAGTTTGAGTCCTGCTCAACATTTAAATGTTGTCAAAATTTACGTTTTTTCATACAAATTCTGACACGTATTGGCCACTTAACTTAACTATAAGCAGTTCTCAAAATTTGAGTAGCGTTTCTGTATTCGGTGGTTAGTCGCTCTGTCCGACCCGCGTGAGAGATGGGGTGGTGACAATTGGATTCTGTTCTGCCGTCACCACTAGGTACTTTATTTGCTATATTAAACTGAAATAAACTCAAGACTGTTTTAAAGCAAAGTTTAATTTAGTTATCAGCTGTTGCTTTGTGAGTGAAAAATGAATCATTTTATTCGCTTTTCATTTAAAACTGTGAGGATATATTTTAATTAATGGACCTTTAAAGTTAAGAGTCGTTGGCGAAAAACGGTCTCTTAATGATGATGCTAAGTCAAAGACCTGTGAAAAACAATGATTTGCAGGAACAGTCGTTCCGGACATTGTAACGCTATTTGACATTAATACCTATGATTTTATTTGAACATTATCTATTTAAATGGCAGAAAAATTATCAAAAAAAATTATGCACGAGAAGATTCAAGAACCCGGGTTTGATTGCTGCAGCAGGACAATATTTTTTTTGTTCTAATCTAAATATGATGAAGAATGGCCAGCAGCGTTCCAGCTACACAAGCTACCCAAATGTGCAAAATAGACGGTTATAGACTAGCCTCCTATTACATCGGAGCTAATACAGTTCAATGTCAACACACATCTGCTAACCGCTCCGGGGATAAACTCACCTGTTAAATATGCAAGTTGCCACTCGCAGGCGAAAGTGTTTGCGACCGAAATTGAAATTCCACCGCAACATATTCATACTTGAACAGGAACACGAAATGGAATTCAACAAATAAATACAAAGCTTTATAAGGGCTCAAAGTGAGAAAGCGAATGCTGGCAAACCGCAGAAACTGGCGCCGAAAATAATTATTTCGTGAACAAGTTGGTGCCGCGCGAGTATTGAAACTCTAGGGGGCAGTTCACATTGAGAGCGGGCGGGCGAGCGAGCGGGTGAGCGGGCGAAGCGAAGCGATGGAAAGTGTAGAAAGAGAAGAGCAATGTTTCATCGAACATTGGAAAAGAAGGACCAGAAGCGAAGCGATGGCAAAGATGGAAAGAGTACTGGTATGATTCAAAGAACATAGGGAAAGAAAGGACAAGACGGGTATACTTCCTAAAGTCACTTTCGTGAGTAAAAATATTCTTCACCTTGCTTTGTTCCCAGTTTATCTAGGGTCAGGCCGGCTAGCGAGCGGGTGAGTTGGCGAAGCGAAGCGATGGAAATTGTAGAAAGAATAGTGATATGTTTCATCGAACATAGGGAACGATGGGCCAAGACGGGTATACTTCCTAAAGTCACTTTCGTGAGTAAAAATATTCTTCTTCTACATACATACATACATACATAAATCACGCCTATATCCCTGAAGGGGTAGGCAGAGGTGAACTAGCACCCGCGTTTCGCCAATTATGTTAAGTCCCATGTAATAGGTGGCGAGCCTATTGCCATATATCGGGCACAAAAGTCGCAGTACATTGCCAGGACGGTGGTATAAGAGGAACGCTGCTGCCCATTCCTCATCACTGATTTATCCTAAGTCGCCTTGTACGACACCCACGGGAGAGATTTTGGATGGTGACAATTGTATTCTACTCTGCCGTCACCACACGGCCATTCTACATACATACATACATAAATCACGCCCATATCCCCGAAGGGGTAGGCAGAGGTGAATTCTCACCGCGTTCTTCTAGTATAATATATTTGCTCTTCCATACCATTAATTAACCCACTTACAGCTACTGTTTGATAAAAAGAACGGCTGACAAATAAAGTTCTGTATCGCAATGAAGGTAGTTTTGACTTTTAATTTATAATAATACTATAAACTAACACATAAGAGACTATGCCGGAAGTGATTTGAGGTTGTTATTTTATAACATTTTTCCTAGAATTAATTTCAAGATAAGTTAAAATGTTTTAATGTTTTATAAAAAGTCTATTTTGTAAAAATATAGTAGTTATTGGGTTTGTTCTTCGATGTATAAAATATTTTTCAATAACTAATATAATTTACTATATAAAATGTTGAGCTTAAGGTGGCGTTCCTTATATCAAACAGTAGGAAAATACACTACTACGTTATTACTTTTAGATTAGGTCTCAACTCAAAGGGTTAACATTTTTTAAGAGCTTAAATGTAATGATAAACTATTTATTCAGTATCTCAGCCAAGTGACGCCCACTGCTGGGCATAGACCTCCTATGCCCAACTATAGGTGATCTCCAAATCGATAGATCCTGCGCTTTCCACATTTAGCGGCTTCCCGCGACCTTTAACAGATCTTCGGACCACCTTGTGTGCCCACTAATGCCAGTCGAGGACCTTTCTGCCTCAATGTCCGTCAGTCCTCCTCGTAATATGCCCTGTCCACTGCCACGTGAGCTCGCAATTCTTCGGGCTATGTCGGTGACCTCAGTTCTCATGCGGATCTCATAATTTCTAAAATGAACACGCAGGGAAACACGGAGTATAGCCCTCTACACTTGACGGCCTCATTTAGATACCGTAAGGTCATTAACACACACATATAAAGACCTTCGTCTTCTGACACTACGGCAGGTGGGCCGGGATGAACACCGTTACCTGACTTCATTACCATCTTTCATCTCGGAGATTACCGACGATGATTCCGGAGATGAAAGTCAAAACGTCAAAACTTGTGATCCCTGTAGTGTCAAAAATCATAACAATACACCTGTCTATGGCGTGATAATCAGCCTACCTTGAATAGCTGGATTTTAGTTTCCCACAAAAAAACTCCTATTGATTTTTTAACTATCTGTTTGATAGATCTGTAGTAAATATTTAGTGAAATTATGAAATATAGTAATGTGTCCCAAAGTATATAAATTAGAAAATGTAGCATGCCTTGAGATATTCTAGTCAAATGAGAAAAAATTATTGCCATATTCCTTAGAGCTCCTTAGGGTATGTTCTACTTAGAATCAAGAAATAGATTAAACATCATAATGTCACACCTTCTTTCTTATGGCTATATTTGACTAACGTTCCTTTTATCAAACAAGACTTTTCCGACGTTCCCAGAGACAAAAAAGGTCAGATGTCATCAAGCCACTCACTCCCTTTTGATTCACATCATCCATCACACTGATAAGGTGCTAGTGATGAATTAACGTATAGAAAAGAGACAGAAAGAAACATGTCGAGAAACTGATGGATGGAGAAGTGATCAAGGTTTTTATTTAGTTCTTACAGCCAGCCGCCTGCCTGACACGATTGACATGCACCTTCTGTGGGTATGCTGTTGTTGGTGGTTTGCCTTCCACCATTTGGGTGCCCCAAGGTGCTTATTAGTCTACACAGGCCAATCTCACTTAGTCGACACTTACGACACCCTGGAATGAGTCGGGTCTGGCACGAAGAAAAAGCGATGGAAACTATTTATTTATAACTTTTGCTTCGTTCGCAACGCTGACGTAGCTTAGCTCAGTTGTTTGCCGCGTGAACCAAAGTACGAAGAGAGGTGAAACGATGCTCGCTCGGTTCGCTCGCCCGCCCGCCCGCTGGCAGTGTGGCCTACGCTTTACCTTGCTACGTGACGGACTAAGTTCTGACCTCAGCCCACGGAACTGTTGACTTTTACTTGTTTAAACTTTACCACTTTATTATAAAACATTATGTAACCAAAGTTTGTTATTTATATCTGCCTAAATACGACCCATTGATTAAAAGTCTGTTTCAAATGAGAAAGTTCTTTTTGGCAAATCCTTTTGTCCTACCGGTGGTTAGATAACAAAAGAGAAGAAGTATTTTGTCTGGTACATTATTATGGTATTTGGGACAGTGATTTGTCCCGCCAGTTCTCTGTGTCTTTCGTGGGTGTCGTACAAGGCGTCCAAGCTGTTGTAATAAAACGAGAAGTGGACAGCAGCATTCCTGGTGCATCATCTAACATAACTGCAATTATCGTTCTCGGTAAATGGCAATAGGCTCGATACTTATTACATGGGACCTTGGCGAAACGTGAGTATAAATAATTATCGATAAAATTCAATATTTTCCTTGAGAGCTCTCTACTTTTATCTACTTATATCATTATTCACTTTTTAATGCACTGACCAAATTGTCAATTCTCATTTAAAATATAAAAAATACAGAACAACTTAAAAGAGTTTCTAACCGTGGGTGTTAACTGTTAATACACCTCCGCCTACCCCTTCGGGGATTTATAGGCGTGATTTATGTACGTATGTTTGTAATTCCAGCGTCGGCTTTCGACCCAAATCCGTCCCTTAAACCCGAGGACTGTTTGAAAGAGCGTGGAATTGTGCGGCCGGCATGCCTCCGCCGCGGAACTTTGGAAATAAACTTTTGCTATTATCATTTACGCCGCCTACCACAAGGCACGTGCAGGTGAAACGTATAAATAGTTTCAAATGAGAAACGATGAAAAGCCTTTGTAAAGGCATGATGTAAGTACTATATACAAGGTGTTTGGTACATGGGGTATCAAGCCGGCACCTACACATGCTAACATAGTCACGTAAATACTGTGGTGATATCAAAAAAATTAATATGTTAAAAAATTTAATTCTCCATACAAATATTTCGATCAGAAAAACAAAATAAATGAATAATTAAAAAAATATACATATAATTTTGAATTTTTAATATCACCATAGTATCTTATGACTATGTTAGCAAGGCTAGGTGCCGGTTTGATACCTCATGTACGAAACACCTTGTATACGTGCCTACATCACGCGAGGGGTAGGCAGAGGTGTATTAACACCTACGTTTAGCCGTGTGGTGATGGCAGAGTCTACTATTTTCTACTATTTTCACCACCCCCATCTCTCCCGCGAGTAAGGATAAACACAGCGATGAATAATGGGCAGCAGCATTCCTCTTATACTATCTAGCAATATAATATAGTGCCCGATAGATGGCAATGGGCTCGCCACCTATTTACATGGGACCTACTACATTACATGGGACCTAACTTAATCGGTGAAAAGTATATTGTTATATTGATTTTTATGGCATAGATTTTACAAATATTTAGTTGAAGAATTTTTTATTGCAATACTTACATAAATTATAAGCCCCTTAGCCGTCTCATACGCCCATTACACGGACCAAACAACCAGAAAAAAGGTGGAAAAGGGAATGCCTCCTAATATATTTGCATCACATAGTGGCAATGTACTGTAAAAGTACCTTATACACATGACATGTTGTGGGCCCTTACGGGGGCCGTAAGAGATTTATTGCCCCAAATTGTATGGTTTATTTTAGAAAATAAAACGGTCAAGGTTGTAAGTGAGCTATACCGTAACATGATTTATTATGAGAAGCATTGGTAAACAATGAAACTGTTTTTGATTGTAAAACCTTTGTCTACGAATAGGTAAATTTTAAAAATAATAGTTTTTTGTTTTGTATTCAAATGAAGAGAGCAAGGCTGATTTGATTACATAACTCTATCTACCGCACTGAGAGACGTCAATTAACTTTGATGAGTTTTTAACGTCAAAAAATTTCATTTAAATCTAGACCACAGACCCGGCAAGAATAGAGACTAATTTTGAATTGTCATGTTTTGACATTGAGTACTCATTAACGTTATTTGACGTCTCTGAGTGCGGCGGTAAATTGCTAACTGCCGCACTCAGAGACGTCAATTAACTTTAATGAGTATTTAATGTCAAAAATTTTCGTTCAAATCTAGACCATAGACCCGGCAAGAATAGAGACTAGTTTTGAATTGTCATTTTTTGACGTTAAGTACTTATTAACGTTATTTGACGTCTCTGATTGCGGCAGTAACAATTCTTGATTGATATTAATAAAATCGTTGGTAATGCGATTATATATTTACAATTTGACACTCTCGATCTCACTCTGTTAGCAACTGAAACTGCAAAATCGTCAAATTCATTATTATTGGCGCCGTGTGGCGACGATAACATAGCAGAATACAATTGATTGTTACCATACCAACCCTCTCCCGCGGGTGTGGTAGGCGACTAGGGGTTAAAACAGCGATGGGTAATGGGTATCAGCGTTCCTCTTATACCAATATACTGCGAATTACGTGCCCGATAGATGGCAATAGCAATTGGCGATACGTGGGTGCTAAGACACTTACCCCTTCGGGGATACATTTATGTATGTATGTCTTTTTATTTAAAATACACCTGTCTATGCAATTTTGTTATTTTCTGTTTAGTAACACCGTGCTTTACTATTGAAACACCACTGAAATATGATTGTTACGTTAACATCAGCAAAGAAAGACTCGAATGAACCTCTTCAAGTCGACAAACAAATACAATTCTCTTGTTTTATCACGAACTAACTACGAACGCTAAGAACCTCCTCCTCCACCTCATTAAAGTGAACGGCACCTAGTGTTATTATCATCATCATCATCATTACCAGGCTTTTAATGTTAGAGTAACGAGTTTTCCCTGTAGATGTTTCTTCGGCTATTATAGTAAGCTGTTTATTTACTTAAACTTTCCTTGTTGGCCTGAGAGCTGAATTATAACGTAGAATATCTCGATATGGTAGAAGTGGACTAAGGGATACTGCCTGTTGTGACGTAACGAGGGTGCATCTTCCTGATATTTTAATAAAATATATTTTTATCAGTATATTATTATAGTAATATTTATACAGTCAAGGAAAATGGGGTGACAGAGCAGATCTATCGCAAACATCATTTCAACGTTATAAAGTCCCATAGAGGGATAAGCGCCATCTAGTGGGAATCTGCGGACCAATTAATGAGAAATCTTTAGTAGTAGCATAAGACGTGTTGTGCTTTCTTCTAAAAGCACATTCATCGCATCATCAATGTATCACACAGGCAGGACGCCATCTAGTGTCGATAATGTCGCGCGATAGATGATTTTTTATATTGTTATTAGTGGGAGGAGAGACCGGAACCAATGAAATTAGAGAAAATATCGTATGGTATTTCAACTAAGGGATGATTGGTCAAGGAGGAATTAATGAAAAAATGCGTTAGCTTGGGGAAGATTAGGGGTATAAATACGACAACAAGTTAAAATCGGGAGGCAGTTCGGGTAGAGATTTTGAGAGGTTCGGGACTTCCGGGAGTCCGAGCAGAGGTCGATCGGTCGGAGAGAATATTAGCTTTCGGTTAGGTCCGAATCAGCTCAAATTGGAATTTCAGTTTGAGCGAAAATCGGTGTGATTACGGGAGAATGTTGGTGAAAGCTCAGTTGGTGTGCGGTTCAGTTCGGGGCAGTGCAGTGTGTTCAGTGATCTGTGTACATACATACATCATAATTATCATCATACCAAATCATCATCATACCTAATCATCATCATCATAATTATCATCATACCTACATTGGTATGACTTCGGAATATTCATCAGGGATCGGTTTCGTTCGGATTTAATTCAGTTCAGATTAGGTGATTACGGGAGAGTATTAGGGAGGACTCTGTCAGTGTGTGTTAGTGAATTAGATTGTGGTCGTTGGAGGTTCCTGAGTCCAGATAGCTGTGTTCCAGGCGTTGGGGTATGGAGGTCGGATTCGTTTGAGACGTTCGGTCTCAAACGCCAGGTATGGGCTAGGGACTGAAGGTAAGGTAGGCCAGATTATTGATGTTATTGTTTTATTACCTTAATTGAATTGTTGTGACTCGGTTATTACTCGTTGTTCGACCATACATAATTTGTGTGTGTTATTGTGCTTATTATAGGAATGCTATTATGTGACATTATGATATTGTTGATTGGGGTTTTTGGTTCGACGGAGATTGGCTATATAGGAAAGTTCGTGGTTGTTATTGTCGATTGAGGAGTGGTTTAGCCTGTGTTAATTACTGCGTTATTGGTCATGCGCAATTGCATTGTATAGGGATCTCCGGCTTTCAATACGGTGTCTGATTGTCATGGTTTTATTGGTTGTTATTGAGTATGTTGTATAGTTGTGATTGATTGGTTGATAATATATTTTATGACTGGGAGGTGAAGCTGAGCAGAATTCCTGAACAATTCGTTACTACGTATATATTTTAATACTTTTACAGCAGATATTTTATCTTCCTACATTATAACTGGAACCCAGGTTGTTGGTGGAGTGTTGGAGTATTGAATCTTCGACGTAAATTAATTGACTGTATGTGTTATATATTTAAATTCCTTTACAGCAGATCTTTTATCTTCCTACATTATAACTAATGATACAGTTTGTTAGTGGTATATTGGAGTATTGGACCTTCGACTATAATAACTAACTATATATCGTTATACTGCGATTGTTAACACGCTTCTTTGTTATACGCGTCTATGGACAGTTTTGGATTATACCTACGTGTCAATGTCTCATGACATCTTTCACTGACTACTGTGAATATATTTCATCATCTTGACTTGATGTACAGCTTTACTGACGGATGCGGATTTGGTTCATCAGATTTACCTAATGGCATCAGATTACGGATTCATTTCATTAATAGTAACTCGAGGGATGCGGATAACATTGTCAGTTTTAACTGATTATTACGAATTTATTTCATTAATAGTAACTCGCTGGATGCGGATTACATGCGGACTAGTTCATCAACTTAGCTTGAGGTTTACGGATTATACTGACTACTACGGACCATACCACAATTAAATGTAACCTTTGGAGTGCTCCAACGGGGTCTGGATAATTTACACGACTTAAAGATATTACAAATAATAACCTGAAGGAATGATAAGGAATGTAATACATCGGTACTATGTCACCTGTCTACTACTACTATACTACTACGACATCTACGACTAATACATTGGTACGATGTTACCTACCTACTACTATTATACTACTACGACATCTACGACTAATACATTGGTACGATGTTACCTACCTACCTACTACTACTATACTACTACGACATCAACGACTATCTATTTAATTGTCCGCCGGTTAGCAAGCTGACCTTGCCGACATTTGTTATATGTGTTATAGCATACACTACTACCTACAACTCCGACCACCACGGTGATCATGTTGGCCTTTGTCCTACAATGCTTATCATTACTACTATGGTTATTATTACTTGGTTATCGTAATCTGGATTCTTGGAGTATCTCCATATATTTATCGCTAATGTCAATTAACTCTTAATATATTAAATTAACTCTTATTATTCTAAGCTCATTTGTCTTCTATTGTTAATTGTCCCGTATCCTCGCTACGTTGGGAACACTTCACATACCTTATAAAAGAATCTTGGGTTGCTACTTCACAGCAGGGGGTCCTAACATACTTGATGATCATTAATACGTTGGCCAAATTACATTAATATAAATATTTATTTAATAGTAATATAATAATAACAATAATAAAACTTGTCATAATTTAGTTGTGTAGATAATATCTATATAGATATATTATATCTGGTCCCTTGTTATTTACGTGGGCACGTTTCCTTTGTAGATTTGGGGCTACATATATTGATATGGGTTCTTAATGTTTACGTTGGAAGCATTACACGATCAATTGGGAGTATCTTGGTATTGATGCTAGGCTTAGGTCAGTAGACATATGCAGTGCTAATACTGATGCCCAAAATACGCCCAATACTCTACAAGAAGCTAAGACTATTTCTCACCAAACTCCACACTCTCCAGATTGATAGAAGGGATTACTTATGTCGAAGGTTCGTGGTGAGACACAACAGTAGCATCGTTATTATGGTTCAAACTAGGTCAGATCGTTTAGGTTAGACAGGAGCTATTTGGTGGTAGTAGTTCCATTACTGAGGATACTCAGATTGGAACCCGTTAAATAGTTGCGACAGCGCGGGCTTGCCTCACAACCAAGTCTCCCACGTAGAATCTAGGCTGTCTTTTGGATTATATTGACCTTCTTCTGAAGTGTTGTTGAAGTCAGGAAAATTCGGCCTGGTTTCTCTACCTATGGTCTGGTTTAAATACACCACACATACATTCCACGGGAGTATTAACGGACTGGAATAATACACTGATTCGGGTAGGGCATATAAGGAACTTCCGGTGGTTTGGAAGGAGAGAGTGAATCGAAGGTTGTCACTCATTGTGTGAAGCGGGGAGCGGGCTTCCACTTCCTTATTTATTTTAAATATTTATCAGGCGAAAAATTTTATTCGCATCTGTTTCCAGTTAGGTCCCCCTCGTTAGTGCTTCGTGTTTACTTAGTTAGTAGGGGTGGGTCGTTACACTGTGACACCAGAATGGTGGAGGCCAAACCACCAACAACAGCATACATATAGGGTTGGTTTCAGGCAGGCGGCCCGCCGTAAAACCTAAGCCAAAACCTTGAGCGGTATGGATTGGAATGTTGTCATCCTAATCACTCTCTCCGTTCATCGATCTCGCGACATGGTCCTTTCCTTCTCTTTTCTATACATTCTTTCATCACTAGCACCTTTTAGTGTGATGTGTTATAAAATTCAAAAGTGAGTGAATGGTTAGATGACGTCTGACCGATATTTAATGAAGAGCAAGCATACTCATACATACATGAAAAAATTAATTCCTGGCATCGGAACGTGCCTTCCGAAGCCAGGAATTAAATTTATTATTGCTGTAATTTAAATTTATGACTATTCATTTATATACTTGTCGAGTGTCCGCTGCTGCTCTGAACTTCAGATATTAAAGTTTAAAGGAGCGATTAACACGTTTTTATCTACTTTACAGCGAGCTAATTGTGATATCGCGTAACTTGGGCATTGGGGAATTGTAGCGAAGAAAATTCAGTTATCACCAGACTAGTTTTACGAGCTAATTGTATCTAGTTTCTGTTGGAAATTATTAACAGCTTACACTAACGCCAATTACCTGCTTACTTTAGTAATTAGCGCCGTAATTAAATGATGTTGCTTATTTTTAGCTCACGGTGTTAATTAAATTATTTGCGAGGCTGTAGGGTTTTGGATATAACGTTAAGGTTGGTTGTAAGATCCTTAAAGGTTTTCCAAATGTTATGTTTAAAATTGTGTAAAAATAAAAATGCCGATATTTTAATGACGATATGAGATACTCATCTCATTACCTACCAGCCCTTAAATGTCCCCACTGCTGGGACACAGGCTTTACCAATGGATGGAAGCATATAAGGAGAATGGGTCATCATAACCCACCAAGATAGCCCAGTGCGGATTGGTATATAATAACGAATGCAGATGCAGCCGGAACCAACGGGTTAACATGCCCTTCGAAGTATGGAGGAACTCAAGATAATGCATTTGTAGTGTAACTACATAAACATTCGGTTAAAATATTAAAATCAGAATAAAAAAATAATAAATAAAATATTCATTTCATACTACATATACAGTTTATATAAATTTAATATATATTAATAGCAAACTTGTATAATGTATAAATAATCAATAGGAAATTAATTAAAACAGAAATGTACAAATAAAAATTTGTATGTAAAGCGGACAAACATACTCGACTTTATTATTAGATATTTGGTGCGCGTACACGGCCGCTAGAATGTAGGTGGCCGGCCGCTCGCTAGTCGGTTTAATAACTCCGTACTGAATGCTTGACGTATGTGCCGTTGCTACTCAGCTGTTAATGTTTTTAGTGTACCTACTTCGTATTCTTCTTGCATCTTCTGTGTTCTCACTATCGTACTCATTTTCTCTTTCTGTGCCTGTTCCGCTGTTACGTGTATATATACGTGTTTGGAACGTATTAAACTGTGAGTAACGAGACTACTTAATTATTCCTTTCCGTGGAGTCATACCCTCGTTCCCACACTGGTGACCCCGACGTGATCACGGCGAAGATGAGCGAACCAGCTAGAACACCAACCTCTGGTGCTGATTTAATTCCACCGAGCGACGTACATCGGGTTGGCGTACGGATACCCCCGTTTTACCCAGAAAAACCAGCGCTATGGTTCGCGCAGCTGGAGAGCCAATTTTTTCTGGCGAATGTATCTACTGATGCAACGAAGTTCCACTACGCCATCAGCCAGCTGGATCCCATTTACGCATCGGAGGTGGAGGATATAATATCAGCACCACCGGCCCCCAACAGGTACGAGCGATTGAAGGCCGAACTTGTCAAGCGATTGTCTGCCTCAAGGGAGAAGAAGGTGAAACAGCTGCTCATTCATGAGGAACTTGGTGACAGGAAACCCTCCCAATTCCTTCGTCACCTCCAGCACCTCGCAGGTCCAGCCATTCCTGAGGAATTTTTGAAGACCATCTGGACCAGTCGGCTACCAAGCAGTACGCAGTCCATCATTGCGTGCCAGGCAAAGGCGTCGTTGGAGGAAGTAGCAGAACTGGCGGACAAAATTCACGATGTCGTTCCACCCAGCCCGCAAGTGGCAGCCGCATCGACCACTCCCGGTAGTTCCACCGATATGGCTAGCCAGATCGCAGAGCTCACCCGGGCGGTTCCATCTCTGAACAATAAGATGGAGAGGATGTCGCGATCACGAAGAACATCCGGGCCCCATGGCGGTTCCCGTGGCAGTTCGCGTTCCAACCGATCCCAGTCAAACTACAGGAAGTTCCCTACGTGTTGGTACCATGCTAAGTTTGGTGCAAAGGCGATGAAGTGCGTAAAACCATGTGACTTTTCGGGAAAAGTGTAGGGCAGTTCGTGATGGCGACTGACGCCTGTCCAAATACAGGTCGCTTGTTTGTGACGGACAATCGCACGAAAATTCAATTTTTAGTAGATACGGGTAGTGATATTTGTGTTTTCCCCAAAAAATTAATCGGCGAGCATCGTCACAAAACAAACTATGAACTGTGCGCCGCTAACGGATCGACGATACATACGTACGGCTATGCTCACTTTGCGCTGACGATAGGTTTGCGCCGTGACTATGCTTGGCGATTTATTGTTGCAGACGTAACACGGGCGATAATAGGTGTTGATTTTTTATCTTACTATAATTTAATTGTAGATGTGCGCAATAAACGCTTAATTGATGCTAGTACAACGCTTAGCACCCCGGCTTCGCTTGTAAAAAATAATGATATTTTTTCAGTGAAGGTAATGTCTGGCGACACAGCTTATCATCGCATACTGAGTGAATACCCAGACATCACTCGCCCACCTGGGTTACATAGTACAATAAAACACAACACTGTTCATCACATCCGCACAACACCTGGACCACCAGTAGCTAGCACACCTCGTAGATTAGCACCTGATAGGCTTAAAATTGCTAAGGCAGAATTTAAGGCCATGTTACAGATTGGAACCTGTCGGCCGTCTGAGTCTCCGTGGTCATCCCCATTGCATCTCGCACCGAAAAAGGATGACGGCTGGCGTCCCTGCGGTGACTACCGGATGCTGAACGCCAGAACCATTCCTGACAGGTATCCCATACGGCACATACAGGACTTCGACTACAATCTTTGTGGGTGCACGATCTTCTCCACAATCGATCTGGTGAAGGCATATAACCAAGTCCCAATAAATCCGAGCGATATATCGAAAACCGCCATCACAACGCCGTTCGGACTTTACGAATTTCCTTACATGACGTTTGGACTTCGTAATGCCGGACAGACGTTCCAGCGGTTTGTCGATGAAGTACTCAGGGGCCTGGATTTTGCCTATTCCTATATCGACGATATTCTTGTCTTTTCAAAAGACCGAAAGACCCACGAAGACCATCTGCGGCAGGTATTTAATAGGTTGAAGGAATACGGCATAGTAATCAACACAGCCAAGTGTACCTTCGGGGCCTCGGAAGTGACGTTTCTGGGCTACCATGTCACAGCTGAGGGCATTAAACCCCCACTGGAGAAGGTAACAGCCATTCAAACTTTCCCTACCCCTAAAACGGTACGTGAGCTACGCAGATTCCTGGGGATGATGAACTTTTATCGCAGGTTCATTCCTCATGCTGCTCAACATCAGGCGCCGCTGAACGCTCTGCTTACCGGGTCTGTAAAGGGCTCTTACCCCATAGATTTCACCCCTGGAGAATTTACCGCGTTTCAGGAGTGCAAGCTGGATTTGTGTCGTGCTGCTATGCTGGCGCATCCGAACTGTAATGCAAAGTTGGCCTTAGTTACGGATGCATCGGATACTGCGATTGGAGCCGTTTTGCAACAACTCAGGGACGGTGCTTGGGAGCCACTGGGATTCTTTTCCCGTAAGTTATCCCCATCGCAGACCAAATATTCGCCATATGACAGGGAGCTATTGGCAATATACGAGGCAATCAAGCACTTTATGCACATGATTGAAGCGCGCGACTTTGTGATATACACGGACCACAAGCCTCTTATATTCGCGTTCCATTCCAGGAAACAAAACCCTTCACCTAGGCAGTTTCGCCATTTAGACCTTATATCGCAATATTCTACAGATATAAGGCATATTTCAGGCAAAAACAATGTGGTCGCTGATACGTTGTCTCGCGTCGAGGAAGTCGTCCAGCCCATCGATTTCGATAAGTTAGCATCGAGTCAAAAAGGTGACAGCGAGCTCAAGCAACTTCTGCACGCTGACAACACAGTCTTGCGCCTGGAAAGGGTTAAGTTACCTGGTACGAACATCGAAATATATTGCGACGTAAGAAATGGCAGCAAGCGTCCTTATGTCACAGAGGATTTGCGTCGTCAAGTGTTTGAGAGCTTGCACTCGTTGAGCCATCCGGGCACAAGGGCGACTGTTAAGTTGGTCAGCGATCGCTTTATATGGCCTGGTGTCCGGCGCGACTGCAAACAATGGGTGCGTTCATGTTTGGCTTGCCAGAAATCTAAAATTACACGTCATGTCTCATCTCCCATTGGCAATTTTGCCCCACCATCTGGCAGGTTCAAACATGTTCACATAGATCTGGTGGGGCCATTGCCTATTTCACATGGGTTTCGATATTGTCTCACAGCCATTGATCGTTTCACACGATGGGCGGAGGCAATACCATTACAGGACATCACTGCAGAGACGGTCGCAAGGGCACTGCTCAGCGGGTGGATCGCTCGCTTTGGCTGTCCTACAAAAATTGTCACAGACCGTGGGAGACAATTTGAGTCGGCACTTTTCAAATGCCTGTCAGATATTGCTGGATTTCAGCACAGACGAACCACTGCGTATCATCCGTCATGCAACGGCTTAATTGAAAGGTTCCACAGGCAACTTAAGGCTGCCATAATCTGCCACAACGACAGTAGTTGGGTCGAATCTCTCCCATTGGTGTTGCTAGGAATCCGCAGTACCTACAAAGAGGACTTAAATTCATCCTCCGCTGAATTGCTGTATGGTGAGCCATTGCGTCTGCCAGGAGAATTTTTTCAACCAGACGAGGTAAACGCTGATGACATCACGAGCTATGTGGCACGCCTTCGCATGTTTACGAGAAACTTGCAACCGTGCCCAGCCTCACGTCATGGTTCACAACGGTCCCCTTTCATATTCAAGGATTTAGCCACGGCCTCTCATGTCTTCCTTCGCGATGATGCAGGAGCCGGCTGCCTCAAACCAGCCTACACCGGCCCACATGAGGTTCTAAAGAGGGGGGTCAAAGTATTCAAACTAGTAGTTAATGGCAAGCCAGTAAGTGTCTCGATTGACAGATTGAAACCTGCTTACGTACTGCGTGATCCAGAAGCCACAGCAAACACTTCACATTCACATACTCACACGCACTCACCTTCACCTACAGTGTGCGATGACTTACCTGTCTCGGAAGACATTCCGGCTAAAGTCACTCGGTCAGGTCGTAGGGTAAAATTTCCGGACTATTATCGCCCGTAGGACGGTCTCTGGAAGGGGGTGATGTAGTGTAACTACATAAACATTCGGTTAAAATATTAAAATCAGAATAAAAAATTAATAAATAAAATATTCATTTCATACTACATATACAGTTTATATAAATTTAATATATATTAATAGCAAACTTGTATAATGTATAAATAATCAATAGGAAATTAATTAAAACAGAAATGTACAAATAAAAATTTGTATGTAAAGCGGACAAACATACTCGACTTTATTATTAGATATTTGGTGCGCGTACGCGGCTGCTAGAATGTAGGTGGCCGGCCGCTCGCTAGTCGGTTTAATAACTCCGTACTGAATGCTTGACGTATGTGCCGTTGCTACTCAGCTGTTAATGTTTTTAGTGTACCTACTTCGTATTCTTCTTGCATCTTCTGTGTTCTCACTATCGTACTTATTTTCTCCTTCTGTGCCTGTTCCGCTGTTACGTGTATATATACGTGTTTGGAACGTATTAAACTGTGAGTAACGAGACTACTTAATTATTCCTTTCCGTGGAGTCATACCCTCGTTCCCACACATTGTTGGTCACCCATCCATTGTATTGCAGGCCAAGCGTGTTAAAAGAGAACTCCTCAGAAAAGCATACAAGCATTTAAAATAAGTAATTAAATAAAAATGCGTGAAAATAGCAGCAGTACCTTTCGACATGACCCTTCCAAAATGAGCGGGAATATGATGGGCCTGTTTTGGCAAAAACTTTACCAAACACAGACGCACCACTACACTTATGAAATTGAGAATTCACAGCAACCATTCGGAACTCCGACTGTAAAGGAATCAGCTTAAATACATAAACGTTCCTGCAACATTTCTCGCTACAGAGTCACTACGAACCGCTACACAAGATCCGGAAGCTGTGAAATTCAAACTTTACGATTTAAATTTGGGGATACATTAACCGGGTATTATTTTCCAACGGCGAAGTCAGTAATGCCGGAAAATGGGCAGGCGCGACCCACAATGAATTGCAAATTGGTGTTAAGCACTGCCCACCATTACGCAAGGATCAGCGCTCGCATTATGGTAACAAAGTATCAAGTAGTTCTGCATTCCAGAGACGCCGAGAACATAAACTTTCTGAGCAAGTCGGAGGAAATTATATAATTACTCTTCGTATCTAGTAAATAAGGGTGAGAATCGATTAAGCATCTGATCTGTCAGACATTAGATAAGCGGAAAAAAGAACAGTCATCGTTGGCGAGAGGTTATCACATCAGCAGCAGATTATAAGCTCCTAGTACTTACATAAACTTTATAGTGAATGGAAATATTAAGGGACTAACTGCCGCACTCAGAGACGTCAAATAACATTAATGAGTACTTAACGTCAAAAAATGACAACTCAAAACTAGTCGCTTTTCCTGCCGGGTCTTTTCCTATCGGGTCTAGATTTGAATGATTTGTTTTACTTTAAATACTCATTAAAGTTAATTGATGTCTCTGAGTACGGCAGTAAGAACTTGATGTAACGTATTTTCAAATTAATGATAAGCATTGACTACCATTCCGCAAGAAACAGCGCTCGAATTATGGTAACAAAGTATCAAGGATAGTTCTGAATTGCATTCTAGACGCTTTTGCCGCGAACTACAACTCAACACCAAAGATGAAACTTTCTAAGCAAGTCAGAGGAAATTATATAATTACTCTTCGTCCCTTGCGGATAAGGATGAGAATTGATGAAGCGTCTGCTCTGTCGAAGGGAATTAAGGAGGATAACAACAGTACAGAACAGTCATCGTTGGCAAAAGGTTACCACATCAACCAGCACATTTCAAACTCCAGAATAAACCTCGTGTGAGATATATTCTGGGAATTACAACATAACGGCGTGGTTATCGTCATCATAAGGGTGATATGATAATTGGAAATTTGACAAGTAAGGGACCGATGAACGGTAAAAGTGATTTGATGATGACAACAAATTTTCGTTAGATATTGAAAACTTAATTGTGTGTCCGTATAGGGTAGGTTGCGCGGGTTGATTGCTCATGCGTAGTAGTTTCGGTTTATGTAATAGGCGAGTTGTGGGATTGTATAGTGCATAATTTACAATGTTCCTACGATATCATAACTCGTTGACAATAATGGGTTTCTCTAGCCTACTTGAGAGCCAGTTTGCTCGCGGGATGTAGCTCTGGCGTTTAGCATGTTAACTTTTGAATGGAATACGTCGAGGTCAGCGCTTTGTTGGCGGATCGGAGTGTGGATGGGTTTTGGAGTCTTTGGAGACCTATCATACTATTATTACAAACTGTGGCATGCTGCGCACTCCCCCCTCCTCCCTTGGACACAGTCTAACGTCTTGACGATTCATAAGAATATTGTAATCATACCAGGTATGAATACCTAAACGAATTTTAACTTTGACAATCCATACTGCTCAAGGTCTTGGTTTAGTTAGGTTTTACAGCCGGCCGCCTGCCTGACACCAACCCTCTTTGGATAGTACTCCTTAATAATAAAATAACTAATAAAAGCCTTAGCCACGAACAAATCAGCGCTATCACTCGGTTCTGTGCCCCGAATTTTAATAAAATATTCACGGCGCAAAACCGAAAATTATTGCCTCTGTTTAATCAGCCTCCAAATTGCTATTTCATATTCCTTTTACGTTCAATAATAATGTTTCCTGAGCTACAAGTTCGGTGTTTCTATCTGTCGCTCAGTTTAAATTTCTTTGGGGGTTAAATACTCCCATTTAACTGTTTAATACCCCAGGACGTACCCGGAATACGAAATGAGCAATTGGATATCGATGCCGTCTTACCGAGACATAGGCTTACTGTAATAAGCTATAGGTGTCACGATACAGCTGTGCGGAGGAATACCTACTCGACAAAAGACTGTGTGTTGTGTAAACATAATTTAAAATTAAATATTCATGCGGGCCTGGGAGCCTGGGGCCTGGGAGCGAAAAAATAACTTAGAATGTGCCAGCCCAGACTCATCACCGGTGTAGCAACTTGAGGCACCCGAATGATGGAGGGCAATAACCACCAACAACAGCAAACCCAAAAAGGGTTGGTGTCTGTGGAATTAGCCAAGTGGTTAATCTATTGGAACGCACAGAAAACAAATGTACGAAACTGACGTATTACAGAGAAAACATAACGTCAGTTTCATACTTTTGTATTCTATGCGTTCGAATAGAAAAGCCACTTGGCTATGCCCTCAGGCCGGCTGTAGGCAACATACATACATAAATCACGCCTACCCCAAAGCGGTAGGCAGAGACGAAATAACACCTACGTTTCGCTTAATGTTAGGGTTTCTCATCACATGTAATAGATGGCAAGCTTATTTCCATGTATCGGGCATTTTCTGTACGCGGTATAGGTCGTTGCCGTGTGGTGACGGCAGAGTAGAATACAATTGTCACCACCCCAAATCTCTCCCGTGGGTGTCGTACGAGGCGACTAAGGATAAATCAGTGATGAGGAATGGGCAGCAGCGTTTCTCTTATACCACCTAGCAATGTACTGCGACACTTTTGTGCCCGATATATGGCAATAGGCTCGCCACCTATTACATGGGACCTAACATAATTGGCGAAACGTTGGTGCTAGTTCACCTCTGCCTGCCCCTTCGGGGATATAGGCGTGATTTATGTATGTATGTATGTATGGTATAGGTCGTCGTCGCCCTGCACTTATCCCATCCTATTTGGTATGTCCTGTTGTTCCATTCTCTTATGTCACTCGTCATCTCCTCATTCACATCCATCAACTTCATATCACACCTCACACAATCCATCCATCTTTTCAGTGGTCTTCCTCTACTTCGACGCACGCAGTATAAGATTTATATGTGGTATAAGAGGAATGCTGCTGCCCATTAGTCATTTCTAGCCTTGCCCTTAGTAGCCTACCCACGGGAGAAATGGGATATATCTGTCTCCCGTCACCACAATCGTGGAATAGCTTATGTTCAATAAATGCCAAATGAAGCTGAGATACGAGCAATTTTTACGAGAATCTCTTTGTTAACATTCTCTGTTGAAATTCGTACAAAATCAAACTCTGTGGCATTTAACCCAAGCCACAAATTGCTAGTGGCAATTTTCTGTTTACTGCTCTAGCAGTAGCAGCTCGCTGGGGTATTTCGACATTTTTAAGCTCATCACGTATACCTAATGCTGCTGTTGAACTGAAACCATTATGCCTCGTCAGATATTCTTGGAGAAAGTGCAACGAGTGTTCGACTTTTGAAGTTTTCGACCTCATTCGATTCTTCCTTTGGAAACTCTAAATTGCTACTGCTGAATGTAGGTAGGTACACAAAACGTGACATTATTTAGATTTTTGTCTTTTATTTGAGCCGACTGTTTCGCCACCTTGAATAATAGACAATTTTCATCATTTTCATCTTTTGATGTTCCAACTGCTGAGACGGGGTACAGGCCTATGGCCTACGGATGAATGAATATAGGGAGACTGGCCATAACCCACCAGCCGATGCAGCCGGGACTAACGGCGTAGCAACTAGAGACAATAAATGTATGGTCACCCACCCAATGACCGGCCTTAGCGAACATTGCTTAGTTTACGCAATAGCGGGCCAAGTGCGCCAAATCATTGCGCTATCGAGCTCCTCTCGCATCTCTATCCGCTTTCAATGAGATTGGTCATTGAACTAACAGACAACTGCCCCAGTCAATGTCAAGCATAGGATATTATGTCGTGGCCAAATCGTAGAATTGATCACTTCATGATGTGGCCGACCATTTCATGAAATGGTTGCATTTCATGAAATGGCCACCTAAAACTGACCATATCGTTGAAACGCCGACGTTTGATGATATTATGTGGAAGACGTTTGGCCATATCATTAATGTAGTTAATGTTTGGTATTTTTACGTAGCGCTCGTTTTTTGAGTGACTTAAAACGTATAATTCTAGTAATCTGATGTCGTACCGACATTTCACTTCACTTTTATCTTCCATTACAACATTATTATTAGTTAGTTTTTAGGATAATTGTCCGCCGCCTGATGCATCACAAAAACAAATCGAAATAAGCGCCTCTAACGGTGGTTAATTTAAATGTAACTATTTTACGATATGATAGATAATGTTTGGCCACATCATGAAATAGCCGTGCGTTTAGCTGTTCATATCGTTAAACGTTGTTTATTCATTGATCTGGCCAGACCATTTTCATGATATAGTCAGACACGAGCACGCCCCTCGCTTACCACAGTAAGTATTCAACAAGCGTAGTAAACCTTGACACATTTCGCCAACCAAATTAGGGGCTAAAAAAACAATGAAGGCAATCGCACACTGCCGGCAAAATTAAATTTTGAAGCACACCCTTATAAAACATTTACGCGCTTCGCAAGTCATAGCAGTGAGCGGGAACGAAGAAGAATTACAATTAAATAACCCACATGTTAAAACCTATTTTAGTAATTACTAAGGTATGTTTTTAACTAAACTTTTAGCAAGATTTTTTTTTCTTGTCACTTATATCCATATAGGACAATAATATGTAGTGACATATTTTATTTTTGCTCTAATTTATTTAATTACAGTACTTAATTCATTTGATAATTCTGTTTCGCGGAGTACATTAGCTAGGACCTATATATTTCTAACACTACACAACGCTAGGTCTCATGTAATAGACACGAATCAATGTATGAATAATATTTAATTTGTAATAGACACGAATCAAGCTCCAATTAGAGCTTGGCTCTTTCCAATTCTGTCTATGATTTTCTCTTTTATTAGAGGAGACTTGACTGTCCCGTTCAGAGGAATATTTGGACTCGAATACTGCGGGTCGTACAATGCGGTTTCAACATTGAATAAGCAAGGATTTTGCTTAAATATTAGATAGTAGGTATTCCAATTTTCAAATTACCAATCATCCATCGCTAACGAAACGCTACTACAAGCGATAGTGAAAAGCTAAAATTTAAAGTGTTTTCAAGCAACTTCTTACTATGAAAATTGCGTCGATGTGAAAACCAGACGCTCATAGCATGCACCGCCGTCTTTCTCACCCGATTGCCATTCAAAATTACATTTCACGGTCTCGCCCGTTACTTGCACCACAGCCACACCTCGCATAATGACAGAATGAAAGCCCAAGATCCGCGGATAGTTTCTTATTGCCAAAGCTCTTAAGTCGACTTTCGTATCGCTTTGGGCAGTGGGAATTCTTGACGAGTATTTGATCCTTCGGTTCCACGTAGATGCAGTAAATTGCTAGTTTTCGTTCCGGTCCGCCCTCCGTGCCTTTATAGGCCGTGCAAGCGCTGTTGAACGTTGAATACACTTTTACATAGGGACATGTTTAAGGCACACCTATTAAATTTTTTGTACTTGTGTAAGAAGAGATGAAACTTCCACGATTTTTCTAATAATGTTAGGTTATGTTATGGCTACATCATAGGTTTGTATGCAGTTGAGTGGGGAGCAAGGGGTATACCAGCTAAGTCCCCTATATTAATTACTAAAAGTCCTTAGCTTTTCTAGAGCTTTCGTAACTGTACACTGGAACGTGTGTCTAAAGGTGAACGTTCACCATATGGCGGCTCTCACGCCATTTGTCACCTCGGCAAACCCTATTTTGCCACTGTTCCTCTCGCACGTGGAAAAGGACGTGCCTAAACGTGGGTTGCTACTTGCTACGCTTAGGTAGGTACGAGAAGCGTAGCGTAAAATATTTGTTGATCAACAAAAACGTCCTGAAGCAAGTTACTAAACTTGTTAGGCTTTATTTATGTAGTGCTGACCGGGTACTTCATTCGGGTTTGCACATTATTTGATTTGGCAGTATCGGTGCAGCATTTTTTACCCGAACATTCATCTACATACATTGACTATTACCAATTTGTACCAAAAATTGCCATTCGATAGTTTTTTTTTTATTAAAAGTATAGACAAACCTATCTACAAACAAACATAAATCACGCCTATATCCCCGAAGAGGTAGGCAGAGGTGAATTAAACATTTTGTCAATTAAGTTAGGTCCTATGTAATAGGTGGCGAGCCTTTTGCCATCAATCGGACACATAAATCGCAGTATATTGGTAGGTGGTATAAGAGGAATGCTGCTGCCCATTACTCGCTGTTTGCCTACCCTTGTACGAGTCGTTCCACGGAGATGGAGGTGGTGACAATGCATTGTGCCGTATTTATATATGCCGTCATCACACGGCATAAATTAATTAACTAATTAATAATACGGTTCATTATTACACCAAGACCCATTTCAATTCTCGTCTCGCCCATCCTCGCCAATACCACCCATTTCCACCGAAGATGTACCTGCTAGAAGAGAATTGAAATGAAAGACTTTTGGCTTGTACATTCTTAGTAGGGGTATTTGCATACATTAAAACAAAAAATTCTTTACTCAAAATATATTTCATTACAGTCAATAAAATTCATTCAACAACAACTAAGCGATCCGACTTAGACCTAACTTATCACAGAATAGAGCAATGGTAGAAACTTGCAAAACGCGCAACTATGAAGGTAACTAAGATGCAGAGTAACGTGGATATAAAATATAATATATCGAGGCTCTTTGGAACACAGGACGAAAAATAACTAAACTCAAAAAGCAACATTGTAATTAAAAAACAGTGGTTGTAAATCGAAAGCAAATTTTAATATGTCCTTATATACTATTACTACAAAATTAGTAGTGGGCTACAAACGTATTGAAGTCAAACTGAGACTAAAGATTTTCTTTTCAATATATTTTTAAGTTTCTTTAAAATATACCTACCATAAATATTTTAAATAAATGTAAGTGAGTTTTCGGACGGCCTTGATGCAGCCATCAAGTTATTAAAAATATTAAAATTATTTAAAAAAAAAGTTACTTCGATCGAATTTAGATCAACTTTTTGAGTGAAGTACAAAAATTTAATGATAATAACACAATAAAAAGAGTATTTGATTATAGTTGTAATTAAAAAAGAAATACCTATCGAAGCATTTTTAAATATCTTACTTAGATCAACATTTTTTGAGAAATTTCATTGCATAACCACGTTTGAATGTTCTAATTTTTTTTAACCATATTGTAGTTTTGTCATCGATATCCATTAATATCACAACTATATGTATTATTTCATACTTTTATACAATGTCACAATATAACCAGAAATCATTTCAAAGCGAAATATTCAGAAATTAAATACACAGATATGAAAAAAATAAGCAGTTTGCAATTAAAATAAAATATTATAAACGATCAGAAATTAAAATTAGGTATAGTATCATCGGAATGGAAAATACAGATACGCCTGCCTTTAGAATAGAAAATAATGTCAATCAACTAAGTTATTTCTGTAGAAGTTTGTAAAAATGTTGACGAGGTTTGCGCCAGATCGTATATGTGTTGTACGTAAACCATAAATTTCAAAAAAAATATTGTTTTTCGCATTGAAACATCTAACCATTTAAAAAAAACCTTAAAACCAACTTTTCGACATCTTTATGACTATTTAGTGTCCAAATTTATGTAGGAAATAATTGTTGTCAAAAAATAAATCAAAAAACGTTTGTTTAAGTAATAAAAAAAAATTAAAAAAAGAATTGAAAAATTCTAACCTATTTTTATTTCAGTGAAATATTGTGTTTAAAATTTATATAATAATCAAATACAAATAATTAAAAATCTAAATAATTATTATGATAGAATGCATGAAATGCAAAACCTTGAGAATGTAGACAAAGTAACATACCGCCAAAGATAACGAAGTTCGATAAAGCAAAATGTATGGGATTTGACGTAAGTTGTCGTAAAATCACGTGACCAAAATCATCTTCGTAAGTTCCTTGTTATGTTGGTAGCGTCGGCTAAGACGCTGTAGATACCAAAGTAATATGCCCGATTGTGACGAACTTCGACACGTTATCGTTATGAAACGATTGCCACTTGGCTACGAGCCCTGGGCATATATTTTCACAATCTGCTGTCTATTGCAAACGTCTATTCGATAGGCATTGTTTACCTATTTCATTAATTAAATAAACTTGTTGGATTGCGAGAACTATTACTTAAGTTGGGTACCTCGAACCAAAAACCAAAAATTCTGTTCAGTTTACTGCGAATGCACACATTTGCATGTCACACACGCATTACCGCGCATGGAAATACAAAATTAGCACAAATATATTCTGTTTTCAATGCAAACAAATACAAAATATCAAACTTTTTCAAAATACCAACATCAATAAATTCATTTTTGATATTAAACATTGATAGAAATATGACAATTTCACGTTTACGTCTTACGTTTATTTTGTACAGAAAACATTGATTCTATTACAAGATTCAAACATTCACAAATATGTACAAATATAATTTTCTTTTTCCTTGGTATTTTGTTTTTTATTTTTGCTATTCTATATACAACATTTATAAAACAAAATATTTGTCACAGAGTACAAAAAAATACTTAAAAACAACAATACTATATTAATTACATTAAACAACGTAAATGCAAAAGAATATGGTTTCATGCAAGATTAAATCTTACAGGAACAATAACTGACAATTTTTTTATGATTAGAATTCTAGTTAATAATATAATTGACGCTATGACCATGAAAGTGATTGCAACAAATAATGCTGTACCTCCCTTAAGCATCGAATTTATTTTTACTCTCTAATTCACAACATTCATTCTATGTCAAGTGTCTCTTGTTTGCTCATATAGGTACATTTTTATAACATTGATCGAAACTAACTTGTGAATGATGTCAGAGTGTTGACCAAAATAATAGATAACACATGACCAGTAATAAAAACCACATGAGTTAACACGCAATAAAAGTAGAGAAATAAACAACTGAATTGACACGAGCTAAGTGTGTTATGTAAAGGTGGAAAATTTATTGATTTAAATATTATTATTTATTATATTATTATGATTTATCATATTTTATGTCTCGCAAATAAAAAATAAGTGAAAACAAGCACTCCATTAAGACAATGAAATCTTAAACATCCTTCTCTATTGTAATAGAAATTTAAAAAAAGCAATTCTTATCATGTTGTTAAGGAAACCACATTCACAACTACACTAGAACAAAAGCCTTCAGTTATAAGTAGTCGTACCTAAACACAGATCTTTTCAGATCTCCAAATCAGTGAAACGGTTGGTTCCTTACAAATCTACTTCTCATTTCTCTTCGCAAATGAATTATGTGTTCCCTTCTTCTGCGGTCCCCAGCTGCCATCTAGTTGCGAGCCTCGCAAACTAACTCGCATGTCGAACGCAATTCCAATATAAAAGGCCCTTCCTGACCCGGAATAAAGGTTGACGGGGTCAAAACATACGTACCAGCCGGCAGATTGTACAGTTGTAACACTACGAAGCCGGATCTGCAAAATACATTTCAAACACTTAAAACTATATGCATGAATTGATGACAAACTATTCGATTTTAATTTTAACATTATAAAGATTTTGGTGGTTAGAAATGATGACACTAACAAAGAATGACTGAAATAATGATTTATAACAATAATTGAGATTCGATAAAAATCACTTGTTTCCAGATTATATTGTGATTGATATAATTATTTTTTTAAATAAAAATACATAATTTAGCAGTCCGCCATATTTGGCCAAACTGACTTGTTTTACGCTATAGTGACGTCACACAGACGCCATTGCTGTTTTGGCGGAAATTTTACTATGCAAATCTGAATATTTTACAAAAATATAATTTATTTTAAGTAAAGTAGTGTTGATTTTCAAAATTAGTCATCTAGTGCAATTTTTTAAATCTGTAATGTAGTTTTTTAAAATTAGTCGTCAATTACTCAATATAAATACCATAACAATTACCTATAAGCACCAGAGGTCTCCTTGAAGAAGGGAGCGGTGACACTGGGATCCTCCAAGGAGGCAACTCGGACATCGATTCCCATTTGGAACGCTTTCGGTCCCTTTAGCTCCACCACCACGTGGCAAGGCACCCTTGTCTCAGGCACGGCAATCGTGAATTTGGGGTTGTACGGGTAGGTTTGCGGGTGGTTTTCACACCCGCCCGCTGTTCTGCCGGCCCACTCGCCTTTCATCTGTGGGTGTAACGAAAGTATCGTCCACATCACCTCCCACAATAATATGTCGAAATTTCTCAATCAACTTTGCGCTTTATTGCGGAAAGTTGTGGTTGAGAATCGAAGGGAGATGTTTATCAATAACTAGTGGTTGCCCGCGGCTTCGCTTGCGTTAATGTCGGTTACTGAATAGCCTTCCTCGATAAACGGACAACATAAAAGTATAATCAGTAGTTCCTGAGATTAGTGAGTTCAACCAACAAAAGTACAAAGAAACTCTCTTCAGCTTTATAATTAGTGTAGATGTGACGTTCTGTTGACTGGCTATTACATATTATTATATGTTATAAGTTTAAATACATAGTATAAACAATCGTATGTCAATCATGTTTCAATAGTTTTGCTTTTTGGCTTAGTTTACTTCTAGAACTCAAAGGGAAAATTACAATTAACAGATTAGTAAGCAAATGTATTTGTTTATTCTGTCTTTGTAACAGGAATAGTGTTGAAAAAGTATCAGTCAGTTTTTTTTCTCTATATTTTGAAGGACTTTTATCTTTGAAGACATGTCAGTCCTATCGTGATCTTATATACAAAATTAACAACAACAAATCATCTGAGCCAATTAACGTAATATGTTACTGTCGGAAGACAGTCACGGCAGACATATAAAGCGATACAGCAGTCTGATATTATATTATATATTTTAGTATACATATAAGTTAGGCACTTTTACATTATCTACTTAAATTTAAATCTCATTCACGGGTTGGCTGGAGAGATCTCCATTAGAGATAAGTCTTCCCTTACCAACATTAATGTATAGGCCCTGCATTTATTATTTCATTTTTTTCATTTATTTAGCAATAAACAGTATGATATTATCATTTATTTAGCAATAAAAAGAATAATGTAGTTAGAAAAAGTTCGAAAAATTATAGTCTTACTGCCGCACTCAGAGACGTCAAATAACGTTAATGAGTACTTAACGTCAAAAAATGACAATTCAAAACTAGTCGCTATTCTTGCCGGGTCTATGGTCTAGATTTGAATGAAAATGTTTGACATTAAATACTCATTAAAGTTAATTGACGTCTCTGACCCCCGAGCACAGAAACGCTATTTAAAGTTTGAATTCTGCTTAACATTTAAGTATTGTCAAAATTGACATTTTCCATACAAATTCTGACAGGTAATGTCCACTTAACTTTTTAAGCAGTCCCTTAAATTTGAGTAGCGTTTCTGTATTCGGGGGTGAGTGCGGCAGTTAAACAATTAAAAAAGAGTGCTGTAGCAAAACGTACCGTCTTCTTATGAGCGTAAGGTTCAAGTTTCGACAGCGAGAACGGGCAAGTCGCATACGCCCTAAGGGTGTAGTAAATGGTTCTGCACTTTTCGTACTGGGACACGACCAATGTGTATCTGTCGGCGCTGCCTTCGCCCACTATCACTTTGCACAGGTAGTGGGGACTGTTGATCCTTACGCCGTCGATATAAGGTGCAGGATCGTCTGAAAATAAAATGCGTACATACATCATTTATACTATACAACAAGTCTTCCATGGGATGGCCTGGGAGCGGAAAAATAACGGAGACTGTGCCAGCCCCGACTCACCTAAGGGGTGTCGTAAAAGGGAGATTGCCCAGTGTAGACCAATAAGCACCTTGGCGCGCCAGAATGGTGGAGGGCAAACCACTTACAACAGCATACCCAAAGAGGGTTGGTATCAGACAGGCGGCCGGCTGTAAATCCTAAGCCAAAAATTTGAGCAGTATGGATTGGAATGTTGTCATTCCAATCACTCTCTCCGTTCATCGGTCTCTCGACATGGACCATTCCGTGTCTTTTTTTTTATACATTCATCACTAACACCATTACTGTGTGATGGATGATATGAATCAAAGGACGACGGACGGATGGCTTGATGACGTCCGAACGATATGAACGGAAGAGGAAACATACTGCGCCGATCCCAGAGAGACTGTGAACAGGGCAGGGTGAAGAAGAAGATTATGCAAATAAAAATAAAAAGTAATAATTAATTAATTTTAGAATTTCCCACATCTGTTTCCTTGCTGGCCAAACAACTTGTATAGTCCTCCAGAAAGAAAAAAAAAGTCTACACAAGCAACTTACACGGATAATACACCCTCTTCCCACCATTCTTGTACACCAACAGAGTGATATACTCCTGGTTGTCCCTGAAGTCGTCTATCTGGGTGATGTGCCTGGTGAGCAGCAGCCAGACGGCTCCCCTTCCTTGGACCTGGAGGGAGAACTGGGGGTTCTCTCCTACGTTGTACGCGTCTTTGACAGGGCCGGTGCCCGCGTGCCATTGCCTGGGGACAACAAACCCATTAATCACTATTAAGATTTCACGTTGCATGATCAATATAAGTTGGAACGGTAATTAACGCGATTATGTAGGTATTGACTATTAGAGCGGTTACGCAATACATCAGATTTGAATCCGAGAAAATATGGTCCGTTGTAGCCGTAGAATGATTTCTGTGGTAACTTGCGCACTACATCCGATCTCTGTCCGAGTTTTCTAGACCAATATTTTTTTACGGATTCGGATCGGACGTAGTACGTAACCTGGACCATTATGAGCTAGTTCAGGGGTCGGGAACCTTTTGTGTCGGAAGAAACAAAATTTACAAAATTTCAAAGTTTCCAGTTTTTTTTTTGCCAACAATAAATAATATTTACTTCCATAAATAATTATTTTATTTGCGTATAACTAAAGAGTCGCAGATTCACATCGAAAGAGCCGCGTGTGACTCGCGAGTCGCAGGTTTGCCGACCCCTGGCCTAGACGGTAGGTGGGAATGTAAGAAATACAGTGCCGTTAGATCCACTGGTTGACCAATTAGTTGACCACGCGTCGTCCAACAATGAAGGCGAGCGACGAGGCCTAATAGTAGGTCTAATGACCGATAACCTTAAGGACATGGAGAAGAAGAATACTCACTGGTGTATGCAGTAAGTGAACTTGAAGATCTCCGGGTTCCAGTCCAGGTAAATGACATGGAAGAAATTGAGTATGCTCGCCCGTTGACTACGCGTGGTACACCAATGAAGGCGAGCGACGAGGCCTAATAGTAGGTCTAATGACCGTTAACCTTAAGGACATGGAGAAGAAGAATACTCACTGGTGTATGCAGTAAGTGAACTTGAAGATCTCCGGGTTCCAGTCCAGGTAAATGACATGGAAGAAATTGAGTATGCTCGCCCGTTGACTACGCGTGGTACACCAATGAAGGCGAGCGACGAGGCCTAATAGTAGGTCTAATGACCGTTAACCTTAAGGACATGGAGAAGAAGAATACTCACTGGTGTATGCAGTAAGTGAACTTGAAGATCTCCGGGTTCCAGTCCAGGTAAATGACATGGAAGAAATTGAGTATGCTCGCCCGTTGACTACGCGTGGTACACCAATGAAGGCGAGCGACGAGGCCTAATAGTAGGTCTAATGACCGTTAACCTTAAGGACATGGAGAAAAAGAATACTCACTGGTGTATGCAGTAAGTGAACTTGAAGATCTCCGTGTTCCAGTCCAGGTAAATGACATCGAAGAAATTGAGTATGCTCGCCCGTTGACTACGCGTGGTCCACCAATGAAGGCGAGCGACGAGGCCTAATAGTAGGTCTAATGACCGTTTACCTTAAGGACATGGAGGAGAAGAATACTCACTGGTGTATGCAGTAAGTGAACTTGAAGATCTCCGGGTTCCAGTTCAGGTAAATGACATCGAAGAAGTTCAGTATGCTCGCGTAGTCGATCCAGAACACGCCGTTGTCGTACTGAGCCGCACTGTCCGGGTCGTAGTTGAGCAGTGCGCGCAAGTCGGCGGTCCAGTGCGCCGCGTCCAGTTCCGAGTAGTTCCCCCGCCAGCGAAGGTGGGACCAGGGGTTCTTTAGTTTCAACAGCTTGACACCCTGCAAGAAATAACCCGGTGACAATTTGCGGAATGAAAACTTTATTACAAAAAAAATTCTGGTTAGAAAACGTGCGAATAATCAATAATCATCTTGATGCGGGAGTCGAACCCGCGTTCTCTGTTATACGGGCAGATGTCTATACCACTCGGCCAACCAAGCAATACAGGGTTATTTTTAAAACACCAAAAACCTCCCATGACTAGATAGCATAAACAGCAACGATTGTTTTATGAGTTTTAATATAACGGAATACTTTGCACAAAATTATTTATTTAAGTTTTTATTGTACTTTAGTGACATTTATACGTCTATGTTTTTATTCATAAACGAAAGGATGACGCTACGTTAGGCCCGCGCGCTGCTTAATGCCGATGCAAGTAGGTACGTAGTAGTACGTAGAGTTATTGATTTTTAGAGCAGTAAATAAAATTAGTATTTATTTTAAAGCATTAAAGTAAAATCTTACGAATCATCAAAAGTCGTAGAACAAACATTGTTGCACAAGATCTTAGCTATCTACTCCTGCGAGGTTTTTGGTGTTTTAAAAATAACCCTGTATAGAATCATAAAGGAGTTCTTAACAGTGACAATGACTCACAGTTTAGTTAGTTTAGCTGGGCTTTTTCCGCACTTAGCCCCCTGATTGGGTCATTGTACGTGTCTCCTGATATTGTACTACTCCAACTATCCCAGATTCCCAGATTATCCCAAAAACTGAGCAGCCTTTTCAGACTGCTGCAGGCTTCTGGGACCGATACTGGGGATTGGAGAAGCCTTGCCCGTTGATCTGCCGCGCCCTGCATTCTATAAGCACGTGCTGTGGCGATTCTTCTACCTCCATGCATCCTCTGCACAGAGGGCTGTATGTCACCCCAATGGTAAATAGGTGCTTGTTTAGGGAGCAATGACTCACATTGACCAACTGCACATCCAAGACCGCGTACGCGTGCGTGGCAACCAAGCCCGTCCGATCCGCCTCCTGATCGGACAGCGGACCGGTGGCGACCGTCACCAGAACGTCCCCGCGCTCGAGCCTCGAGCGGACGGTCTCGTACAGCGCGTCCGCATTGAAGTCCACGTCGCTTTTGCGGATCGCACACCGTTCCGGGATCCAGCCGGTCAGAGCGTGCAGGTCTATGTTCTGAAAGAGGTTTAGAATAGAATAAAATAGAATAATAGTGCCGTGTGGTGACGGCAGAGCAGAATACAATTGTCACCACCCCAAATCTCTCTCGTGGGTGTCGTACAAGGCGTCTAAGGATAAAACAGTGATGAAGAATGGGCAGCAGCGTTCCTCTTATACCACCTAGCAATGTACTGCGACACTTTTGTGGCCGATATATGGCAATAGGCTCGCCACCTATTACATGGGACCCAACATAATTGGCAAAATGTGGGTGCTAGTTCACCTCTGACTCCCCCTTCGGGGATATAGGCGTGATGTATGTATGTAAAATAGAATAATCTTTATTTGCGCTTGATTGGGGTACATAAACAAAACATAACATGGTTCCAGAATACAGCTCCTCCCATTCAGCCAGCAACGGAAGCATGCAATTTTTTGATTAGTTAAAAAGTTTCAATATACAGGGTGCAAAGTTGAGATGGGGCAGTAAGGGCAGCTACCAGATCCCTTGCTGCCACGCGAAAATAGTCTTAGGAGACCTCACCCAACTTTTTGAGCGATGACAATCGACATTCACAGATTTTTAATAAAATGTACAGTCAGCGAGAAAATCGCCAGAATTGAGAACATTTTTTTTATGCCAATCGATCCCATGCGTATAGAGGATTAAAACCAGAGGTTAGAGTACTAGAACATCCAGAAATCAAAGAAAACTTTTTCCATACATTTTAGTAGGGCCATAGACTCCCATATAATACTGACCCGGTGCCCTTACTGCCCCATCTCAACTTTCCACCCTGTATTAGTGAATACATCGTCATAACACACACTAACAAAGAATCATTTATAGATACGGATAAAGTGATTCGATAAAAATCACTAATCCTCTTCGTAGATTATACATGTGATTGATATTTATTTTATAAATATGTATAAAAATACAAAATTTAGCAATCCGCCATATTTCGTCAAACTCCGCGTGACGTCACTATTTTTTTGACACTATCTGCCAATCAAAAGCACTCTATACTATAGAAACTTACATGTTTTACGCTATAGTGACCTCACAGACGCCATTGCTATTTTGGCGTTTTGACGGAAGTTTTAATTTGTTAACATGATTTTTCTATCAAAATTTAAATTTTTACAACATTAATCTATATCTCCCTTAGTCGACTTTTACGACTCACACGGGATGTGTCGAGGCTGGCCTATTCTACGTTATTTGTTCACTCACAAACCAGCATGGGAGACTAACAGTAATAACAATAAATAACACTCACGCTGTTCGACCCAGGGAAATCGTATCCTCCCATCACTTTCATATACGCCTTTTCCAACATGGACACCCAAAATTCGTTCTTATTACTGGAATACGAGCAAAGGAGCCGCCCGTCTCTACTGTAAGGCAATCGATCGTCTATGATAATCTGAAATGTATTGGACAAGATGCAACGATTAAACAGTAAGGATCACAATTTATAATAATAAATAAACAAATATTTCTTACACTCAAACCTATCATTTAGCCCAAAGTAAGTAGCATGAACACTTGTGTTATGGATACTAGATGACGGACTTTACGGACAAATACATACTTATAATAACTACATACTCGTATTTCGTTTTCATCACAAAATTTGCCGATACAAGGATTCGAACCCGGAACCTCTTGGCCGACAACCAGCGATCTGGCCATTTGGCCAAACCGGCCGTCAGACAATATATCATATAAATATTCGATTTTAATATCAACATTATATAAATGTTAAAAAAATTAGTAAAAAGACTTTGGTCGTAAGAAAATTTATGGTCTTGGAATCTATGTATGTAATAATACTAAAAAAAAATCTTTTTTTTCAAATGCCTACATTGTTAGATACAATAAATTATTTACTACTGACACTCATGGCTAACCTCAACCCACCTTTCTCCTGACACCGTTCAAATGCAGCTTCACCATGTACTTCCCAAATGGATTGTAGACCGGTTGCTTATTCCTGTTTTTAGGATAGATGATCGAAGTGATAATCTTTTTTCCGAACCTCCTCTCGTACAAAGCGCTGACTGCAAGTGACGCGACGAACGAACAATCCGACACTATCTAAAAAAAACAATATCTTACAATACACGCATCAGTTGAGATGAGCCCGATTGCGCAATGTCATCGCGGTCGGCCTGCGATTGCGGAAACTAAGTAATGTTCGCTAAGGCCAGTCATTGGATGGGTTACCAAACATTTACTATCCCGCGTTCGTCCGTGCTTCGGAATACACATCAAGCTGTTGGTCACAAGTGCATCTGCAGTCCGTTAATACCACCAATCTGCACTGGGCCATGGTGGCCCATTCTCTCTATAACCTTCGGCATGTGTCCCTGCAGTTAGGACAATAAAGGGCTAACAATAATGATGATAATTTAATAAGCAACTACAGTCAAAACCGGTTATAACAACCGAATTGCAGGATCAAGAACGAATCCCTATGTACTGTGTCTATTATAACAACTATCAGTTATAACGACCAAGTTATTATGGTCCCATCAATGTCAATATATCCGGTTTCGACTGTAGTATAGTATATTTGTAATTATGTTACTTATTAGTAGATAACTTACATACATACATAAATCACACCTATATCCCCTATGAGGTAGGCAGAGGTGAACCAGCACCCACGTTTTGCCAATTATGTTAGGTCCCATGTAATAGGTGGCGAGCCTATTGCCATTTATCGGGCACAAAAGTCGCATTACATCACAAAACTTACAGTCTGCTTTATACTGAAACAGTCCACATGCTCTTGAACAATTAGCTTCGGATCGCTACAAATTTCATGAGGGCGAATCCAGCATTGAAACTCGTGCGCTTGTTTCGAAGATAACTTTAACTCGCTAGCCCTGTCTTCAAATGGCAAGGCATATTGAAACTTTTCCGATAAGTCCACATCCATGAAGGGAAGGAAGCAGTTGTTGTTAATGTTTGATGTCTGTCTTAAGACTTCTTTTTCTTCTTCCGTGTATGTGTGTTTACCTCCAGTAACTTTTAAATGTACACTCTGTTCTCTTTGCAGCTGAGCTCTGTTTGGAGAGACAGCTGAAAAGCACAAATAATGAGTAACGAAAAATACCAGTTTATTACTTACATTGTTGTCAAGCAAATAGGTATAATAATAATACATTAATATAATGTATTATTTAATATTTAATTCAACATTATTTAAATATTTAAAAAAATTATCAACAAATAAAAGAGGTCAGATTTATTTCTAATAATTATGGCCCAATGCAGGAAAAAGTTTTCAATTATAATCAGGACATAGTTTATATACACATATAACCTCTTTTTTCTGAATATCATAAATTAGAAATTATATTCTATTATTATATTATAAATTAAAGCTTATATAAGTTTAAATAAGGTAAATAAGGTGCACAGGTGGATTTTGCCTTAGTCACTTACTGGGCCTCTCAATTGGAGTGATACTCAATTGTTCTAGTTTTGTGATACCCTTTATTTCTTCGGCTCTGTCCAATGCTTGCTTCGCCATTCCCGTTATCTTTATTTTAATATCTGGGTCACTTGTTTTCTACAATAAATAATGAAATCTGTTAAAAGTATTTAAATTTTACAATATGCCATACAAATTTCCATATTAAAACTTAAAACTTATGAAAAGCAATAATTAAGTACAATTTTAACTTATTTTGGGACAAATATACTATAGTTTAAGATTGAGTACTTACTAATCTGACTGCTAACTCCACAGCCTGTGTATATAGATCCAGTGCTAAGTCTTTGTAGCTAGCCTCGTCCGCATCTAGCGCTTGCTGCATAAGGAAGTAGCACTGCTGCACGTAACGCTCACTTTCTGCTTGTTTGGTAACATCTGAAGTTATTTAAAAGTGTTACTTGTTTTTTCAGTTATGAGATAAGATAAGATAAGATAATCTTTATCTGCCAGAATACATGTTTACAATAGGTATATCATAATAGCAATAGGTCCAGTACAGTATTCAACCTGCAAGCAGGCATGCTAATTATAATAAGGTATTAGTAATGTATTTAAATTTATACAATGTCAGTCTACTATTTAGAAGGTAATATAATATTAATTTTGCATAGTTTTTTTATTTTTTATCTCGTAAATGATTAAATATATTTTATATTTTGCATCTGTTATGTCACATGGATAAATATAATTAATGCATATGGCACTGCTGCCTAATGCTGCAAAGACTACAAATAAGTACATAAAAAACTAACTTGATCTTTGATTTTTCCTTTATTACTTATAAGCTATAAGGTGACAAATGTCAAACATGCATGTATTATTACTATTAAAATATACCAATCAAAATTTATTAATTAATTAAATTAAATTATTATTAAAATCTATTCAAGATTAATAGTGGAGTTTAACTCCACTATTAATCTTGAATACATGTTCCATAACTTGTTCTACACTAGTAGTCTCAAATTATTGCAACCATTTAAAAGCATATTTTACAAAATCAACTACAGTATCCTTTTCAATTTTCATAGTTTTGTTTTTACTAAAACTTGTTAATAGTATTTCAAATGGATAGAACAACTAATAGTAGACAGAAAATACAAATATTCATAAATATAAATAATTTAATAAAAAATAGCAAGCAATATAATATCTTAAATTAAAATGCCCAACATTAACAATCCTATTACTCATAATACACAATGAGTCATCAGTTAAAATAGGTAATTTATATAGGAATTTTAAGTAATTATCTTCGTACACCAACTGCAAAGTTTTACCTTTCTGTTCTTGAAGTTGTGTGGCTCTTTCGAGGTATTCGCGTACTTTTTTACAAACTCCAGCGACTCTTTCAGGTGGTACACTGTCTCTAATTCGATCAAGTAATCTTGCTGCAGTTCGATAGCATTCCACGGCTTTATCCACATCACCGTTTTGATCAAATTGGACTGCTAGGGTTGCAGCCTCAGCCGCATTCGTCATATCACTCATTTTTTACACTACCGTCAACATTTACAAGAATTTTGTTAGTTATGATCTCAATCTCTTTAAAAAACAAAAAATGTGAAGGAAAATGTTTGTGATGTGAATGTTTTGTATTTTATGACTGACAGACACTGACAGTGACACTGACATTGACAAGACAATTTTTTTGGGTTTTTTTTCGTAGTTTTTAATTCTCCCAATATTTTAGGGAAGACAAAGGGTCTAGCCCATACAGCCAAGTCTTTAGTGTATATTTTATCTGTAGTCTTATGAAATAATGAGTGGGTGAAATGTATGAATGAAATGAATTTACGTTAAAATATGGATGTTATACATTTTAACGCATCAAGGGAGTGCTTGGCGCGAATTGAATGGTAACAGAGTTCATGATGGTGACTGATGAAATGGCTAAAATCACTTTTTATAGTGATCGTCACCACAACATCAAACACTCATAAGACTTGTTTTCAATGATGCTGCATAATTGCACATCAACACGGATGCTTGTGCATCAAAATATCACCACTTTCACTGCACAAAATCCACTCTGAACTCGGAGTAAATCTGACTGACACCACGAAACGCGCCAAACACTCTCTTTTTTTGTTTTTTAAATTCTCCCTATATTTTAGGGAAGGCAAAGGGTCTAGCCCATACAGCCAAGTCTTTAGTGTATATTTTATCTGTATAATGAATGAAATATGTAATAATGAATGGGTGAAATGAATGAATGAAATTAATTTTACGTTAAAATATGGGTATCACATATTTTATCACATCTAGGGAGTGCTTGGCGCGAATGAATAGTAACAGAGTTCATGATGGTGGTGAACAGTTTAAAGACGTCAAGCTAAGCAGGCTTGCGAAAGGCCTGCTTTAAGATGGTCATAATATGAGAATTTATAGCAATACTGTTTAAGGCCTGCTAAAATAGCTCGTAGTAAGCCTGATGAGGTGGACAAAACCACTTTTTACAGTGGTTTTCACCACAACATTAAACACTTCACAAGACTAATTTTCAATGATTCTGCATAATTGCACATCAACACGGATGCTTGTGCATCAAAATAACACCACTTTCACTGCACAAAATCAACTCTGTAACACTTTTTGAATTAGCGAAAATAAATCTCTTATTTAATGAGTATTTTGTCCTATTTACTCCGAGGTATTTTGTTTAGCACTCTACTGTGTAATCGATAAAATTCTCGTTATTCGTACAAAGCAAATGGATCTACAAAATTGTGCCAGTTTTACGTTTAAAAAAACTTTATAATTTTACATTTATTATCTGTGCGAGTTCCGTGGTTAGGCAAATTGACAAACCCAGCTTTGAAAAGTGCAATTTTCAATTTTCTTTTTTTTCTTGATACGCTTTGTTTTTATAGAGAAAGATACAGTTTTATTGTGTTGTGGTCAATTAATACATATTTACTAGGTAAAAGAGTACAAAATGAGTTCAGACGCATTGGTAGCTGCTGGAAATGAAATTCGCGAAAACTTGGTAATTTTTCATTATCTAGTAGAATATTATTATTTGTGCTCTACTGTTGTATTTATACGACGGTAAAAATTGTAAAGTATATTTTATTACAGATTCTGTGGTCATGGTATATATTTTGAATTCGCACGGAATTGAATAGTTGTGAATTGACCTTCGCTCAGTGGTTCATTAATTTTACTTTTTGCTTAATTTATTGAAACCACATACTTCCGCATCGCATATATTGGTTTAAGCATCAACATCAAAGGTCAAAATATGTCAGTAGTCAATTGTCTAGTGCTCCCTTATCAACTTTTATCAAACTGATAACTAATTATAAATCAATTACATTTATAGTTTCCAATACAGTCCAATTAGGAATCATCAATAAATATGAGTATTTGAGGAAGATCTGACATAGAAAAAATCACATTACAGGTGACAACTGCAGTGCAATTCCTAACAAATCCCAGAGTCCGACGATGTACAATGGAAAGCAAAGAATTATTCCTACGTAACAAAGGGCTCTCTGACATGGAAATTAAGAAAGCTATAGAAAAATGTGGAGAGCTTATTGATATACCATCGGTTACTTCAGAGCTTATGTTCTTCCAACAATCTAGAAGGTCTTGGTTCAGAGATAATGTGCTGCCAATATTCATCTATGGTGGCTTGGCTTATGGCTGCTATTGGATTTACAAGGTAATTCAATCCTTGCATTACAATAATTACTAGGAATTGTCTTTTCAATCACCCAGTTTGAATAACACAATCGGAAAACATCTCAAGTTCAACAGTATTATTTTTGTATAATCAAAAATGTAAATGGATGAAAATGGATATAATAGCATAATAGAGATTACAAAAAAAAAATTTAAGGTATCCGTTAATCATTATACATTTCAAAACCTTGTATATTTGATTATTTAGCAGGACTATGAACCTATTGTATATTTTTATAATAGAAAGAATAGAAATGGATTCAAAGAATCTTAACATTGCTTTATCTTGCAATTAAAATAGATACATCGCTGAAATGAGCACAAAGCCGTTTTTGGTTTGGGTTTATTGTTGTTGTTTTTTGCATAAAACCATCTTTGCAGAGAACAATGAAAATTCAAAATAGTGACACACATCATCCACTAACATCTTCAATTATACCATGTTTCCTAATTAGTTAATTATATTTAAATGTATTCTTAATGATTCTGGCAGAATCATCAAGTATTTTAATTCCATTCTAAAAAAAATTTGTTGGTTTACAGAACTGCATTAGGGACCTTATTTTTGTTGATGAAACAAAACGAAAAACCACGGTGCAGTGCTTAGATGAGCTGCGTTCTTCACTAGACATATTAAACAGTAACATTACTTCATTACGGTCTGAGATGCAAGCATCAATGCAACAAAGCGCATTAAAGTCACAGCTTGAAAATATTAAAGCTGACATAACTTCGGTAAAAGGAATACTTTTAAATAGGTAAGAAAGGAGGAAGTATAATAATTATCACCTATATCAAACGTTTAAAAGCTTATTATTTTTATTTGGTACAAAAAAAAAGGTTAGAAACAGTTAAAGAAATTGAAAAGTCTTGATGCAAAAAGAAATATATTTCTAATGTTCTTTAAGGATGATAGTCCACAGTTTTGCTACTTTTCTTGGTTTTACCCTGCTTATTAAAAGCTCAATATAAAATGATAATGTATATGATTTTAATTACGATAATTAATTAATACTTACTAAAATTATCACAAAAATCCAGCCATGTTATCATCACTAAAGTAAAGCCATTATATTGATTTTATGTAGTTGATGTCAACAAATTAATACAATTTTCATCTTAAATGTATTTCGTAAATAAAGAAATTTATCAGAATTGTTTACATTCTGCATCTCTGCAGGTACTGTTACTGCTTTTCTAAATTATGTTACAATAAAACAACCAATAATGTTACTGGTCTTTATTATGCTAGGTAGCAGAACAGAATGAATCAATTATGAAATAGTAAAACTTGAAATAGTAAAAAAATAGTAAGACTTTCCATATATATCACACTAACCATAATCTAAAAATCTTTTCAGGAACCAATTTCCTTCAATGAAGTTACGTGATCTTGAGTCACCAAACTTACAGTAAGTTGATATTTAATTTTTTGTTTTAACTCTTGATGAGTCTGCTGTAAATAAGAACAGAAATATTATTAGAAAGAATAAATGTATAATCACATAGTGATGGCGCAGCAAAATACCGAACCTATTACTATCTATCGGGCACTTAAATCGCATTAAATTGCTAGGTCGCAGAAGAGGAACGCTGCTGCCCATTATTCATCCGCGACAACGCGGGAGAGATGCAGTGGTGACAATTGTATTCTGCTCTGCCACCACTGCACGGCTCAGACCAGGCTTTTTTTTTTAATTATTTGATAATTCAGTTTTTTTAACATAACGATACGCTTGCAGGAATCAATTTCAAAAAACTCGAACTGAACCGCCGTCCATCCCGGCTTGGCAACGCCAGTCAGAAGAGGCTACGTCCACGGAGGCATTAGTGGAAGAGAAGAAGAAACCCCAACGGATCCGCAGCCAGCGGTCTGAGTCCGGTGGCTCCAATTCCAGCGAGGGAGAGCAGGCGACGAAGAATAGTGATAGCAGCCTGGAGATCATGTAAGATTATATAATACAGTCAAAACCGGATATAATGACATCATTTATGTGTGGTGATGGCAGAGTAGAATACAATTGTCACCACCCCAATTCTCTCCCGTGGGTGTCGTACAAGGCGACTAAGGATAAATCAGTGATGTCAAAGTCAAAATTCATTTATTCATATCTGGTATGACTACAATACACTTATGAATCGTCAAACTAGCGTTTTGACGATACCGAAAACCCGTGTGTCGAAGAAAAAAATAGTGGAGTGCGCAGCATGCCTCAGTCTGTAATGATAGGTCTCCCAAACCCGCCCACGCCCCGATCCGCAACGAAGCGCCGACCCTGTCGCGTTCAATACCAAGATGATACTAAACGCATCAGGGCCCAACGCTCCGCTAGCAGAACGGCACGCAAGTAGGCTGTAGAGAAACCCACCATTGTCAACGAGTTATGACATTGCAGGTACATTGTAAATTATGCACCAAATACAATCCCACAACTCGCCAATCACATAAACCGAAACATGCCGCGCAGTACCAATCAACCCCCCAACTCCCACCCTACCTATACGGACACACAAGTTTTCAATATCTAGCGAAAAATCTACGCCTGATGAGGAATGGGTAGCACCGTTCCTTTTATACAACCTACCAATGTACTGCGACTTTTGTTCCCGATAAATGGCAATAGACTCGCCACCTATTACATGGGACCTAACATAATTGGCGATACGTGGGTGCTAGTTCACCTCTGCCTCTGGATATAGACGTGATTTATGTATGTATGTATGTTTATAATGACCGATCGGTTATTTCAAGCAAATCGCGAATTAGCAAGATCACGGCCGAATCCCAAGTTGCGTGTGTCTATTGCTTATAACAACTATCGGATATAACGACCGAATTATTATGGTCCATTCAATGTCGTTATATCCGGTTTCGACTGAAGTTAACATTTCTTTGCGGAGTCTTGTTTTTAACAATTGTTTTCATCATCGTCATGGCCACCAGCCTTTTAACGTCCCTACTGCTGGAGCACCAGGCCTTCCCTATGGATTGAAGAATATAAGGAGAATGGGCCATAACCCCCCACGCTGGCCGGTGCAGAGTGGTATATATTAACGACTGCAGATGCAGCCTGGAACAACGGGTTAACGTGCTTTCCGAAGCATGGAAGAACTTGAGATTTCGCTAGCGCAGTGGCATAGAAAGAAAGAGCACAGCACAAAGACAACACAGAAAACAAAATAAGAAAAAAATAAATTAACAACAAATTACAAATAAACACATTTAGCGCTTTTAGCCTGCAATTGCGTTAACTAAGCAATGTCGCGATCGACCGGCGTTAGCGACATTGCTTAGTTAATTGGATTGGTGACCAAAAATATAACATCTCGTGTTCCTCCGTGCTTCGGAAGACACGTTAAGCCGTTGGTCCCGGATGCATCGACCAAACCTGCCGTCAAATATATCTTTGCTGGTATATTTTTGTTCAATTACAATTTTTCTCTTTTTTTTTTTGCAGAACATGAAGGAAAAGGAACTCAAAGCGTTCGAACCAAGTCTTCGATTGATTTAGTATGACAATCAATTACACATAGTATGTATTAAAGTTGTGTACCTTGTATTATTTAGTATTGGTTTAGTAGAAAGCAATATTTACAGTACGTCAAGTCATCGCAAACTGTGAAATTATGCCCATATTTCTTCTATTGTATTATATTTTTTAACCGACGAAAAAACAGAGGGGTTACTATCCTTGTTTTTTAAAATATAGACTTCTGTCAGTATTGGCAATTTAACCAACCTCGAGTTTGGAGACTCATATTTCTTATTAAATACAAAAGAGATCTCTAAATTGCGCTCTTCCAAAAGTAACTTGCCTCGCTCTTGTTTTCTAAATGGTCATTTTTTGTTTTCTTAATGGGAAAATTGATAGTTTGAGATGACATGACGTACCGTCGACAGTACATAATATATTTATAAAATGTTATTTTGGTTGTGAAGATCCAACATTAATAATAATATCTATTGTATTGGTCCTTTACAATCGTTACTAATGCGTGATTTAATTAATATTATTATGAAAATGTATGATAAAATTATTTAATATTTAATTTTAACGGTTTACAATTGTTTGAAAATTTTATGACAGAGTGTTTGCAAGATTTCTACAGGCACCTACTATACAAATTGTCCTATCTTCCCTATCAATAGCAATATTATAAAATTAGACAAAAAAAATTACATTTATATAGTCGAATACAATGCTAGAGTTCATTCCACAAAAGATGTCCCTCCTATAACATTATTTTCGCTCCTATTACAAAGCATTAAGATTAAAGTCTAAAGGACTTCTTTTGTGAAACTGACTGTAATGGTATCTTCACTTCTTTTTCTAAAGTCCCATTCCCTAACTGTTTATTTTCTTTTATAAAAAGTTCTCTACGACTCTATTCTGGCCATGGCCATGACACCTATGGTGTGCTTTTTCATCTATAAAGGATGAACTTTAACCCTCCACTTGATTCTTAATGTATTTTAAAAGCATGTAGTTTAAAACTAAACCCTGTGGTATAAAACCACAAAAAATAAATAATAGATTTTACATAATATTTAGATTAAAGACAATGAGCGCCGTGACCATTGTAATTACTGCAAATAATTGCTTTACACACTTTAAGGCCATTGTTATTTTATTGTATGTTATATTTACATAGCCTGATTGTGCATTGCTAATTCTTTCCTTTATAGAATCTGTGTCCTTGTCATATTATTATCAGTGGTTGTTGTCTCTTTTAAGAAAATTTAAGAAAGAAGCATTTATGTGTGTCAATTGTATGTTTTCCTTTAGAATCTAAATACCTCCTCAACTCGACTTCCACTAGGTTGACCTTAAAAGTCTCCCTTAAGGTGTAAGGTCTTGACGGATTATATGTATCTGGTAATTCCTGCACTGTTTTATTAAATGTTGCCATGTAGATGAACTAATTTTATGATATGATATTCTTCTAGACGTCGTTTCAGTTTCTGGTAAGATGTCACCTCTGTGTATAGTTTTAAGGTTGCAGTTAGGTATAGTCAACAGAAGTTTTGGGTAGTCTAAATTGCCTTGGAATATACAGCCAACAACGTGCCAGACTACACAAACTGTCGTCCCGAATTTTAGTATTTCAATGCAAAGTGATGCACTTTCAAATTCTCTATCGCTGATAGTAAAAGAGGTATCCGGACGTTATAAGCAACTTATAATTTGAAGACTAACAATTTAAAATTACACAGTCATAACATCTTTATTCACATAAAACAATATATAAAAAGTGTTACAAGTTTCGTTTGAAGCTAGTTCGAAGGATTAATTAGTTTTGCTTAGGATTTGGGTTTGGTTTCAACCTTAGAGAATTTGACGTTAAGTGCGAAATTTGCACAGTAGCCTGGTGACTGTACACCCTCATTTTAATACTTAATCTGGAGTTAGGAGACAGGGCGAATCTAGTTTAATCAAATAGTGTAAACAAATGCTTGTCGGCGGTCTTGACTAGTCCATCCGAAGTAATAATAAGACAATTTCATTGTTGAAATTTATACACCTACGTTCATTTCGTCCGATTATGAAATGTTATTACCGCATTCATTCTTTTTTGTTATTATTTTGATTTTTTAATTTGAACATAAATGTTATAAAATTTACTTAAAATAAGTCCCCACTAAGCATTTATTCTAGTCCCCACTGTGAGAATCTATTCAAGATGCAACCAGGGTCGTCGTGTCGCTTCAATTTTTGACGAACCGACGAACTAGCTAGACTGCTTACAATCCAATTCAATGGAATATTCAGCAGCACAGTGCTGCCATCTATGTTGTAATAGTGTAAGCTAAATCTGTTTTCACGATCGATTGCGATATTATGGTAATTTTAGTTGGCATGCTCAGTAACCACATTCCCTTAGCCGTTTTTGATGTATAGACGTTTTCAACAGAAGGGATCCAACCTAAACCAAATAGTTTTGCCCCTAATAAAAGTAACTGCTTTGGGTATAAATTGGTTTCTAATAATGTGGTTCCTTTCCGTTTAACTTTGTCCATATTAGGTTTGTTTTTTAATATTATTGATGGGTAAATTGTAATATGTAATAGTTATGACTAGGTCATTTGTAGATACAAATGTTAGATGGATGTTACCTATAAAAAAAACACTGTGTAGTAAGGTACCTACAAAGTAAGCAATAGTTTGACAGTTTTGCTTGTGTGACCCGAAATCCTAATTTGGATTGGGATTGCGGGTCGGGTCCGGAATAACCCTTAAAAACATTATTACAATAATTAATCCCTTGTTTTCCAACGAAATTCAGTCCGTACTCTAAGGGAGCTTGTCCAATAATTACCTTGGTGCACCCGAATGGTGGTGGGCAAACCACCAACAACAGCATACCCAAAGTGGGTTGGTGTCAAGCAGGCGGCCGGCTGTAAAACCTAAGCCAAAACCTTGAGCAGTATGGATTGGAATGTTGTTATTCCAATCACTCTCCGTTCATCGTTCTCTGACTCTGGAAAGGAATATAGACCTTATCAGCAGTTTTCTGTGCATTCATTCATCACTAGCACCTTTCTGGTGTGATGGATGATATCAAATCTCGACGAAGTATAACCGATATGAATGGAACAGGAAACATATAACGCCAACCGTATATAACCTGGGAACAGAGCAAGAAGATTTTTCTCCAATGACAGTCTTCTATAGTAGATTTTAGTATGATTAATTAATATTATATTGACTTCAATATATTCGGCTATTTATATTTAATAATCATGATTGTAATATAATTGGAATAGGTGACGATGTTGTAATTATTGTAACATATGTAATTGTGTTCCTTATGATTTGTAATTATTGTGAATAGGCCATTTCAATTGTATATGCTGTTTAATCAATTGGGAATTGTGAGTATGGTGACATATTAAATTTTAGTGTAAGTGCAATAGAAGTAGTAAAACAAGAGTTACAATGCCCGGATATAAAAAGGGACTTACAATTTCAGTTTTGTAGAGCGTTATACTTGGGTGTTACAGAAAGGTGTAGTCACATTTAAAGGGGTCATTCAGGCCATCAAACTGAACAACTTTCGCTAAGGGACCAAAATCGAAATGTCAGAAAAAAAAATTTCGATTTTGGTCCCGTAGCGAAAGTTGTTCAATTTGATGGCCTGAATGACCCCCTTTAAAAATGACTACACCTCTCTGTTACACGTTGTATATGTCGCACACTACCTTTATGAATATCTGAAAAATGAGATGATTGCCGATGTGCAGTACTTACCGCCGGATACTGTAGGCAAGCAAATTTAAATAGAACATCCTTTACGGGTTTGTTTATTCTGTGACAAACTTTATCCATGTCAAAATTGTGCAGGTTTAGTGCTATATAAAAACTAATATTAATTGAGCAGCATTACTAATGGTTAATTCTTGCTCAAGAAAAACTTGCTGATATTACATATTGTTGCGATTTATTATGGGTTAAGAGAGGTTGATGTTTAATACAAACTATTCTTTGCTGTTAATACGGCTTGGGACGTTAGGTGTTTACTGTTTACATAAATTAAAGTAACCTAAGGACCTCGATTGCGGAGGCCCTTTTTAACGATACCTTTCATAATAATAAAGTATAATGATTAAGGTTTTGTGAAAACGCATAATAACTTGCCAATGCGCCTGTATTGTTGTTAATCGTGATAAATAAACCAATGATAACAAGTGCTCGTGTTTTCATTGAATTCCTAGATAAATTAACTGTAACAATATTATTGATGAATCTTACCGAACAAGTAGTGGCTCATACATTGAGTATAGAACCGTTCAAGCGTCGCCTGTACTGGAAAAAAAACGTACACGTGTGAGAGGTTCTATGCTAAATGTATGAGCCACTGCTTAATTCTGTAAGATTCATCCTGTGAACCGTGTGTACATACCTACTAGCCTTACGGTCCTTCGAGCCGGATTAAATTTATAAACTGTTGTGAAACTATCCGTATATATTCAGTATTTCGTGTTATTTTTTTTTAATAAATTGTTTATAAATGTAGGTATATGACGTGGTAATAGAAGAGGAAATATACATACTACACCGACCCCTGACAACCTGAGAATATATATAAATCCATAGTCTGTAGTAATGATTAATTTTTCATCAAAAGATTTAAGACATGCGACCGACTGTTATAAGGGTCAATTCCTCTTGTCCCCATATCCATTTTAGTTTCCTAACATTCGTTCTTTCATTTACGAACTGTCCGGCAGAGACAAAATCAAAGTCCAATTCGTAATACGCATTACTTTATTACAAAAATACATCATACAGTATATGTTGAGCGTAATAATTTAAAATCCTGTATTAATGATAGAACACACGTTAACAGTTTTCCGATTTGAGATCAACGAGTGACGAATTATGAGACCTGCGCGCGAGTCCATATGATTATTATTTTAGTAAAAACGTCTTGTCGAAAAATTGCACGAAGATTATACGTGACTCGTTTACACACTAGCGTTGCTTCGTCTTCGTCAGAACGACACCCAGAATAGCGTTACAGATATTCTATCTCACAAAGTCCGTTTGCTATCTTGCTGGCCTGTAAGCGAAAAAATTACAATATGCCAGCCCACACTCACCCCAGGGGTGTCCCAAAATTCGACTAACCGTCGTTCCCAATAATCTATCAACAGTTCAAGATGGTCGTAGGTGCTACAGTTTAGTTGCTTAGCAACTTCTGTTATTTATCGTAATATAACAAAAATTGCCAAGCAACTAAACTTACTTTTTATATAGATAGAATATTGGGACCCGCTGTAGGGAGATTGCCCGGTGTACACCAATAAGTACCTTGAGGCACCCGAATGTTGAAGGGAAAACCCCCAACAACAGTGACAACACCCAAGGAGGGTTGGTGTCAGTCAGAATGATATCGGAATATCCGGAACTCCACTTTTTAATTTAGGCTTTAACTTAAAACAACGCTAGTGCATAGGGACTCTAATAGGAAAATTGGTCACACCAAACTAAGAGCTGTTAAGAGCCCGATCTCAGGGAGCCTTTATTAAATTGCAAATGTCAGTTCTAATACGAGGCAACAAGAATCAAATTCCCGTGTCGTTGGAGCATGCGCGGGCGCAGCTATGTACCCGAAATCTGTTAAGCGGGTTCGAAATTGATCTTTGTTGTAAACGAAATAAAATACACATTTGCACAATTTATTAAACGGCCACCCTACCAATGCGGCGCCCTTAACATCGTCAAGGAATCTGAGGAAGAAAAGCGCCGTGCAAATAGGTTGCCCCAATTTCAACCTTACCCCCCTGAACACAGGACTGTTTCTTGCCAGATTCCAATTTGAGACTCAAGTCAGCGTACAAGAGATAACACTTACAAAGGTACATTTCTAAAGAAAGAGTATATTATGTTATATTTATGGCACATTTAACACTTGAAATGTTAACAGTATCAATATTCCACAAACGGTGAAACAATGTCTCACTTACATCAAAGTGCAGAAGTCAAATAAAACGTGCATGAGAACAAATTTTAGTTCATTTAAGTAATGTAAAGAAAAAAATATATTAAAAAAGCACCATGTTTGTAAAAGGGTATAAATAAATGTAATAGTGGAATTTGTTGTGCGAACGTTGTACCTAAACGCGCAATGTCTTTTTCTTTATACAATATGGAACAAAAATAACACTACCCACGCTATGTCAGTCATATAAAAACTATTGTGATATCCAAATTTGGAAAATTAATTTACCGGAAAATTGGTAAATTAATTTTCCGGATACACTGACTAAACAATTCGTATGGGGAGCAGTAAAAAAAATAACAATATCGATTTTCTATTTACACCATAGTATTTGTATGCCAATGTTAGCATGGGTAGTATTCAGTTATTTCTGTTGTATAACGTCACAGTTTAAGTATTAAAATGCATGCATTGAAAATAAATTATAAACCTTAGATCACCGCAGTCCCGCCACCGGTGACAAAGATTTGATATAAGTACAGTCAACATCCATTCAAACTATATAAAACCGCCAAATCTCTCTAATGAATTGCCAACCTTAACATATTCGACATAAAGCACACAGTTGATTGGGAAATCTGCCATTTGTGGTAACCTGACGTGCTGGCGACTATATTTATTATTCATTGTTACATCTACAATCACCTATTCTAACCATCACCAAATTTAAACCTTTCGGACATATAAACAAATCTGTACATAGTCCATTTTCACTCTCCGTTCATTTGTCTCTCGACATGGACCTTTACGTCTCTTTTCTATACATTCATTAATCACCAACACCTTTCCAGTGCGATGGATGATATGAATTAAAAGGGAGCGGATGGCTTGATAGGTCTGAGCGATAATATACGGAAGAGGAAACATACTGCGCCGTCGCCAGGTAAACTGGGAACAGGGCAGGAAGAAGATATAATTTAATTAAATATACAAATAGTAGGTATAATTATCTGTAATTTTCCCTTTTACAAACATTTTCCATATAAATTTAAAACTTAATAATTCACTGTATCAACTAACTCTGAGGCTTCAAGCGCGACTAGACAGCTTTCATAACAGACAAGAATAACATTCTCGCCATACAAAATCTAAGTAAGAAAGAAACCTAATTTATTCATAATTAATTACATTTATCGTATTACATTTATTTTTATATTAGATATAAAAATATTTTGTCTGTCCCTGATAACCTCACCGTTAGTTATACACTGCTCAATACCACGAAAATACAAAAAATAGACACAGAAAATTGTGGTCAGATAACGTTCGAAACGTTATAATCTTTGTACGGGAATCAAACCCACGTCCTCATAATCAAAAGTAGGACTATAATTTTTTTAAATCCTTTCAACCACAATTTTCTTGGTAATAATTTTTCGAACATTTATTTTATATAATGTTCAAATAAAACCTAAAAGATAAACACTTAAAGATTTACTATTTACAAGATAAAGTTTAAAGTTGCTGTTCGAAACGGGAAACGGTTACATGACAACAATCGTATATACATATATTATTCACAAAAATATTTATGATAAACATCTCCATATCCTATATCGTAGGGGGAGCATATTTTGCCGAAACCAGAATTACCATTTACAAAGCACACAACACTATTGCACGAGGAAAGACAGTGGTGTCAAATCACAGAAGAGAGTCGTAAAAGTACTATAAAACCAGTTTGAATACAGCCGCAAAATATGCTCCCCGCTCTTAATAAATAAACACAATAATAATATGATATCGATAAACGTTAATTTTTGCAGCCACGTTTTAATCACATTATAGATAAGTTAAATTAAGTGCTTTATTCACCGTCCATTTCCACTACATTACATGCGTGGTGGTTGTCTTTTACTGGATGAAAATTGACAAAATAGTATGCTTCGATGTGTACCCCAGGGCTATAGTTAAGTCGAATAAGGTAAATTGCCCGGTGTAGACCAATAAACATCATAGGGCACCTGAATGTTGGAGGGGAAACCACCTACAACAGCATACCCAAGGAGGGTTGGTGTCAGGCAGGCGCCCGGCCGTGAAACCTGAGCCAAATCTTTGAGCAGTATGGCTTGAAATGTTGTCATCCCAATAACTCACTCCGTTCATTGGTTTTCTCGACATTATCCATTCCTTCATTCATCACTAGCACCTTTCTGGTGTCATGGATGATATGAATCAAAATGGCACTGGATGGCTTGGTGACGTCTGACCGATATTAATGGAAGAGGAAACATTGTTCATCAATCCCAGACAAACTGGAGACAGGGTAGGAAGAAGATCTATGTATGCATTACCAACCCTATCCACGGTAGTTACTCTTCGTGCAACATTCATGGAGGTTCATACAACCAATCGGATAGTGAATAAAGCGCTCAAACCTCAATTGAGACCCGTCAAAAACTCACACCAGTATTTTCTCCTTCTCACACTTGGCTCCGAGCATCTTCTTTGCCTTGTTGAGGTCATCCAAGAAGTACCTTCCCTTCTCAGTTCGCATGATCTGTTTCTTGGGCAGCATATTCTTGGATAGATGCGATATGAGCTTCTGCCAGTCCTTGAGTAAGAAGAATACGTGTCCGTATTTCGTCTCGATAGGCACTGGACCATTGGAGTGCTCGAAGAATACGTTGGAAATGTCCTTTGGGTCGCGTGCGGCTCGGCAGGCTTTCAGCATGGACAGGAGGAGAAGGTCGACGTCTTTGAGGGCACCTGAAACAATAAAAACATATTCTATTTTAATTTTAACATTATATAAATGTTAGAAAAATTAGTACAAAGATTTTGGTGGTTAGAAAAAGAATTTCGAAAAATTATGGTCTTGAGGCGGTAATCGAACCCGCGTCTTTTAATAATTTTTCGAAATTCTTTTTCTAACCACCAAAATCTTTGTACTAATTTTTCTAACATTTATATAATGTTAAAATTAAAATAGAATAGTTTATAAAGCAAACCCAAGCTTAACCGAACGCACGGTATTTGTAAAAATATCTGCTTTGGAATGTTTGAAATTTATTTCTACATTGCGAGGGTACCCGTTGGCTTACAACGTGAAGTGTAAAGGTTAGAAGAATTTCGGCAAGTTAATTGGTGTCTTGGGTGGCCGAGCGGTCAGGCACCTGCCCGGATAGCAGCGGACGCGGGTTCGATTCCCGCCTCAAGACCATAATTTTTCGAAATTCTTTTTCTAACCACCAAAATCTTTGTAATAAAAACATACATATATATACAATACATACACGTGTAATAAAGATTTGACAATCAGTATAAAAATACATACATACATAAATCACGCCTACATCCCCGAAGAGGCAGAGGTGAATTAACACCCACGTATCGCCAATTATGTCAGGTACTATGTAATAGGTGGCGAGCCTATTGCCATTTGTCGGGCACGAAAATCGCAGTACATTCCCAGAGGAACGGTGCTACCCATTTCTCATTGCTGTTTTAATCCTTAGTCGCCTTAAACGACACCCACGGGAGAGGTTTGGGGTGGTGACAATTGTATTCTGCTCTGCCGTAACACCACACGGCATATCAATATCATACATAAATAAATCACGCCTATATCCCCGAAAGGGTAGGCAGAGGTGAACTAGCACTCACGTTTCGCCAATTATGTTAGGTATCATGTAATAGGTGGCGAGCCTATTGCCATTTGTCGGGCACGAAAACCGCAGTACATTGCTAGGTGGTATAAGAGCATTCCTCATCACTGATTTATCCTTATTCGCCTTAAACGACACCCACGGGAGAGGTTTGGGGTGGTGACAATTGTATTCTGCTATGCCGTCACCACACGGCATATCAATATCGAAATTCGTTTATTAAATAAGCCATGTGTTGGAGTAATGCAGGAGCTAGCCGTGTGGTGACCGAAGAGCAGAATACAATTTTGTCACCACTCCCATCTCTCCCGTGGGTGTCGTAAAAAGCGACTAACGGCGGGTTTCAGTGTTCTATCTACAGTTAAAGTAAGTTTACTGAAGTTTAGTTGCCTGTAATTTTTTGTTATATATCGATAAATAACCGAAGTTGCTAGGCAACCAAACTGTGGTACGTCTACCTTCAACTGTTGGTAGATTATTGAAATGGACCTTAAGGTAAAATAAAACAACTTTTACGGATAAGACTCGCGTATAATTAGGTGTTTGGCATGTTAATTATTTAACCCGACGTTTCGATCACTTTACAGACGCCTTGGTCACAGGAGGACTAAAAAAAAAAAAGTCCTCCAAAAAAAGTCCACCTAATTATCCGTAAAAGTTGTTTTATTTCAAATGTGTAGTGCTCGTGCAAATATAAGAAAACATTATGGACCTTAAGGGTAAAGAAAGTAATGGTCAGCAGTGCTCTAATTGGAAACATTCGGATACTACCATACCTATCGGTTTCTCGTAAATGCTGTTGTACAGGTTTGTCGTCTCCGTTGGCCCAACGATGTACATCACATGAGTGGCCAGTCTCAACGCTTCCTCGGCCCAAATGAAGGGGTCTCCGTGGGACGTGGTCGATATGTCTCCATCGTACAACACTTCAAAGCCGTATTCTGTGCGTAAATAATTAACGAAGGACGCCACGCATTCGGCATGCAGACGGCTTGAAGGGGAGTATATTATGAGCACTTTGGTGGGCGCCGGTATTTCAAGAACTGCAACAAAAACAAAATTATTATTCAATCAAATAAATAACTAGTAGATTTTCAACCTAAAGTAGTTTAATGCAATGTGCAATATCGATTGAAAAAATAGGTTGTGGTTGATATACTTTTTTGAGATAATCTGTTTGTCTATGTTCATTTGTGCTTGAGGAGGCACACTAAGTTATTGATCCCTGCTCCATCTACAGTTGTTTAAGCCCACAGTTAGCTCAAGTGGTGGCTAAATCATCAAAGATAATACGAAAAAGGGTAATAATTGGGATGGGACACAACCACGACTAAAATGTCAGTCAATAAAATACATACATAATCACGCCTATATCCCCGAAGGGATAGGCAGAGGTGAACTAGCACGCACGCTTCGCCAATTAGGCTAGGTTCCATGTAACAGGTGGCGAGCCTATTGCCATTTATCGGGCACAAAAGTCGCAGTACATTGCTATTACTAGGTGGTATAAGAGGAACGCTGCTACAAAGATTTTGGTGGTTAGAACGCTGCTGCCCATTCCTCATAATTGATTTATCCTTAGTCGCCTTGTACGACACCCACGGGACAGATTTGGGGTGGTGACAATTGTATTTTACTCTGCCGTCACCACGCGGCGTCAATAAAATAAACAGAAAAATAGTGTCACATGGTAAATAAGCTTTACTTTTAAGAGATTATACTTTATTACTCAGAATAAGAAAATGTTAATATTATTCCATTTACCTGAAGCTAGTTTGTAGTCTTTGCACCAGTACTTGCGAATCATTCGCAGCACAACGTAATAGGCAAATATGGTGGCCAGAATCAGAGCTGTCAGGCTGGCTATACAGATATTCAGCGATTTGTGTTCCTCATTCGCTAAAAAAAAATTAAAGTAACAATAATTTTTTATTTAAATATAAATAATTTAAAATTAAAGTAACAATAAAAAAAATATATTCATTTTTGAATTTTAAATCACAACTTATCGCTTACTTATCGTTATCTTCGGACTGGCAACTACTTGGCAATTCGGGTCAGTACCAGAGCACTGTGCATGCAACGGAGTCACAACAAAATAGAAGAAACCGGAACATCCCAAATAGTAATAATCGGTTGTAACTTCTTCGGTGTTGTTTTTCAACGTAATATTAGTTTTCTTTATCAACTCCTCCTGACAATCGACAACTGCAGTGCCTTTGCCACAACCTTTTTTTACTTGTACCTCGTAACCTGTAATTTTGAGTTGCTCCGGTGGAGGCATTATGTGCAGTCGTAACACTTTTGATAGAATTTCTATATAGAGAAACGGTTTCCATTCGTTTTCTGTCACATACGGACCTGAAAAATTAAAACCAATGTGGATTATTATCACCGCAATGGAGATTATGAAGCATATAGTGCCACCATTCCTAATCTCTCCCATGGGTGTTGAACAAACCTACTAAGGGGGTTATGACAGCAATGAGCAGCAGCATTCCTCTGTTGTATAAGAGGAACTATACTGCGATTTTCGTGCATGATAAATGGCAATAGGCTCGTACCCTTTAACATAGGATATAACCTTATTGGCGAAACTATCTAGATAAAAATATCAAGCTAGTCTGTTGAATTTTTTTATTAGTGTCTGTAATTATCAGTCACCCATCTTCATTGACACCAGAGACTTAGAAATAACTTACAATAGCATACTATTCGATTTTAATTTTAACATTATATAAATGTTAGAAAAATTAGTACAAAGATTTTGGGGTTAGAAAAAGAATTTCGAAAAATTATGATCTTGAGGCGGGAATCGAACCCGCGTCCGCTGCTATCCGGGCAGGTGCCTGACCGCTCGGCCACCCAAGACCGATTCCCGCCTCAAGATCATAATTTTTCGAAATTCTTTTTCTAACCCCAAAATCTTTACAATAGCATAATTTTGCTGGAGAGGCATGAAATATTATCAATTGCATGTTTTATAGCAGTAATAAACAAACCATCTGTGAGAAGTAACTAGATGTCTGAATTGAGCAACGCAGCACTTCAAACTTCAATATTGAATGTAAAACTGTTAAACATCTTGAAACTAAGAACTCACTTAGCATTTGTATAGTTGGTATGTTGAAGTAATACTGTCCTCTGTTTTCGGTTCGATCATCTTGAGCCACAAAGTCCAAAATATGACTTGTATTGTTGTAGTCTCCATCGGTATATGACCAGTAACAATCGTAATACAGGACTGAGTGGTCGTCAATGGTGAAGTTGTTGGACAACACAATGTTGCGGCAGTGGTGGTTCTGATGATTAGTTGGTTGAAAGCGAAATTTCATTTCTGTAAAAATAGGGTTGATGACACTAACAAAGAATCACTGAAATAATGTTTTGTTTTTATAAATAATTTTGGATAAGGGGATTCGATAAAAATCACTTGTCCTAAAATTATACATATATGTGATTGATATTTATTTTATCAAAATGAAAATACAAAATTTCGCAAATCGACATATTTGGTGAGACGCATCATGCCTATTGTTTTTATTGATACCGCAAAGTTCATTGTTTAATTGTAAATCAGTACCAGGAGATTCTTAATTATAGTCTACTGATAAAAACTTGTGGTTTTGAGGTCTCCACCCAGAAAATACAATTTCACAATGTATTTGATAAAACAGTAAACATACCTACATACAAATTATAAATAATATGTTACACAACATAAACATTTACTAGTTGCTATCTGCAAAAGTATCAACATTACAATAGACTAGAAATCAATATGTAGATGGATTTTAAAATCGATTATTTCAGGTTGTAATGTTAAAAAGTATGAGAGTAGTTAGATAAAGATTAAACTGCTTTTTGACACTCACTCTTCCATTTGATATTTGTAAATGTGATGTTGAGAACGGTGAAGTTGGAGGTCATGTAGCCCTGGTCGAGTAAATACGGCTTCAGACTCACACCACCTATCTGTGTGTTTGTTTTAATAGGCCCGAAGTCCATGTGTTTACATTCAGGACTGTCTGTGGGATAATGCTCCACTTTGCAAACATCAGATTCAGTTGGTTGCTGCCCAGCCAACTGAAATTATAAAAAAATCAAATTATGAAACATATTGCAATCATTAAAGTTGATTGACGTCTCTGAGTGCGGCAGTAACACCCAATCTGTCTATATTATTACATCCATAGATAAGATTATTATATCCTTTTTGATGTTGATGTAATAACGTAAACATTCTAATAATAACATTATTAAAAACAAAGATGATAAGATATCAAAAATTCCATGAAAATATTCATATGAATGAGTCTCGGACCAATATTCACATCTAGGAATTATAATAATCTTCAAAAAAAAATGTGTTGTGAGGCAACTTCATTTCATCTTCTTCCTGCCCTGCCTTATTCCTTAAGTAGAGTGTGCACATCATGTCTTCCTCTTCCAATCTCCTCTATCAGATATGAGCTCAGCATCTCTTCCTCATATCATCTTATACACAATCCATTCATCATTTCTTTTGCCTTCCTCTCATTCTAAGTCCATTCACGTCCTTTTAACTAAGCAAGTAATTCAACTTTTCATGTAAAAGATAAACCATTTTATTATTTCATTGGTTTTTTTTTATATATTTATATAGACAATATTAAGACAGTTTATATAAATAAAACATGTTTATCAAACAAAAAAGTCCATCGCTCTGACCAGACTAGTTCGTAAGCTGTGACCTCGACGATTAATAGCAAAATGACATATAAACAAAATATGCTACCTAAATAATATTATGATCGACTGAATACCAATCAAAGAAATTTAACTATTATAAAAGACAAAAGAATGATAATAATGATTTTACTTTTACACTTACTAGAAAAGAATCATCAAGTCGTTATCTAGCGCCATAAAAATCAATAACGTACGACGAACTTAATGTTGTTTTTATAACGAATTAAATTATTAAAACTTACTTGAGTACTGCAGCTTAAGCTTTTCTTACGATTTTCCTTGCAAAATTGAGAGTATTTGTTTTGGTGTGCGGAAACATAGTCCATGTGACAAGCAAATAAAATAAAAATAAAACAAAGACCAAATCGCAACATTTTAAAAGCACAAATTGAGTAATTATGGTATTGGAAAATCAAATGGGTTCATAACGCCAAACAATACTACAAATACATTTTGGTTTAAATGTATAACATCTAAAAACTTAAAATTTAAGAACAGAAATCACATGAAAATGTTCAACACGAACGACAACACTTGAAAAATATCAACAATATGGCTGCATCCACAAAGTACAAACTAAACTATAGACTTCACCTGTGAGTGACGTTTTTTGTGAAAAAAACAAATTTCTCCTTTTTTTTAATTTCCCTATATTTTAGAGAAAGCAAAGAGTCCAGCCCATACAACCATGTCTTTAGTGCAATTTTTTCTGTAGTCTTATGAAATAATGAGTGGGTGAAATGTATGAATGAAATGAATTTTACGTTAAAATATGGGTGTCACACATTTTAACGCATCTAGGGAGTGCTTGGAGCGAATTTAATGGTAACAGAGTTCATGATGGTGCCTGTAGGCTTATTCCCTAACTTTTTTTGACAGTTGAAAGTGCTGATCACCGAACTATTTACTAATACATTGCTGTTATCACAGGACAAGTGTCACAATAGCATTATAGTAAAGTAGTAATGGATAAGTAAATAGTTCCGTGATCATCACTTTCAACTGTCAAAAAAAGTTAGGGAATAGGTGTACTGATGAAGTAGACGAAACCACTTTTCAAGTGGTTTTCACCACAACATCAAACACATCACAAGACTTGTTTTCAATGATTCTGTATAATTGCACATCAACGCGGATGCTTGTGCATTAAAATAACACCACTTTCATGCACAAAATTATAATTTAAGAATTATCGAAAAAAAATCTGACTGACACCACGAAACGCGCCAAACACTCTCCCAAAAATTCTCCTCTCCCGGTATTTTTAGGGAAGGCAAAAATTCCCATACGGCCTTTAGTATTGCATATTTTTAGTATATTTATTCTGTATTCATATGCAAGAATGAGTGAGTGAAATTAATAAATGAACTTTACGTTAAAATTCCGTAGACTATCTTAACTCCCTAGATGCGTAAGTTAAAACAGACACCCATGTTACACATTTTATTAAATGCATCTAGGGAGTGCTTAGCGGAAATCGAATGGCATAATAACAGAGTTCATGATGGTGACTGATGAGGAGGTGGAAACCTCTTTAAAATTCTCAACGTCAAACACATCTCAAGACTTATTTTCAATAATTCAGTATAATTGCACATCACCACGGGTGCTTGTGCATCAACACTGCACAAAATCCACTCTGAAACAATTTTTTATTTATCGATAAATAATCTGACACCATTGAAACGCGCCAAACACTCCAAAAACTTTTTTTGTCCTCCCATGTAGGACGCCAAACTATTTCATTTATACCTTAATAAAAATATTTGATTTGATTTCAATGTAAAATTCAAAGAAAATATGAATGATGCTGAATGGGCTAGAACTTTTTGCTTTCCCTAAAAAAAAAGGGAGAATTATAACAACAAAATGTCATGTCAACCAGGATAAACGTAGTGTATTATATACTCTTTGAACCAGGATGTCAGAAAGGAGTGTTTGGCGCGTTTCGTGGTGTCAGTCAGATTTATTTTCAATAATTCAAAAATTGTTACAGAGTGGATTTTGTGCAGTGAAAGTGGTGTTATTTTGATGCACAAGCATCCGTGTTGATGTGCAATTATGCAGAATCATCGAAAATAAGTCTCATGATGTGTTTGATGTTGTGGTGAAGATCGCTATAAAAAGTGGTTTTATCCATTTCATCAAGCACCATCATTAGCTCTGTTACCATTCAATTCGCGCCAAGCACTCCCTAGATGCGTTAAAATATGTGGCACCCATATTTTAACGTAAAATTCATTTCATTCATACTTTTCACCCACTCATTATTTCATAAGACTACAGATAAAATATACACTAAAGACTTGGCTGTATGGGCTAGACCCTTTGCCTTCCCTAAAATATAGGGAGAATTTAAAACTAACTAACCAGGATGTCAATGTCAATATTGTCAAATGCAAAGAATACAATACCAAATTGTCAAACAAAAGCAAAATAAAAAATGCAAATGTGTGGTGTTGAAACAATACGATCTCTAAAACTAAACTTCGTATATTTTTTAATTTTATTGCGAATTAGTAAATTATTATCGATTAACGTATTTTAAAAATATTAGTCTATCAAATTAATTAGATTTTAATAAATTGTAGCCTCGTATCTCAAGGGAAGCAAGCAAGCGGCTAGCAGAATGACTGTAAGTATTGTGAATACGAATGAGTTTGTTGTTATCTCCATAATTTGTTATCTCGTTGGGACTTCCTGGGTTCGTGATAAATTGTATAGTTTCTTGTCATTTATATTCCTATCTTAACGTTATGTTAAAAGTTAATTTACAGTAAAATAAATGCCTAGGTATTTTGGGCAATAAAATAAATAATTGGCAGTGCAATTAGTTTAGAACACATTGCTTAGTTTTACTGTGTTGAGTTCCAAAATTATTTTATTCGCCCCACACTGCTGGAGGATTAGCACGGGCCATATAGAAGGTAAAATCTTTGAATAAAGCTAAGTAGATAATCTAATATGAGTTATAGAAATATGTAAAGCTGTGTTAAAGTCCCTACTACAAGCCAGCCTGAGCTGAGGTCCGCGCCTTTAGAGGCACCCTCAGGCTTGCAGCTCCAAGCTCTTAGTGCCCTGCGAGGCTCTCTGCAGCAGTATGTCTCCCTCTGGCATATGCCTGCTTTTGAGAAATCCTCCCAGGGATAGCTGGGTTGCCAGACTCCTCAGGAGGACAAGGGCCTTCCCAAAAAAAAAAACCCGGTAGATGCTGTATAGACCTCATCGTAACCTTAAAAAAAATCTGTAATGTCATTTTCTGAACCCATTTTGCAAATAAATTTGTTGCTCATTGGTGCAGACTAAGCATTGTTTTCTAAGGCTAGTGGGTGACCAGAAATATATTGTCTTAAGTTTCTCTGTGCTTCAGAAGATATATTAGCTGTTGGTCCCTGCTGCATTTGCAGTCATTAATACCTAGCAATCCATGCTGGCCTATTCTCCCTCAGTAATGGGGCTGGTCATGATGATGATAATTTTGTTATTTTATAAATAAATATGTAAAGTTCAAGTTACATTTCATTTTGTGTTATTCTTATATGCAGAATGCAGAACTGGCAGATATAATTATTATTATTATATAATTAGATTGCATCCAAATTCAATTTTTTTTTATTATGTCTGGGTAACCTATATTATTGATTTTTTACCTTTTTTAAAGCAATGCATTTACTTACTAGTGCTTAGAAGTGCACAGAACAAAGATATGTAATTTTTTGTTGGATAAATGTAGGTCAGTGAAATTATATATTTTGATGCAATACAGGTTTTGTTATTCTTCTGACATATAATACAATTATAATTTGTAGGTAAAATTATGCTAAAATTTGTTATTATAGCACACCAAATAAAAGTATTTTGTTTAATTTATATTAATTTTTAGGTCACATTTTCAGTGTTATGCATTAACCCAAGGATAAACAAGAAGTATTAATGTATTTACCTTATCAAAGTTTTCATAAATGAATTACCTACTATAAATTTACATAGGTACCTATATACCAATAAGCCTTATCAGTTATCAACAAACAAACCAATTTATATGCTGATTGGTCATAGTTATGCAATGTAATGCTTAATTTAAAAAAGTAATTGCTGTAAGGGTTTTAAACATAGCCTTACATGTATAAGTTATGTATGCCCAAAAGAATATTGATTACATTTCTAAAAATGAAATTAAATTGTCGTTTCGTGTAGGACATTGAAGTTATAAATCATAAAATTACAAATCATAACTAAGCAGTTATTGTTTCAGTGAAGGCAACATTGGTATTCTTGTTGCCTAGTCACAATGTGTGGCAACGAAATAGCTGATTCAAAGCAACAAAATGTATGTAATATTAGTAAAGACCAATATTGTTACCATTAATGTTTGTATATAATATTACCCACATTCAACATCTAATTGTAATACTAACAGTTTTTTAACTTAGTTGAATGTTTTATGCACTTAGTTTAACAATATTTTAACTACATAGATATTTTCACACTGATCTTTATGAGTCACATACTCCTGGCTATATTAATATCCATTTTTAACTCTAGTAAGTATAATAATTAAATAATTTTATTGAGAAAATTGGTTTTGAAATAAAAAGGGAAAATCGGTGTCATAAATTGCATTTTTTTATGCAGATGTAAAACTGATTTATTATTACTAAATATTAATTTATTTAACATTATAATTCAATGTAAACGAGTGTCGTAATGGAGAGGCAACATACTGTGTGCATTTGATATACTTGCTGAGGTGAAGGTATGCTTTGATTGCGGTTATATTAATAAAATTAAATGTGGTCATGGTTATAAGTTATGCTTTTATGTTGTCATCATAATTTCTGTTAAAATTAATATTTTCGCAAATATGTGATTTTTCGCTGATACATATTTGTATTCTTATGGTTAATGTATGGCACCTTCGGATTTGACTAAACTGACTCCAATGAATTATGAATATTTATTTAGTTTTGTCTTCTGAATTTTATATTTGCTCAAATGCTTCAATCTGTAATGAAAATAAATTTTAAATAAGTGTGTCTACATTCAGTTTGCACAGTTGAAAGTCGTGCGTACAGTATATTATATACCCTTTTTTCACATTTTTTTACACATAAATAAATAAATATAAATAAATAAATAAATACATACATACACAAGTCACGCCTATATCCCCGAAGGGGTAGGCAGAGGTGAACTAGCACCCACGTTTTGCCAATTGTGTTAGGTCCCATGTAATAGGGGGGGAGCCTATTGCCATTTATCGGACACAAAAGTCGCAGTGCATTGCTATTGGTAGGTGGTATAAAAGGAACGCTGCTGCCCATTCCTCATCGTTGATTTATCCTTAGTCGCCTTGTATGACACCCACGGGAGAGATTTGGGGTGGTGACAATTGTATTCTACTCTGCCGTCACCACGCGGCATTTTTTTATTAATATAATAATGTAAATTGTAAGGCCTTGTACACACTGAGACTGGTCGTTTCGAGACTATTGAGGAAGCCTTGTCCATCTCTGCTGTCTGCGGTTGACTGATCAAACGAGTCAATTCAGTCCTAATTGTACCACATAAACATCAACACCTTTGTGGGCTAAAATCCTAAGACACATCGGAACTTTATTTCATATAGGTACTATAAAGAATACTTTCCGACAATTCGTGCCCTGTCAAAATGAGGATTAAAATTTTTGATTTTGTAAGGCTTCGTGACCTCTAAAGGCGATTTTCCACCAGAGAGGAAACAGTGGATTGTCGCGATAGCTATTTTTAATGGAAAGGGTCAGTGCGATTTAAATTCTCTTCTCGCCTCGTCTCGTCACTCTGGTGGAAAATCACCTTAAGGGTCTTTCCCCACAGATTTAAAAACAATGTTGTAAAGTACTTAAGTACCTACTAACAGCGCGCGAAGAATCTTTAAAATGCCAATAAACACAAATATTTACACAGCTTATCTGTAAACAATAAACTGTGGCTTTTGTGGCGAATAACATTCTTCAGTCGCTTGATTCTTCTAAAGGTGGTGGTTTCTCATTTCTCGCCAGATCATGCGTTATCCGGTGAGTGTGTTCTGTTTGACGGGTCGGTTTATATGTTATATTGGTCGCCCGCGGCTTCGCTCGCGTTAATGTCGGTTGTTATTAGCCTATATTGCCTTCCTCAATAAATGGACTATCCAACACAAAAATAATTTTTCAATTTGAACCAGTACTTTCTGAGATTAGCGCGTTTTACCAACCAACCAAACAAACTCTTCCGCTTTACAATATTAGTGTATAATTGTAACAGAAATAACTCGCACCCTAAAAACTATCCAGTCATTCATATAAAAAAATATTAATGGAAACCGAAACATACTGTCCCGACCCCAGATAGTCTGGGAGCTGAGCAGAGAGGAGAAGAAAAAGAGAGAAGATGGTTGACCGTTCATAGCCAGCCAGATACCTTCGAATATTGTTTTGGATGGACATTGTTCTAACCTTGGTGAACTCAGCCTTCTTGGCTTGAGTTCACCAAGACGTAAAACAAGCGACTCAAAGATAACCGCTAGTTTTTGGCAGTTCTTCCATACAGTAATATGTAAAAACTGACGGCCAAATAATAATCGCCGGTGTGTTGGTGAACTCCAGCCTTAACCTTTTACATTAATTTGCAAGACTGTAAAAAAGTGAGCGATGAAAGTTAAATTAAGAATTTCAGATCATATTCGCAATTGAAGTCGGCGTACAGTTCTATCTACCATCAGGCGTGAATCGTGAAGTATGAATGTAGGTACTCAAATTCAAATTTCTCAATCAAGATTATAGAGACTAGAAAAACAATTGGCTATTCTGATCTAAGAAATAGTTCGCTTAATTTATATCAATCAGGCATATTTTTCGGTACCAATATCGAGCACATGAATTTATTTATAAACGCGTATTTCCTTTTTAACGAGACTAAACTCCTACAATTATTATTTGCAAACAAATTAGGTCGGCCATAAAACCAATTTGCGCAATTGAAGTTTACACACCTACGCTAGCGTTTCGTGTATTTGAATTTGTCGCACCTCACGCACGGGTGTGCTTAGACTAATAAAAACCCAAATTGTACTTTTCTATTGCTAAATTATTTACATTAGAAGAAAAGTGAGTTACCGTACTAATTTATCCTGAATGTACACTTATTATAGGTAAATGTCAACATTTTTATGAATCAACACATCTGTGTTTACCTTTAACGAGCGATATCGGCGTCAATAAAATTATGAACGATGTTGTTTGCTGGTAATGAATTCCTTTTATTTGTCCCTGTTTACAATATGTGTGGGTCTTTATGTGTGAGGTTCTTACGCGCCTATCTGATTGTAATCGTCCAATCGTCATTCGCTAGTTCGAATATGCTGTCGCGAGCGCAGCACGTTTTAAATGGGAAAAAGTAAATTGAAAAAAAGTGACAACACAATCCCGCTCTAAGTTAAATTTAATAAGGAACTTTACTATAATTATCGAGATGCACGAATACATGCTGTTAGAAAGACATCCCCCTGTGCAGGCGGAAGCTCGGGTGATGGGGCGCCGATTTGTGCTAACTCTGGTGATTGGGATATCGGCTGGATTTAGTTTAGCATACATACTATTAACATCAACAGGATACCCACGTGACGTGACGTGGTCTTCTTTCAGGTCAGTCGGCATGAGGCACTTGCACGTTTCTGCCCAATTCTTTCTTGCATGTGATGCTGGCTGTTCGATATGTGCTTCATTCGTACCTTGTGTTTATTTTGCATGTCTGTTTTCATTTCTTTTGTATTTATAAATGTGCATTTTTTATTCTGCTTCTCGCTGCTAATTTATTCATTTATATTGTTGTAAATCAAACGTTATATTTAGTATTTGTGTGTTATACTATGTTAGGCATCTATCTTACTTCTTACGTGTTACTATTTGTGATATCAATTATAAATTGATTATAGGAGTAATTTTTTGTAATGTGTCACATAAGTAACAGGAAAAAGTAGAATTGAATGCGTGTTACGTGCTATGTATTTTATAAAAATTAAAAGGCACAAGTGTAACCCAAAATTTAATCAATTAACACAATACCTACTCACTAAATAATACATTAACACCATAGACGCTTTATAAATTATAGGGGACCGAAATGTTCACCTTGCGCCACACCTGAAGTACTTAGTGTTTTGTTTGCGTTAGTGTATTTCACGAAAATATTTCAATTCTTAAAAAGTTTGTACACTTATTAAATTAAATCCTAGTAGAAAATAGTGAAGGTTCATATAAAAAGAATATATTATAAGCAAACATTAGACAGAACGCCACAATATCAACTGCTTCTGCAAAGTAAAAGCTTCATTTAATAAAGTAATCATAAAGTTAAGCGGTATTTTGGCACGGTATAATTTTATAAAATACGAGTAATAAAAGTTACCCGTCCTGGAAAAACTAACAATGATAGGTGAGGTTATTTTAATATATAACCGACAGTAATAGTTTATTTTTCACTTAAAACTCTTGTATCCAGTAATGGCCTAATTCGAAATACATTCAGTTTTGTAGCTTTATTGATCACAACGTTACAATAAAGTGTGCAAATTAATTTCAAAGATTACGAAGCATGAATATTACATATCTACGTTATAAATATAATAGGCACATACTTTGTCTTTATTTTTTTTTAATATGTGTAACTTCGTACCTTTTGAAAGATATGTTACATACACAATATAAAATACAAATATACAATTTAAATTTCAAAATAATAATGTGTGATATTTTATATAAATTTAAATCCCGTTTGATTCTTTAGAGAATTTGTGACATAAAGATAAATCATCTATGTGTATGGAACTACATATTTATCTTTTTTCCTGTAAATATTTTTGTTTGGAACCTCGCACAAGTCATCCAAATCTACTATCGGAATGGATGTTTTGTCAGACATCTTGCCAAAACGGAAATAAAAATTAATTCCATAATGAAGATATTCATGCGTAAAAATTATATAGGGTCTGTTAGATATTTCTTTCTCGTCATAAGGTTGATTGCGGACACATGAAACAGCTTTTTTACTAGCATTGTTTTGTAGTTACAGAGGTATGATTAGTTAAAAACCTCTAAAATATTGTGTGGACTGGATATTTCATGTAGATATTAGTCATTTTACATACCATTGCTTGAAAAATTGTTGTTTGAACTTAGATGTTATGGTTTCAGCTCAGCTAATTAGAATTATTAGATACATTTTTTAGTTTTTTTTTTTCATTTCATCACTTTTCATAATTTTTACTTCATAGTGGTTCATTTAAATTAAATTATTATATTTATAGAACAAGTTCAAATAAGTTTAACCGAATTATGTGAATTATGTTTTGCATGACCATGGTTTATAAGTATTATAGAGTCAATGATTTACGATGGTACACCTAAGTATGAACCTACATTTTACAATAGTCTGTGAATTTAAAAACAACAAGAATATTTTCTTTATGAGTACATTTATCTACGTTATCGCAAAAAAACACTTTGCCAGTAACTTGATTTAGGAATGTCGATTTGCCCCCTACAATATCGTTTCTATAACTACCATCATTGATTTAGTACTTTATAAATACTGATAAATGTGAAAAGCTCAAATAAATTTGCTTTGGCGATAGATTAGTTTTGTATATTTGTAGTATTGATAACTCATTCTTATGTAAGTCTATTAAACATGAAACATTATTACCCAAACGAGACGTTAAAGCAACTGTTTTCCACAGAAGTTATTGAATTTTACAAATCAATGTTTGATTTTAATGTTCTTCTAAGATTTTCTAAGAGCCTATTGAATATACAGTCATATTGTCATGATATTAGGGCATCATAAAATTCTTTGCCTTACAGGGAATCCGTAAGAGACCTCGAAAAGCACCCGATATCGGCTATAATCGAACATGGAAGCGACGAGCCGGCACATAAACACGAAGACAGAACAGTGGCAGATGAACTGGCCAAAAAGGTCAGGGTGCTATGCTGGGTGATGACCCAACCGAATAATCATAGGAAGAAAGCTGACCATGTAAAAGCCACTTGGGGAAAGAGATGTAACAAGATCTTGTTCATGAGCTCGCAAGAAGGTAGGTTGATTTATTTTGCTCTTATGTGGAAATGTTAGATTATAGGAGGAAAGACCTCATCTTGAAGATGAAACGGATGTACTTCCTAAAAGGAATCTCGACAGACTAAATTCAGTGATGAATACGCACTGATGGGTGGGAGCCCGGTCGCGTAATGTTTTTGCCATACTTACATTTGTAATAATAGCAATAGGCTCGCCACCTATTACAGACCTAACATGATTGGCGAAACGTTGATTTTAATCCACGTCTACCTACCCCTTCGGGAATAAATCGATTGTTCAGAAGTAGTTATTTGTATGCTACATGCTTGTTTAATAGATAGGGACTCGCAAGCAGCTAAAATGGGTGTTTGAGGTCCGCCGGTACAAACAAAATCCGTAAAATTTATTTTTTAAGGGTTGGTTAGGCTTTATTAAACTGGGATCCAAAAGTGGGATCCTACGATTACATGCAAGTTGATGGCTCGACGCTATTCATGCAGCTAAAACATAGACTATTTACATAAAGCTTTATGTTCTAATTACGGCCTGAATATGGACTTGGAATCTTCAAATCCATATTATAAATAAGAAGTTGTAACTTTACCCTGTTCCCAGACCCAACTTTGCCTGCGGTGAAGCTGCCCGTGCGAGAGGGCAGGGACCACTTGTGGGCAAAGACGAAGGAGGCATTCCGCTACGTGTACGAACACCATCGCAGGGACGCCGACTGGTTCCTCAAGGCGGACGATGATACGTAAGTGCTTTGTCCCGCTCCTATTCGTAGCGCCCTGTAGGCCTAGCACGGGACGTGGACAAATTTTCTCTCGATTACTTGACACAGAGACACGATAACTCTTACCCCCGAATACAGAAACGCTATTCAAAGTTTGAGTCCCGCTTAACATTTAACTATTGTCAAAATTGACGTTTTTCCATACAAATTCTGACAGGTAGTGTCCACTTAACTTTTTAAGCAGTCCCCTAAATTTGAGTAGCGTTTCTGTATTAGGGGGTAAGCATCCCATGGATTCACCGTGCGGGTGCCGGGTCCATAGTGTGGCCGAGAGGGAAGTCAGTAGCAGCGCCTGAGAGTTGTTTTTTTTTATTTGTTAAGGAAGATTTACAGCATTATTGAAAATTAAATATCTGTTTAGTAACTAAAAGCCATTAACAAATCTCCACATATAAATAGACAAAAAATCCTTATACTAACAACCAGGGGGAAAAAATAGACATTGTGTTACATTGTTAGACAATATCAGCCCAATTATTGACTTTTGTTCGGATACGTTTTAAATAGTTTATCTGCCAATGCTCGCCCCAGCGTGGCAGTACTGTTGCAAAATAGAACTACATCAATATCATCGCTAATTGAGTTGAACAAACGACATACACGAATCAGGAGGTCTACTCTGAAACTCCGAACGAACGAACTCAGATCTATCCGTCTTTCTCACGCCACTGCGTGTTAAAATAAAAGCGACAAAGACGCAAAGACTCGATCAAACGAAATAAACTTCCAGAGTAACGCCTCAGGTAACTGTTTTGTCGATAGTTCGTACGTGACGGAGCAATGTGCAATCTCAGTTTCCTCCGAGTGGTGAGATTACGAGGTACAACTAACAAACTAACTTGTGGCCCAAGTGTAGGTTTAAGGGGCCCCTTGACAACTAGTCAACACTCACCTTCGGGACCCCGACTTCTCTATGCCTAGCCGTATTTGATAAGTTCCGTGAGTTCCGCCTTAGACACACGTTCCAGTGTAGACTTACGAAAGTTCTGTACAAGCCAAGGTGTTTTAATATAGGGATTTAGCTGGTACCCGTCGCTCCCACCTCAACAGCATACAAACCGACAATGTAGCCATTTTTTGTTTTGTGGTTTTGGTAATCAAAGTACTTATTGGACTTTGATTTAAAAACCAAATAAAAAGTAGCTACATTTTATCTCGGGTTTTAGTCGGAGTTAGAGCGGAAGGAAAATATAATTTTTTCCCCAAGGAGATTTTGTCCACGTCTTGTGCTAGGCCTACTGCAAGGCTCTCTCTCTTCGCTATACATACATACATAATTCACGCCTACATCCCCGAAGGGGTAGGCAGAGGTGAACTAGCACCCACGCTTCGCCAATTATGCTAGCCATTTATCGGGCACAAAAGTCGCAGTACTTTGCTAGGTGGTAGGTATAAGAGGAACGCTGCTGCCCATTCCTCATCACTGATTTATCCTTAGTCGCCTTGTACGACACCCACGGGAGAGATTTGGGGTGGTGACAATTGTATTCTACTCTGCCGTCACCACACGGCCGATTCGCTATACAACATACATACATACATAAATCACGCCTATATCCCCGAAGGGGTAGGCAGAGGTGAACTAGCACCCACGTTTCGCCAATTATGTTAGGTCCCATGTAATAGGTGGCGAGCCTATTGCCATATATCGGGCACAAAAGTGTCGCAGTACATTGCTAGGTGGTATAAGAGGAACGCTGCTGCCCATTCCTCGTCACTGATTTATTCTTAGTCGCCTTGTACGACACCCACGGGAGAGATTTGGGGTGGTGACAATTGTATTCTTCTCTGCCGTCACCACACGGCGGTATACAACATGTAACAAAAATAACGTACATCCTGAACACTACCTACGTAGGCTAACTTAGTCATATAAAAACTACTAAAAATTCAAAATTGTATTTAATTTATGCCGTGCGTGCCGTGTGGTGACGTCAAAGCAGACTAAGTACAATTATTGTCACCACCTCTCCCGCGGGTGTCGTACAAGGCGAGAGTTAACCCTTAGTCGGCTTGTAACAGTGATGAGGAATAGGCAGCAGCGTTCCTCTTATTCTGATGTACCTCACAATGTACTGCGACTTTAGTGCCCGATAAATGGCAATAGGCTCGCCACCGATTACACGGGACCTAACCTAATTGGCGAAACGTGGGTTATAGTTCACCTCTAACCCACGTTTCGTCAATTAGATATAGGCGTGATTTATGTATGTAATAGATGTCTCTGAGTGCAGCAGTTAGTGTCATGCAATTAATTGCCGTACTCAGAGACGTCAAATAACGTTAATGAGTACTTAACGTACAAAAAATTTAAATTCCAAAACTAGTCTCTATTCTTGCCGGGACTATGGTCTAGATTTGAAAGAAAATTTTTGACGTTAAATACTCATTAAAGTTAATTGACGTCTCTGAGTGCGGCAGTAAGTACAAAAAATACAAGCTTAAAAGATTGATTCCTATTCAATCAGCTTTAGCTTTTTTTTATTCTGCGCGGATCTTTCATTTGTAAAATTATTGTGATATTTATTTACAGATATGTTGTAGTGGAAAATCTGAGATACATGCTGGCGGAGTATAATCCCAAGGATCCCATATATTTCGGGTGTCGCTTCAAACCGTTCACTAAACAGGTAATTTGATGTATTAAGTTTAGGACAGGAATTTATTAAATCTTCTCCGTCGGTTTACTGTCGTGACACCCACCAATCCGCACTGGGAGACAGGGGTGGGTTATATCCCACTCTCCCTATATTCTTCCATCCATCTGTGCCCCAGCAGTGGGGACATTTATGGGCTGGCAATGTTAACGACTGTCTGACGTCATCCAAAGGATAACACTGCTACATAATACAATTGCACATATCGGTGGTGCCAGTAAACATACATACATACATAAATCACGCCTATATCCCCGAAGGGGTAGGCAGAGCTGAACTAGCACCCACGTTTCGCCAATAATGTTAGGTCCCTTGTAATAGGTGGCGAGCCTATTGCCATTTATCGGGCACACAAGTCGCAGTACAATGCTATTGCTAGGTGGTATAAGAGGAACGCTGCTGCCCATTCCTCATCACTGATTTATCCTTAGTCGCCTTGTACGACACCCTCGGGAGAGATTTGGGGTGGTGACAATTGTATTCTACTCTGCCGTCACCACACGGCAAAGGTGGTGCCAGTAAAGACTCATATAAATAAAGTATCTCATATGCATATCTCTCTGCCAGCCATTTTCTTTCAAATAAATTCATTCAATACCTCTAACCCCCGAATACTGAAACGCTACCCAAAGTTTGGGTCCTGTTTAACATTTAAGTATTATTAAAATTGAATTTTTCCTATACAAATTCCGGCAGGTGTCGTCCACTTAACTTTATGAGCACTGCCCAAAATTTGAGTAGAGTTTCAGTATTCGGGGCTAAATCGCTTTCTATAGTGCACTTTCTATACTTTGACAGAGTAAACCCATGTAGCATAGCCTATGAAGGCTCAAGTTCACCGACACGTAACTGCCGCACTTAGAGACGTCAAATAACGTTAATGAGTACTTAACGTCAAAAAACGGCAATTCAAAACTAGTCGCTATTCTTGCCGAGTCTAGATTTGAATGAAAAATTTTGACATTAAATACTCATTAAAGTTAATTGACATCTCTGAGTGCGGCAGTAAAACAATTAAGCGATTAAAAGATAACCGCCAATTTTTTACAGTTCTACCATACGGTATAATGTCAAAAACCTACGGTTAAATAATGATCACCTGTTTAACTACCGCACTCAGAGACGTCAAATAAAGCTAATGAGTACTTAACGTCAAAAAATGACAATCAAAACTAGTCGCTATTCTTGCCGGGTCTATGGTCTAGATTTGAATGAAAATTTTTGACATTAAATACTCATTAAAGTTAATTGACGTCTCTGAGTGCGGTAGTCTCTAAGTGCGAACTCGAGCCTTAGATAGACAAATTGATTGTTTTTCGTATTTAGGGCTATATGAGTGGTGGTGCGGGCTACGCGCTCAGCAGAGAAGCGCTTGAGCGCTTTGTGAACAAAGCGCTCCCTTCGCCGCACCTTTGCAAGGCGAGCGACGAGGGCGCTGAAGATGCAGAGATTGGTAAATAATATTAATTTTTATCTATTTATTTCATATAAATTCAGGGCTATCGTTCGAAAGTTTTTGTCTTATGTTCTTCGCACAATTGACAACATTTCAAAAATGACAACCTCCCAAAATAAAAATACCGTTTCTTTATTTTCCAATCCTGACTTCGAAAATATTTTTATTAATTTTTTTAATTACAGAGAAAAAACTAAAATGTAAAAATCATGCGATGACGTCACGGTCGGGGATGTATGAATTAAAACGTTTGCCTTCCTAGATGGAAGAATAAAAAGTTATCATAGACATGATGACAGACGTCGGTCATAAATCAAATCCAATGTTATTAAGAGTGTTTGGCGCGTTACGTGGTGTCAGTCAGATTTTTTTCGATAATTCTAAAATTGGTTCAGAGTGGATTTTGTGCAGTGAAAGTGGTGTTATTTTGTTGCACAAGCATCCGTGTTGATGTGCAATTATGCAGAATCATCGAAAATAAGTCTCATTATGTGTTTGATGTTGTGGTGAAGATCACTAAAAGTGGTTTTATCCATTTCATCAAGCACCATCATTAACTTTGTTACCATTCAATTCGCGCCAAGCGCTCCCTAGATACGTTAAAATGTGTGACACCCATATTTCATTTCACCCACTCATTACTTCACAAGACTACAGATAAAATATACACTAAAGACTTGGCTGTATGGGCTAGACCCTTTGCCTTCCCTAAAATATAGGGAGAATTAAAAAACAACAACAACAACAATGTTATTAATTGTCATCGTCGAAATTAACAATATTAAAGTAGCAATAAAATGAAATCCTTCATAAACTTTAATTTAAAACGTATTTGACTTTGAAAGTAATTTCAAATATTTTTAGATAAATTGTTTTTATTTTCGACACCGGAAACGCCAGTTCGTCAATTTTGACAAGTGATATTTTTATTTTCGAGTCAAGAGTGATTTCGCCATTCGTCCACGACAGTGACGTCATTTGGCACTTACGTCTGTTTAGAATGACCGGTATTTCAATACAAAGATTTTAGTGGTTAGAAAAAGAATTTCGAAAAATTATGATCTTGAGGCGGGAATCGAACCCGGGATGCTATCCGGGCAGGTGCCTGACCGCTCGGCCACCCAAGACACTAATTAACTTGCCGAAATTCTTCTAACCTTTACACTTCACGTTGTAAGCCAACGGGTACCCTCGCAATGTAGAAATAAATTTCAAACATTCCAAAGCAGATATTTTTACAAATACCGTGCGTTCGGTTAAGCTTAGGTTTGCTGCTTTATAAACTATTCGATTTTAATTTTAACATTATATAAATGTTAGAAAAATTAGTACAAAGATTTTAGTGGTTAGAAAAAGAATTTCGAAAAATTATGATCTTGAGGCGGGAATCGAACCCGCGTCCGCTGCTATCCGGGCAGGTGCCTGACCGCTCGGCCACCCAAGACACTAATTAACTTGCCGAAATTCTTCTAACCTTTACACTTCACGTTGTAAGCCAACGGGTACCCTCGCAATGTAGAAATAAATTTCAAACATTCCAAAGCAGATATTTTTACAAATACCGTGCGTTCGGTTAAGCTTAGGTTTGCTGCTTTATACACTATTCGATTTTAATTTTAACATTATATAAATGTTAGAAAAATTAGTACAAAGATTTTAGTGGTTAGAAAAAGAATTTCGAAAAATTATGATCTTGAGGCGGGAATCGAACCCGCGTCCGCTGCTATCCGGGCAGGTGCCTGACCGCTCCCGGTATTTCAATCATATTTTTTTGTATGAAAACGACGGAATTCAGAAGAAATAAAAAATATGGGTGTCTTCATTTTCGGTTTAATTTCATATAACATCATAAAGGTATGTTGAAAAAATGAAATGTTGTCAATTCCTGCCTTCATTTTCGGTTTAATTTCATATAACATCATAAAGGTATGTTGAAAAAATGAAATGTTGTCAATTCCTGCCTATTATTGACTATCTATATCGCTTCTTTGCAAAGTCTCACAAGTGAAAACATCGAACTCTTGGCGGAAGTCTCATGGTTTTAAAAGGCTTAAATTTTACAGCCAGCCTAACGCCAACCTTCTAGTCCGTCTCATTGGTTTTTTTAGCCCAATGAGCACTTTGGGGAAATTGTCCCTGTAATTTACAATGTTAATGGTCAATGAGTTACCTAAAAGAATTAAATAAACAAACAATAAACAATTTGGCTAGGTTTCCAAAATCAAATCTCCTTACTGCACCATGGGTTTCATTCGATGTTTTTTTTTTATTTCACTATGAACCCACTAGATTAGTTTTCATGACCAGCCATTTGCTGACACCTAGCCTCCTACGGAAGGGAAATATTATAAGTCTTGATGAGCCAAGGCATTTTTGTACTTAAAGGTAGTTTATAAACTTCACGCTTAGTCGCAATGCTCTTGTGTGCGATATCCCTTTCGACCTTGGTCACTTGGTCTGTCTGTACTTTATCGTTCATCAACAGGCCGACGAACGATACAAGTACAGATAAACCAGTTTACTAGAAACTGTCAAGTGTTTTCAAATCCCGCGGATGTCATAACAAACAAGGTCTAAAGCCAAGGTGCCTATTGGTATTCACCGGTCAGTCTGCCTTAATCATCGATTTTTACTATACACTTGTAGTGAATCGGAGCTGGCGCATTCTAAGTTCTTTGTTTATATCATAAAATTTTAATTAATTTATTACTCACCGTGCTGCCGTTTTCTCCATTCGCTTACATACAAAAATCACGCCTATATCCCCGAAGGGGTAGGCAGAGGTGAACTAGCACCCACATTTCGCCAATTATGTTAGGTCCCATGTAATAGGTGGCGGAGCCATTTATCGGGCACAAAAGTCGCAGTACTATTGCTAGGTAGTATAAGAAGAACGCTGCTGCCCATTCCTCATCACTGATTTATCCTTAGTCGCCTTGTACGACACCCATGGGAGAGACCTGGGATGGTGACAGTTGTATTCTACTCTGCCGTCACCACACGGCATATTGTTTTGTTTATATCATATATCGTATCATAAAATAAAATTATAATTAATTTATTACCTACCGTGCTGCCGTTTTCTCCATTCACTTCAGACATATAAATCCTTTGTGCCACTCTCCTTCATTTCACTCATGCTATCTACGTGGCCGTGTGGTGACGGCAGAGTAGAATACAATTGTCACTCCTCCCGTGGGTGTCGTACAAGGCGACTAAGGATAAATCAGTGATGAGGAATGGGCAGCAGCATTCCTCTTATACCACCTAGCAAAGTACTGCGACTTTTGTGCCCGATAAATGGAAATAGGCTCGCCACCTATTACGTGGGTGCTAGTTCACCTCTGCCTACCCCTTCGGGGATATTTGCGTGAATTATGTATGTATGTATCTACGTGACCAAACCATGCAAGCATCCCTTTCAAATCTTATAGTACCTATTCGATTTTAATTTTAACATTATATAAATGTTAGAAAAATTAGTAGTAAGTGTCTTGGTTGGCCGAGCGGCCAGGCACCTGCCCGGATAGCAGCGGACGCGGGTTCATTCCCGCATCAAACCATAATTTTTCGAATTTCTTTTTCTAACCACCAAAATCTTATAGTACCTATAGAGAAATGCGTGTATAAAAAAAATCCAATTCGTGGTTATGACTGCTATACCTAACCATAGTCTTTTCCTCAATTACAGGTATATGTTTAGACAGGATCGGAGTTAAGGCCATGGACACCCGCGACTCTCTACACAGAGGGCGCTTTTTCCCATTCGAACCGGAAGACCATCTGTTCCCAAACAAAGACAAGGGGTTCTGGTATTGGAAATACATTTATTATCCCACGGATGAGGTAATTATTTCTGTATTTTTTTAGTGTATATTATTTGGATATGCTGTTGTTAGTCGTTTGCCCGTGAGCATTCGGGTGTCCCAAGATGCTTATTGGTGTACACACCGGGCAAACTCCCTTACGGCGGGTCCCAATATTCTATCTACAGTTAAAAGTAAGCTTACTAAAGTAGGTATAGTTGCCCTGCATTTTTGTTATATTACGATAAATAACAGAAGAGGCCTAGCAACTAAGCTGTAGTAGGTCTGGGATACAGCCCTGGGATGAGCCGGGGCTGGCATTCTATGTTATGTTTTCGTTTTCAGCTTAGCATGGAAGACTTTTTTCTAGCATTTGTACAACATGTTACAAAAATAATGCATACTCTGAACACTACCCATGCTGACTTAGTCATAAAAAAACTATGGTGATATCAAAAATTCAAAATTGAAAAAAATAATTTTCAAATTTTCCATACATTTTGCTTTACTAACCGAACATGTTGTATGAGGAAAGAAGAAAATTCCACTTCCACACTTTACCCTACTAAAATGTATGGAAAAAGTTTTCTTTGATTTGTGGGTGCTCTAGTACTCTAACCTCAGTTTGTCTCTAAAAGAGTTTTAATCCTTTAAGGGCATGGGATCAATTGGCATTAAAAAAAATTACTCAATTTTGACGATTTTCTTGCTGACTGTACAATTTTATCAAATATCTGTGAATGTCGATTTTCATCACTCAAAAAGTTGGGAAAGGTCTCCCTAAGAGCTCTTAATGCTGCCCTTAATGCCCCATCTCAACTTTCCACCCTGTATAATCGACTATTTTTAAATATTTTTTTTTTCATTGCCTACAGGGACTAGACTGCTGTTCGGACCACGCGATATCATTCCACTACGTGAACCCCAAACTCATGTACGTGTTAGACTACCTTATATACCACTTGCGGCCGTACGGCATCAAGTTTGGTGAGGATGATCTGCCAAAGATACTCTTGTCGAACGACACGAGGGAGCTAGAGGTGCATTAGGCTAAATTAATTCTAATCTCTGCTTGTGATAGCTTTAGCCGTTTCAATATTCTATCAACAGTTGAAGATAAGGTGGCGATACGCATGCCTTTAGCAGGCACTCTTGCATAAAAGCCCCTTGCACATGCCACCTACTATCACGTGTATAAGCTAACTGGCATGCCTGTATCTGCCACGCAAGTAGATAGTACAACATTTGATTTACTGGCATGCAACATGAGGAGGGACCCGGGGGCTACGAAACTGGCATGTGTCAGTGAAAGTAGTGTCTAGCTTTGCTACCGTCTGGCAAATACAGCCTTACAATGACGCAATTGCATGCTAGTTTAACTTGCACACGTATCCACATTGCGCCAGTAAGTTCTACATGCCATTAACAAGAAAGCACGCTACAGTTCCATTTTACAGGCATGTGTGTCGCCACCTATATACGTACCACAGTTTAGTTGCTTAGCAGCTTTTGTTATTTATCGTAATATAACAAAAAATACCAGTCAACTAAGCGTCAGTAAGCTTGCTTTTAACTGTAGATAGAATATTGAAACCCGCCATAAATGTACACATGTGATATCCCCCAAAATATTAGGGGAAAAACCTGCGTTTTGACTAGTTTTATATTAATTCATCCTTTTGTTCGATGAACTTAGTTGAAAGTCTTTCGTTTGTACAGTCTGAACCCGATCTAAAGTCGTCTGTTTGAGCAGTAGTAAATTCTAATTTCATACTGTGTAATGTAATATATTTGATAATAGTAACATTTTGACGGGAAGCGCTAGGTAGGAATTTATTTATGGGGATATTTTGTGTATATTTTGGCTAATGTTTAGTCGTTATTAAAGGAATCCGTGCTTTAAACGTGCGTTCAAAAGATTTAGTCAAATTGGCCTAAACTGAATAGCAATAGACAATTAAAAAGACCTAAAGGTATAGATATTGATGTAGATAATTATTAAATACTATTATTATAAGTGTGAATATAATTAAGTGCATAGTACCAACAAACTACTGTGTATACCAGAAGCCGTGGCGTTCCATTTTGAATCTTATTATAGGGGATCTAAGCATCAGTTTTGTGTAAAACTGTGCACATTTGCTAGTGTTGCCATAAATTAGAGGCCAAATCTCCTATTTTTAGTTTTAGGCTTAGTGACTTTTTATGAAAGATATTCCTAATTGTTTATTGTGTACTAGTTGTTACTAAAAAAAATATTATTTCCAGTATGTTTATAATGGTTTTTTAAGTTATTTACACATGCTGAAGCTAGTTCATTCGTAAAATAGAGTTCCTCGACTTTAGTCAATATGGATATTATGAAAAAGAACTGTTTGTGTTCTTGCCATTGGATTTAGTCAATAAAGCAGGGCTATGTTTAGACCATTAGCCAAGTTTCTAAACCTACATCACTACAAAATATAGCAAGACAAAATCAGTAAAGTAAAATCATAACATTCAATAAGTTCGAATGAACATGAATGCTTGTTGTTGTATTTTTCTTACAGAGTTGCTAGATTAGAATATTGTAATAAACTTTGGCTAAGGTCTAAATATAAACTTGCATATTACAATACTATAATAATACATAGTAAGTTATTTATAATTTTTATAGAAAAAAAAACCAGGGTGATTGTTAGCATTTATTTCATCTAAACTATTTTTATTTATTTATAAAAACGTGATGTGCTGAAATATTTCTATTCATCCAGTGTGTTGGAACATTTATGAAAGTATAATATTACAATACTATAATAATACATAGTAAGTTATTTATATAATTTTTATGAAAAAAAAACCAGGGTCATTGTTAGCATTTATTTTATCTAAACTATTTTTATTTATTAAAAAAAATGTGATGTGCTGAAATATTTCTATTCATCCAGTGTGTTGGAACATTTATGAAAGTAAAATATTTAAATAATTCCCATTATACAACATGTTCCAAAAATACCCTTAAGAAAAGTTTACTTAAAACTGACAATTTAGATTGATAATAATAATACTTATTTATCTAAATTGTCAGTCAATCTGAGTTGTTTATTTGGTACCTAGGTATTTCACTTCCTTTTATAATTGGCTTGTTTTTCGTTAAAAAGGTTTGGAATCTCATAACTGTCCAGTTTTGTATTTCGTGGTGAATTCCCATAAATTAGGTCTTGATGCTCGGTGATATACGATTTTCTCCACGAAAAAAAAAAGTTATTGCTTTGGTGCCGTATCAAACAGTAATAAATGTTTTAAAACAAAACTCTCGTAAAACCTACCTACTTCGAAAACCGTTTTCTTTTTATAAGAATTTTGTCTTCTCTGATTGTTGTTTCACCACTATTGCTTGAGCTGTGGTTTTACTAAAATAGGGTTGCTCTGTGCGTCAAGAATATTTATTTATTCCTCTTTGGGTATTTTTGTAACAAGTTATTTATTAATCAATCATCGTTATAATTTTATCTGTAAGTAATATTATTTCTGATATTAAAATATAATTTAAGTATTGCATAATCTCATCTAGTCTGAAGTATAGAATTATTCATACTTTCACCAAAGACTCATGATAATTATTAAGACAAAAAAAAAAGTTAAAACATGTCTTAAAAATCGCAATAAGTTACCGTAATTTTTATACACGATAGATTAATAGGTAGTAAGAGAATTATGAAAATGTCATGTGCGTCGATACGCCTAGTGAAAAGTTAATATAAGTAGTACCTATAAGTGAGAGTATATAATTTTATACAAAAAAATATTTATCACAAAATACGCCTTTATCATTTTTGTTTTGAGTTGTTATCTAAATTAAATTAATAATATTATAATGGTGCGTCCAGACCATGCACTATAACATCTTATAAGACATAGTTCTTTAGCACTTTCCATTAGTATGGACGGTTTGTATGAATGTAATATAATAGCGGTAATTGTCCAAATTACCGCTATTTTTATATTACATTAATTATGTCTTATAATAAAATGTATAATCTGGACGCACCTTTAGAGCGTCTTTAGAGTGGACGGCAATATAAAGTAATGACAAAGGTATAATAGGTCAGCTAGTTCTGTTGTCGTATTTTTTTTTTCTGATAAGACGTATAACCTATTACAATTAATTCTACTATTACAGAACTTGCGAACATTATTGTGACCGAAAAGATAACATTCTGATTGAGATCGACAGAATTTTCAATGATTAACTGCCGCACTTAGAGACGTCAATTAACTTTAATGAGTATTTAATGTCAACAATTTTCATTCAAATCTAGACCATAGACCCGGCAAGAACAGCGACTAGTTTTGAATTGTCATTTTTTGACAAGTACTCATTAACGTTATTTGACGTCTCTGAGTGCGGCAGTTAAAGCCATAAATCGGCTCCTATTCCCAACGTCTATAAATTATCTATAGTAGTAATTCAAATGTAGAATCGTACGGAAAATACATGAAGTTGGCATTTATTGCCAGCTCGTAAAATACCACAATGTCTAACTTACTGAAGGCATTTGAAACTACTAGAATACATTAAGAAATATTCTGAGTAACCTGAGAATTATGTCGAAACTCCGTAACATTTAATCGTTAATCATAAAATTAATGTTATTTTCAAAGGTATGGGCTTTCGTAAAATGTATGTTGAAATGTTTGAATCAGATCACTGTATGGCATTAGATAGAATTAAAGTAGTGATAATGTGTCTGGAATGTTACTGATAATGCTTTACCATCAGACACTGTCAATTATTATGTGTAATTGATTTCTGCGAAAAATGTTGATCTGAATCTGTACCTCGAAAATCATCACTCGATAATATGAAGCATTTATAGTCTGCCGTCAGCCGGAGAAAGATGCTGATGAGTTTATAATTTTTCAGGCCCAATTTTAAATGTTTTAACATTCAAGTAAATCTGAAATATTAATTCAATATTAATATAAATGAAAAAAAAAATTGAAAGAAATCCCCCATCACTACTTAATATTTTTTTTTAATTGATTGTTGATTTAGTAAAACAGTGGGGGTATGTATAATATGTAATTTCATCTGAATATTTCAGAGAAGCTTCACAATACAAAAGTAATATTAATTATCATATCACACCACTGTGATATATTCCACTTTGTTATTTAATTTGCTCAATTTATATTTTGTTTTGAATTATTAAATTGGATAGTGATGAGACTGTCTTGTTTTATTTTTTATTGTAATCTATTTAAATACTAGGTATTTAGCAATACAAAAGAGAAAATATTATAAAAATCTGGTAAGTAGTTAAATTTTAAGTACCAACTTATACATCTGTTTATTTAAAATTTAACGCGGTTTTAACAGCTTATTAGTCTACGGCTACATACATGGTCACTATTCGTCAGGACAACATAAACTATTATTTATTTCAATTTGGTAAGTAAGCTCTACCTTGATATCTCCTCAGGGAATTAAAATACTCTTAAGTGCCTGTTTCACAATCGACGGGTAAGTTCTGGATAGCTTACTTGGCAATCATTTGAGCCCTTTTGAGCGTTTTTTGTGCCCGATAAATGGCATTAGGCTCGCCATCTATTACATGGGACCTAACTGATTGGCGAAAAGTGGGTGCTTATTCACATCTGCCTACCCCTTCGAGGATATAGACGTGATTTATGTATGTATGTATGTAATATTATGGTAAACAATACATTCGGGCAAGTGTGTGTGTGTATGGCATATGAGATTATGGAAAATTCTGGCATATGAATATTATGGCATGTTTTTCGGGCAAACGATAGACAACCTCAATTTATACCAGAGCTGAGTGGAAGCGCATAGGACGGGGCATCGTTTTGAAACTTACAAAGAAAATTCACCCTAATCTCTTTAGGGTAATACGCATATTTCTTGTGAGATAATAAGATGCGTGAATTCGCGCGCATTCGACGGAATTCGTGCGTCACAGCAGGACTTACGCGACACATATCTAATATGTGCACTAAGTTGTGGAGATAAGGGTTAATTTGCAATGGTAAGTTCCTGATGGACGCTTCGATGCGTTTCCACTCTACGCTAGTTTAAATTAACCCAAGTAAGCATGCTTATGAAAAAAAAAATATCCAAAATATTTTAATTGCTTTAGTTTTCTTTATGAGAATAAAACTATATACTATCCGAATACTATATAATATCCCGAATACAGAAACGCTAATCAAAGTTTGAGTCTTGCTTAACATTTAAATGTTCTGGCAGGTAATGTCCACTTAACTTTTTAAGCAGTGCCCCAAATTTGATTATCGTGTCTGTATTCAGGAGTAAAAAAGGTACAATAAACAATCGCAGTTAGGGGAAAATTTGGATTCTCAAGATAATAATATTTGTATATAATACAAGAAACTTTTCGATTAGTAATAAAACACTGCTGTGGTTACATGATTTTTATTTCATTGTTCAAGTCACTAAATTAGGTAAAACTACAAAACAAACGGTGGCCTTCTCACAGCTAGTCTTTGACTAGGAGAGTGATGAAAGTACAATTAATATTGCTTATTTATAATTATGCTAAACTAATATACTACCTCGTATATTTATTACAAACTCAAAACTGAAAAATTATAGTTATTAATACAGAAAATATATAGTAAAGAACATATTTTACTAAAGTATATAATAATATATTTTTACTCAGCACGTTTTAGGGTATAATTTTCAATCCTCAAACTAATGGAACTTAAAACTTCGATAAATGAATTACTCAGTCAAAAGTTAAATGAAAACTGGTCACTAAAGAAAACTCAATTATAATTACATATATATTTTTCTAAAATACTTAACAAAAAAATATGGTTTGTCGATTTATTTTAAAAACAACACTTTCGACTTTGACTGTGCTCTCTATCCCAAACAAGTTAAGGTTCAAAGTAGTTGGATAAATTTAATGTCTAATTGTATAAAATGAGATTCATTCGTTAATTCGTTGAGCTGGCTTAGTATATAATACTTTTGCCATAGAGAAATTCTACATATATGGGTGAATCTTCCCAATTACGTAATCTAGATATATAATATGCTATGAGTAATATAGTGTAAAATCACTATGTATACTCTGTTCTAAATACGAAGAGTGAATTTTAGCAAGTATATTTTGTCCCACTTGATATGAAATATTAAAAAAAAAACTACTTTTTGGTTTAACAACGTAAAAATATGGCATTATTTATTTTAATCAACAAATGCCTATATTAATAATTTTAATTGCAGAGACGCGGAGAACAATAATCAACTTAACCTATACCCAAAACCACAAAAGTATATACAAGAGTAAATAGTGTATTTGCTATAATAATGTACTTATTTATAAGTATCTACTGAACTCAAAATGAATTCTCAGTGCAGGTTACATTGAATGTTAACCATTGGGTAAGAATTACTGCTAACGGACTTAATAAACAAAATGAACGCGTACGTTTGTAGGAAAATCATTTTTATGTACGACCTTTTTCGAATATCGTAATGAACGGTAACAATATATCAGGAAGATTTTGGCCATCACTTATTATAATTAACCAATGATAAATAGATCTAACTATCTGAGAAAATGGACACTAATCAATACAGTGAAAACTAGAAACTAAAAGAGTATTTCTTCTCTTTAACACAAACATACGTTATTACTTATTTTTCAGGTTAATTGTCTTTCACGTATGTATCAAAATATAATATTAAGTGAAAAAGAAAATAAAATGTTAAACATCCACTATTGCTGACAAATTTAAACAAATTTCAAGAATTTCTATGATAATATTTTCGAAAATGTGTATTAACAATCTAATATTTAGAAAGTTGTTATAAAGGTTCACGCTATAAGAGACAAGTCACTAAATAGTACTATTTAGTAAATATTTAGTAACGTCGTAATAAATAAATCGACAAATAAATTGAACATTTTTCAAAATGGTTTCAGCAGCAGTTTCGCGCATAGCGTATGAGGACAACACAACCCGCAAAATAAAATAAGTTAACAAAGCATATAACCTCTAAGCAATATACATTAAGGCGAAAAAAAAAACAAAAGACCACTCTACAGATACACGTGTAAAACTAAGAAATAGTATATTACGTACAGTCAAGAGCACGTCAGGCTACCACAAAATGTAAAACTTTCTCAGTCAACCATATCCCTTACTACCAACAAGATAAGATTGACAATCGATTTAAAAAATTCGACAGTTTTGAGTAGTGCGAACTACCGTTGGCCGTACGTTATTATAAAATATATTACAAGTTGTTAGGCGGTGGAGTGACGTCGCAAAAACGGAAAATACCCATCACCAGTTGCCACTAGTCGAAAAGTGGCAACACTAGACAGGGAATTAAAACTATGGAAAAAAATGACAAAAACATATACACACGTATTTCAAGGATTAATGATTTTATCGCACATAATTATGAGAATTAACTTATGAAGAAGAAACTCTTCTATTATTATAGTCTGGAGACTAAACTATTAAAAAAATCACACATAATTGTTATACTAATCATCACACATCTTATATACAGCAAGTTATATAATAATAAAGTAGCGGCATATACAAAAAAATACAATGACCAACGACAATGATTTAGGGAAAAGAGATAATATTACTTCACATTTTCCAAAAATATTCCATACCTATTATGGTTTAGTCAAATCTCTTAAGCATTCAAAACCACTTGACTAATTTCAAACTGGATTTAATTGAGCACCACATGACCTAACCTAGCTGGTGGGTATTAACGACTGCAGATGCAGTCAGGACAGAGCGGTCGTATCGTGCCTTCTAAAGTACGGAGGAACTTGAGATAATAATGTATTTGCTCTACCCGTTAGGTTAGTATGGTGGTTATTAAACTAGTTTAATAAAAACCTTTTTGCCTAAATTCAGTTAATAGTGGTTAAGACCGGATAAGAGGTATAACTGTTATATCTATAGCATTATATTAAGCTGTTTTTATGCCTAGTTCCAGCAAGAATATAAATATTCTGTGGTTATTTTTATACATTGAAGCAAATATGAATACAGTGTACGAGTTTGACTTAGTGAAATATAAGTAGGGTCTAGGCTCAAACCTATGACATATAAATAAAGAAATTATTTTGTTTTAAACTATTGTCAATAAAACACAAGTCCTATAAAAGGGCGCATAAATGCAGGACGCTTCACTGGTCACCCTAAATTAAAAAAGCACAAACAATTACGTGACAAAATTATGTCACTAACATCCTATTTATAACAAACTTATACCTACAAATGACAAGTCAAACAAAAAATAAGAAAAAAATCACTGGTTACATCTATAAATTGGTTATATAAAAATATTATATAATATAAGAAGATGGAAACTGTCGTATCTAATCAACTATTTCAAAAAACTATAAGCAGTCCAATGGAAATGAACTAGTACTTAATAATTTAAATATTTGGAATTTTATAAGTTGGATTTAAATATTACTAATAAACAAGTGGAAGGCACGTCTTATGCCATATTACTCTCACAATATTGTCTTTGATCTTAAATCTTTTTTAAATTAATTATTCTTTAATGTAAATAATATAATATAATAATTAATATGCATATTAAAGTAACTATTAAGTACAGATCTTGAGGTATATATGTCCAGAACCACTAGCCATTAATTGTACCGGCAAGAATATTTATTTTACAGGCAAGGTTTTTACATGGGCAACGATATTTACCATGGAAAGATAGTATCAAATAAAAACTATTTTACAGAGCAGTGCATTGCAGAGATATATTTGTATTTTAGATACCAACCTTCATTTAAGCATATTAGTAAAACGTAATTTAATTACAGCCAATTCAATTTACCACTTTCTAAATTTGTTTTGAATAAAAAAAATTATAAGATAGGCAGTTTATTTACTGGAAACGTTAATTAATTGACTATATAGAAACTAAGAAAATAGACTGGTATGTGTTAACATGTCAAATTAACCACTAAAAATTTACAATAAGCATCGTAAGTAATCGAGGTTCTAAACACCACAAAAGTTTTTATGCATTTTGTGCGCCATGTTATTTATTTTTAATATAAATCAAATCCCTGTGAATTGTACTTTAGAATTAGGATAACTTTAGCCAAAGCTATCTTATGCATATATATGAGGCAATAACATTTAATCGTTCTATCTAATATTGTTATTATAACGCTTGTGAATATTAACTATATATGAAAATGTAATATAAAGCGTTTTATCCTATAGTGTCTTTAAGACTCATATTATTATAAATGTAATTATATATTATAATATAATATTACTCGTAATAATTATTATCAAAATTTCCTTTACGCCTAAAATAAATTCGCCAATAAGATAGCTTCACTTAGAAAATTGGAAAATCCCATTGGTGGATTCGTAAATGCGTGCATCTTAACTATCTTACCCATGATTGGTTGGGAACCAATTAATATGAGGGCTAATAACCATTAGCACAGTAAAATGTTCAAAAATCAATATTTTTATAAGAAAAAATTGTCACGAGATTTTCCTCCAAAGGCATTCCATATGCGAGTCATTGAAAGCACGCTGTTTTATATTATGATATTTTTGATGAGTACGAATTACGTTTATTATGCTTAGTCTGTATTTTTATCTGTTGTGGAAATAATAATTGATCCATGGTGTTATTATAAAACTATGTTGCAAATATATAGAATTGTTACTATAAATATTTGAACCCTATGTATATGAAAACCCTGTTAAATATTTATCTTCTTTCCCTCTAAAGTCGGCAAAATAATGTTGGAAAAAAGGTCTATTGATTAACTCAACAAATGAAAGAGAAAGAGATAATGAAATGCCCTAACAAATATTTTCACAAGTACAGAAACTTAATTTTAGTTGAATATTTGGAACTAATGTTGGAAAAATTTTCTACTAAATAGCTAAGTTATAAACTAAAGTTTTATATCACTAAACATAATATACGAGACTATGTGACGAATATTTGATACCAATATAAACATATTTAGGTGATTGTACAAAAATATATAAATTTTACAAACTAATCTTCTATGTATACTCTCAATAAATATTGTAATTAAGTACACATAAACAGCTCTTGTGTAGGTATTATTCTAGATGAACAAAGAAATAATGTAAACAAAAACTAACTAAATAACAGTTTGTTTGACCTCACTGGAAGTAGCTCCTCTTCTTCCTCGAAATCCTGTAACGAAAATATTTTTTATTTAACTTACTACTTGGAAATGAAAACCTTTAAAATAACTACAGCAGCAATAGTAGCTTTTTTAGTAGTCAGAAATGTGACAGACGTATTTCAAATGTTGCAGATCATTCAGCATGATCTGCAACACACCAGACCATAAAGTGGACTTATCCGTTCGCTACGCGTACGGAAAATCCCACTTCCTGGTCAGGGGCTGACATGAAACTAAGAACTTACCTCGGGCGATAAAAAAGAAATCCTCAGATCGCATATTTATCGATCAAGTATTTGCGATCTGAGACCTTCCCCAACGAATACAGAAACGCTACTCAAAGCTGGGGTCCTGCTTAACATTTAAGTATTGTCAGAATTGACGTTTTTGTATACTAATTCTGCCAGCTGTTGTCCACTCAACTTTATAAGTAGTGTTTAAATTTTGAGTAGCGTTTCTGTATTCGGGGCTCATTGTTGTATCGCCCTTGGTATAATAAACTATTTTCAAGCGATAACTAACCCGGTGTCAGCCGGGGAGAAGAAGAATCCCCTGGGCTTGAGGGTGGTGGGGGGAGACGCGGGAGCGCACGCCCACTGCGACCAGTAGTCGGACGGCAGGCGAAGCAGCAACTGCATCACCTGTGGACGCAATTATACACCGTCTTATGTAGAGAGTGGAGATAGAGAAACCACGGCTAAACAATTGGGTCCAGCGAGTCTTCTATCTAGTTGTCATCCCTACTTACATACATATATCCCCGAAGGGGTAGGCAGAGGTGAACTAGCACCCACGTTTCGCCCGTTATGTTAGGTCCCATGTAATAGGTGGCGAGCCTATTGCCATTTATCGGGCACAAAAGTCGCAGTAGGTACATAGCTAGATGGTATTAGAGGAACGCTGCTGCCCATTCCTCATCACTGATTTATCCTTAGTCGCCTTGTATGACACCCACGGGAGAGATTTGGGGTGGTGACAATTGTATTCTACTCTGCCGTCACCACACGGCACATATTTTATATTACCTCTACATAATATGGTTTCGCCTTCACAAGAATCCCCAAGATCACATTCTCTCCATACTGTCTGATCAATGTGGTCATAAAACTTTATTCAAACTGACTTTATCCCCATTACTAAACGTGTCTTCTCCAAGCCGGACATTGGCAGAATTGTCACATTTGACAGAGGCCATTCATAAAAAAAGATAGATAGATAGTAGAAGAAGCAAATTACTTACATTGACCATCTGTGCCGTAGCAGTATACATCTCTTCTGGCTGTGTTACCAGACCGTAGCCTACAACAGTAGGGCCGAGAACTCTCGCCAAATTGTCAATGCCCATTTCGCATTCCGGACTCTCCGCTACCCTGTGGGGGGAAAAGGCCATTTAATTACATTCGCGAGATGGAATTTTGGCATAAGTCACAAATTCAACTTATAGCTTTATACCTTTTAAGGCCCGAGTTCATCAACACGTAAAACAAGCGATTATTACTTGAACGTCAGTTTTCGACATTTTTCGTATGGAAGAACTGTCAAAAACTGACGGTATCTTTTGATTGCTTGTTTCCCGAGGTGAACTCAGGCCTAAAAAGAACACTTTACATTAATGCCATTTCGACACATTATAAATTTTTCAGTAACTGCTACAACATATTAGTGTTGCTTTTTAAAGACTGGTTTTAGTACTGGATGCATCCGCAACCGTTACTACTCTACCGACCAATCCGCACTAGACTCGCGTGGTTGGCTATAAAAGTCCATTCAGTGGTTATAAGAGCCTCGGTGATCGAGGGTTCCAGGTGAAGCCCGATCCCATCTTCGGCCCTTATCGTCACTTACCATCAGGTGAGATGAAGGGCAAGAGCTTACCTGGCTCCCTGTCCTAAAGAAAAAAAAAGTGTCCACATACTTCTGCAGATGCAGCACGAGGAAGGCGAGCGTGTCCCTGTTCGGCTGCGGCAGCTGCGTGACAGCCTGCACTATGGCGGCAGTAGCATCGCTCTGCTCTGGCAGTTTGGCCGCGTCCATGAAGTCGCTCCAGAGGGCGCTCGAGACGAGGGGCTCTCGCAGGGAGCGCAAGAAGTCCTTGATGCAGCCGCACAGGACGTGCACGTCCTCGCTCGCCAGCTGGGGGGAGCCGCAGCCTCGCAGGAAGCGCTCCTGTAGGCCAAGAAGGGGAGAGGATCAGAGACGGTAAAAAAAAAATTGAAACATCGCGAGCAAAAAATTTTTTTGAGAAAAACGCCGGCAAATAAGGACTTTGATCGGTGGGGATAGAGTCGAAAATTGCAAAAAAAAATAACCTGATGTGTAATGCAAGCTTAACGCGACTTTGAGCAGAGAAAATACAGTTGAAAATTAAAAAAGTCCTTGATGCAGCCGCACAGGACGTGAACGTCCTCGCTCGCCAGCTGGGGGGGAGATGCAGCTGCGCAGGAAGCGCTCCTGCGAGCCAAAAAGGGTTTTAAGGGAAGGGGATAGAGTCGAAAATTGCAAAAAAAAAAGAAAAAAATATTGTGCTGTTGTGCTCCTCCTGCAAGCCAACTTTGGCCGGAGGAGATAAAGCGAAAAATTACAAAAAAAAGGGGGGGAAATATAGTTCTGAAGGGCTCCTGCAAGCAAGCCAATAAAGACTTTGAGAGAAGGAAATAAAGTAAAAACTTAGAAAAAAATTGATAAGTTTCTCTGCCGTCACCTACAGCCTACTTGCGGGCTAGCGAGGCGAGTATAGTAGTTTTAGTAACGCGAACTCGGCGCTTGGTTGGCGTCCTATCACACGTATTATCATTATAGACTAAAGCATGCGATTGCAATGCTTACATACATACATACATAAATCACGCCTTTATCCCCGAAGGGGTGGCAGAGGTGAACTAGCACCCACGCATCGCTATGTTAGGTCCCATGTAATAGGTGGCGAGCCTATTGCCATTTATCGGGCACAAAAGTCGCAGTACTATTGCTAGGTGATATAAGAGGAACGCTGCTGCCCATTCCTCATCGCTGATTTATCCTTAGTCGCCTTGTACGACACCCACGGGAGAGACTTGACAATTGTATTCTACTCTGCCGTCACCACACGGCTATTTTTGTTATTGCAATGCTTGACGATTCATAATTGTAGTCTTACCAGGGGACTTAGCCAAGTGACCAAACTATTCGAACGAATAGAGTGCAAACGTATGAAACTGACGTGTAAGAAAAGCTGAATAAAGCTGCCAAATTGCTGCCACATTTTGACATTTGTATTCTATCAGTTCGAATAGATTTGCTACTTGACTAGGGAGGTGGAGGAGGAGGACTAGGTTGATATGAAAAAAACAAATTTTTATTTTATTTTGTCGCACTATGACGCAGCCGTACACCTCTCATTGGTTGGTAATGAGAGGTCGTCACCTTCTCTGTCGTCACCAAACTGCCTCCGTAGCGCGGGACGTGGACAAAATCTCCTCGGGGGAAAGAAAATATTTTCCTCTCGCTCTCTAAGCAAGCAAGTGGTAGAGAGGAATTTTGTCCACGTCCCGTGCTACGAGGGCTGTATGAATAAAAGTAGGCCGACCAAATACCTTGAGCCGCTTGACGTCCTTATCGACGGCACTGATGCGGTAGATGCCCCTCTCCGCCAACCCCCGTTTCTCCACCTCGTTGATGCAGTGCACGAGTAGGGCGGGCACCATCGGCGGTGTGCTCGGCGCGTAGTCCGATATGCAGCCCTCCTGCTCGGACATAGGGTTCAAATTATGTTTATGGTCAGGTTCACCTAGCGATCACGCTTTACTAGAGTACATAATATTGTACCCATGAAAGTGTTATATGATAATCGGCTACTGAATCGAATTGTTCATCTTATAAAGAGTTTTTGTCTCCAAACATGTTTTATTTTATTACATCCAGACTCTTATGAAGATTAATAATAAACAAAACCAGTGTACTAGCATGTAAATCTAATATATAAAAATGTCATATCATATTTTTGCTATCAAATTCCTCCTTAACGGTTTGTCCCATTTTTATGAAATTCTTTGCGTATGTTTGGCAGGTGGCAGCGTTCCTCTTAGACCACCTGGCAATGCACTGCGATTTCCGTGCCCGATAAATGTCAATAGGCTCGCCACCTATTACATGGTATCTACTATAATTGGCGTAACGTGGGTGCTAATTCGCTAATTCATTGTGATTTATCTATGTGTATTGCGTTATATTGAAACTCACAAAACAAACGTCGTTTAGGATAAGCTCGATAATCTAGTCATGGGAGGTTTTTGATGTTTCAAAATAACCCTGTATATTTATCTTTTCACGTTAGTGATATGTTTTGCCCATCGCTACACGTTACCTGCTGGGCGTTCGCGCGCCTCGTGAGCGGGCCGGGCGGCACGCACGGCAGCGGCAGAAGCGCGCGGCATTCCGGATGCGCCTGCGCGCGGCATGTTTCGCACTTGACGCCCACCTTCGCGAACTTTATGCTGCGACAAAGATAATTGAAAGAGGATAATACATACATACATACATACATACGTCACGCCTTTCTCCCACAAGGGTAGGCAGAGATCACTTGTTTCCACTCGCTACGATCCTTACACACTTCTTTCGCTTCATCCAATCTCATCAATCTCTTCATGCATGCCCGTCGGTTTCGGGTACTCTTGACCTGGCCCTTTTTCAATAGACTTTCAATTTGATTATGAAAGATCCGCCTAGGCCTTCCCATTTCTCCATTCACTTTCGCCATGTATATCCTTTTTGTCATTCTCCTATCATCCATTCTTTCGACGTGACCAAACCATGCGAACATCCCTCAATTCTCAATCCATTTCTGAGCGTTTCTCAATCCTTGTCATTACATCTTCTTTCAAACCACACCTTTCTCTTATCACACTGTTATACAGTCCATCGCAGTCTTACCCCAGCCATGCTCCTCAACGCTCTCATTTCTACTGCATTACGTAAATACAGATCCTAAATATACAAACTCTTTCACCTTTTTTTTTCCAACATTTTTTTTTCAATGTTGAATGTTGAAAAAGGATAATAATGAGGACAAATCGCTTGAAAGTTTGTTACAGTAAAGAAAGCTTGTATGTATACAAATACACTAGTTTTTGTTGTAGTCATAAATACCTATTAGTTTTTATTTTACAGGCATTTAAACTTACGATAAATATAGAGTCCCGTTAACAGTCACGTGACCGCACGTGACGTCATTTTACAACGTGACAGCAAGTTACATACAGACATACATAAATCACGCCTATATCCCCGAAGGGGTCGGCAGAGGTGAACTAGCACCCACGCTTCGCCAATTATGCTAGGTCCCATGTAATAGGTGGCGAGCCTATTGCCATATATCGGGCACATAAATCGCAGTACAAATTTATATTGCTAGGTGGTATGAGAGAAATGCTGCTGCCCATTACTCATTGCTGTCTTTACCCTTAGTCGCCTAGTACGACACCCACGATGGGGGTGGTGACAATTGTATTCTGCTCTGCCGTCACCACAAGTTTACTTCTTTAAATCGGAAACTAATTGACGTATCGAAGTAATTCTTTCAATTGTATATTTTTGGACTGCGAATATGAAGAACTAATAATCAAAAATAGTTAACATTCTCCATTGTGGTTTAGTGGTGTCCGTTTAGCCAAAATTTCGGAACCCAGTTACTACGAACACATTATTAAAAGAGCTATGGGATTGTATTATTAATAAGGTATATTACAAAATTTACCGTTTCAAATTCCATAATTCTTATGTAATAATAATATGTTCAAAGTTTACTGGGAAGTTTAGATAGGTACTACAAGAGCTAAGGCACAGGGAAGCTGTGGCCTTAATTTCACCTGATGGTAAGTGACATAGAACCGAGCTTAACCTGGAACCCTCAACCACAGAGGAGCTGGCTATCTTATCACAGATTATCGTAACACAATAATGCTGTTAACATTATTATTATGGTGACTGATTATTATAAGGTAAAAAAAATCGAGTACAAATTTGTACTCCCCTGGGCTGAGGATCCCACCCGGGACCTCTGGATCTTAATTCCGGTGGGCGAGCCGCTATACCACGGAGGCGGTCTCGATGCGGGAATCGAACCCGCGTCCTCTGCAATCCGGGCACCTGAAGCCCATGCCACTTGGCCAACCACGACGTTAGTTAACTTGCCGAAATTTCTTTGCTGCTGCCATCTCTTCGGTCGGTGTCGTACAAGGCGACTAAGGGTAAAGATAGCGTTGAGTAATGGGCAGCAGCATTCCTCTTATACCACCTTGCAATATACTCTGATACATGGTAATAGGCTCGCCAACTATTACATGGTACCTAATATTTGGCGAAACGTGGATGTTATTTCACCTCTGCCCACCCCTTCGGATATAGGCGCGATTTATGAATCTGTATCTGTATGTTGCTGCTGAATGAATTCGTCAAAAGAGCTTTCATAAAGTTTGTACCATCTAATTTGTCTTTTGGTAAAGTGCTGTGCCAAGTTTGGAAACAATCTTGGCACAACTTTTTAAAAAAATCACCCATTCAAAAATGAAAAGTCATTAATCTATTAAAATAAATCGGTATTATAGACTGAAACCTATTGAATCTAGTTATCGGTTGATTTTTAATGCTGCATTTGCAATAAAAAGGTGTGCCAAGATTGTTTTCTCGAATTAAGACTATAACTATACTCACGTTTTCCCACAGGGTCCGCACGTCTCCCGCTTGTAGAAGTTCTTGGCGACGAAGTTGTGCTGCCTGGGGCGCGTCCGAGGGGAGCCCCCGTATGCGGCCGACACCACCGACGGTGTCCTCTGGGGCACGGCCCGTTGCATGTCCGACGCGCTGTCCGAGTCTGGTGACATTAAACAGGAAACATTTGCGTACGTACATACATAAATTCAGTGGCGGCTGGTGGGTCATGGAACTTTAGTTAAATATATTATTTTTTTACACTCACGCCTATCATTTAGCCCAAATTAAATAGCCTAAGCACATGTGTTATGGATACTAGATGACGGACATATTTTTAATATAATTATGTATATAAATGTTGAAAATATACTACATAAACATATACACAACCATGACTCGGGAACAAACAATTGTGGTCATCACAAAGTTTGCACCTACCATAGGATTCGAACCCGGGACCTCTTGGCCAATGCCCAGTAATCTGAGCATTCGACCAAGGCGGCCGTCGAAACATTTGCGTACATACATACAAGTTTAATGTATGGAAGTGAAAGTTGGTTGAGCCGTTCTGAAAAAGGGTTGAAGGATAGTGTAAAAAATTATGATATCAAGGTAGGCAACATACCAGTCTTCGGTGGAGCAGACGGAGTACAGGGCTCCGGCTGCCGTCTCTCGGTGGACCCTGACAGCCGGCCTGAGGACTTGCGCGTGCTGGAGGGGGCGGCTGGGGCTTCGTCACTGCTCTCGGATATGGGTTGCTGTCGATCATATTTATTATCGTTAATTATTCAAGCTGCAAAAGTGAACATTGAAATTCCAGAAAAATACTGTCAATATTACGTTTAGATTTAGATAAAAAAAATAAGGTAACTATGCCTAATACCAAATTCCTATTAAACGAAAGATTGATTAACTATTTTTTAAAAATATATATCTTTATACGTAGATAAATCCTGGAAAAATTCTTGTAACGATAGTGAGGTCAGAAAAAATATTAATTATAATTAATAACTGGTTTATTTTTAAGCTACTGCCTGTCAGATGAGAGGCAGTTTTTCTATCCTCGAAATAATACACTTATCATCTAGCCGTTCTAGCCCAAAGTGAGTGGCATAAGCACCTGTATTATGTATACTAGGACAAATCGAAACACAATATAATTAACTGATAAAGAAAAGTTAAACTTACGAAGTTCTGTGGCGGTTTCAGATCGTGACTGGTGGGCGCTCGCTCTAGCGTCAGCGTTGTGGTAGCGGTGGCCAGCACCTTACCACCCTGCAACTCAACAGTCTGTAATTGATGAATGGGGAGCTTAGTGTATATATCTATTTAGAAGAAAATATACTTAATAATACATACATAAATCACGCCTATATCCCCGAGCAGAGGTGAACTAGCACCCACGTTTCGCCAACTACGTCAAGTCCCATGTAATAGGTGGCGAGCCTATTGCCATTTATCGAGCACAAAGTCGCAGTATATTGCTAGGTGGTATAAGAGGAATGCTGCTGCCCATTGCTCATTACTGATTTATTCTTATTCGCCTTGTATGAAACCCACAGGAGAGATTTGGGGTGGTGAAAATTATATTCTACTCTGCCGTCACCACACGGCACCTGTATTTGTAAGGACTGGTATAATATAAATAAATATTTTACACTCACACCTATCATCTAGCCCAAAATAAGTACCCTAAGCACTTGTATTATGGATACTAGATGACGGACATATTTTTAATATCATATAATTATGTATATAAATGTTGAAAATATACTACATAAACCTATACACAACGATGACTCGGCAACAAATATTTGTGGTCATCAAAAAATTTGCCCTTACCAGGATTCGAACCCGGGACGTCTTGTCCAATACCAATCTGAGCATTCGACCAAGCAGGCCGTAAATATTGAAATAAATAAACAATATTGTTATAATAAATGTTAAACAATATTAAGCCAGACACTTCGAAACGTGTGAGCGGAACCAAGCAAAATTAAACTGTGTGGTGCTTATGAGTGGATGCCCACTCCCGCGCCTAACAAGCGTAGTGCTGTCCCGACTAATACAAAATGTATGAAACTGATGTATTACACAGATAGAAAACAATATGTCAGTTTCATGCATTTGTTATCTATGCGTTCAAATAGATAAATAAGCCACTTGTCTAGGCTCTCTGTTCATTTAGAAGAAAATATACATGTCATGTGCATAATCAACCACGCCTGTTTTTCCCAAAGGGGTAGGCAGAGGTATATTACAACAACAATAGAACAGTCCCATGGTACCAGGCACGTCAACAGCAGTAACTAGGTGATGATGTTCCAGTAATGTTGACAAGAAGAGTTATAATTGATATAATACCTTTGTAGCGGAGGATGACGACGAACGCCGCTTTTTAGAAACAGGTGCACTATCCCGTGCTGTCCATCCGCCTCGCTGCACCCATGAGCGGCGAGTTGATGCCAATGATATGTCCAGGTCATCTTCTGACCGAGAGTATGACATCTCCGACAGAAGGGTTCCTAAATTTAATCAAAAGGTTTTAAATTTTTTGAAAAGGTTGATAATGTTTCATAAACACTTAAAAAACTGTATAATATTTGTAACTGTTGAGCTGAGGGAAATATAAAAATGTATAATATAATAAAGATTACAAAAGAGATATAATTATTAAAGAGATATAATAAAGAGAAAAATGGATAATAAAAATTGTTTTATGAATGTTTGAAATGATTTTTACTTAGCCCTATCAGTGTATTTATCTGGTGTAACTGTAGTGAATGTAAGTAACAAAAAAATGGCTACATCATTGCTTTGTATGCTGTTGAAATGGGACCCAGAGTTATACCAGCTAAATCCCTATATTCATTACTAAAAGAACTTGGCTTGTCTAGAGCTTTAGTAAGTTGAAACATGGGTCAAAGGTTGCTTTCTTGGAATTTAAAAAAATAAGAGGATGAAGTCCGCATGGGGAAGGTGAGTGTTGAAATGTTGTAAAGGGGTCCTGTAAGCCTGCACTTGGGCCACAAGACCAAGGCACTGCCACTGACATCCCCCTCTACCACACCTGACACCTGCATGGTGAATCGATGGAATGCTATTTGTCTCAGCCTATTGGTGCATTCCACAACTTTCCACTTAATGGTAATCCTGAACATAATTCCTAAGATTTACCGCCGCACTGAGAGACGTCAACTAAAGTTAATGAGTGCTTAATGTCAAAAAATTTCATTCAAATCTAGACCATAGACCCGACAAGAATAACGATTAGTTTTGAATTGTCATTTCTTGACAGTAAGTACTTGTTAACGTTATTTGACGTCTCTGAGTGCGGCAGTTAGAGGTCCTCACCAGTGGTATTCAATTCTGGAACACCAGTCAGTTTGGCATTGTGGTCCTGTTGCGCAGTGCTATTTAAAAATGCCAGCTTTTGAAGCGTTTCATCATTCAACTTATTGCGGTTGTCATTGAAGAGCAAATCACGGGCCATTTCAAGCAGTTTACTCTGAAATAGCATAAACAATGTGATTTGTTTTTTATTTGAACATTACAATTATGATCATAATTATTATGATTCATTCAGGTTATTGGGTTCGTTTCCTGCATCAGGACAAATATTTTTTTGAAATGAGACTTTTTTATCATTGTAATAGCATAAACAGTTAAGTCAATTCTACACACTCTCTTTAAATTTTGTTATCTTAATTTTTGTTGTTACATAATTTATGAAAATTACCAATTCACTGTATTTCTTCAATACAATATTTCGTTCTCTCTTCTCTCCATCGAGCAGCTTACGGACATGTGCAAACTTAGCCTCCCATTTTGCGAGAGTTTTATGTGCCTCATCTAATTCCGCCTGAAGGCGTGCTGCCTCCGCTTCTGCTGTCGCCCATTGAGTGCGCATCCATTCTGTTTGTTCCACAAATTCCAGAAAGTCTGAGAAAAAAATATTGTGTATCATTTTAAAATGTTTGTAATTAATTACCAGAGACTAAAAAGATAACATACAAATACACAGTTTTCATACATTCAAACTGGACCTTTTTGATTTAAGTATGGACACAAAAAAATGTACACATAACAAGACAAGACAAGCAGATAGTATTTGTAAATTGTCTCAAATTGACACAAAATATTCAATTTATAAAATATGACATCACAATTTTTTTTATAATTTATCAACAGTGTGATAAGTCCAAGGGCTTGTCAGGTTCAAATGGTGTATACACTTACCCTCTTAATCATAAACTGGAAGTAAGCATGATATAACTATTCCATAGTATATTTTGTCTTCGTCTCGCAAACAATATATTGAATGCGAGTAAAAGAGACAAAACACTGAGTAACTAGTCTATACTAAAACCGTGTTTATTAATAATGCCCTTAGTGCATACCAAGGACTTAAAAAGGGGTAAGTAATAAAATAAAGTCCTTTATTTATTTGATATTTCAATACAGAGATGTTGCTTAGGACGTTACAAAAAGCTTGTAGACCAAAGAAGTCTTCTGAAGCACGCAGGGGATAAATTTAAGTTATATGTTTTTTCAATCCTAGTTAAAATATTCTTTGTATTCCTGTTTATTTATTAATCTTGTCTTCAAATTCAGCTACACGGCGTGTTGTTTTCGGTAGGTAAACCGGACATTTATAGGTATTAAATTAAATTTATCACTTAGGAAGCGGGTAGTTACACATTAGGGTATATCTCCTAAGCATTAACAATTTTTTAATTACACTCATCGTGTACATCTACATTAAGGTTTGAATACAGATATGTACAAGTAAATAATTGTAACAATACTTACATTCTTCGGCATCTCCTTCGTTGAGAACACCGTTCAAACGGTTAATATCATCAAATTGTGCTACCAAAGATAGCTCTATACTAACGTCTTCAGCAGAGTTCTCTGTACTCATTATTGATTTTCTTTAAACCACTCGGTAACTTTCTATTTTAAATGGTAATATTTAATATCCAACAAAAAAAACAAACCAAAGCACGAATAAACACTTCAAATAGAAAATAAAAATTGAAATTTTAACGGCCGCCACCAGTCAATTCAAGTGTCATCAAAATACAGATATATACTCTTTGATACAGACTACAGAGTCAAAGACAGAAACAGATTAAAAATCCATCTACAGCAAAGCCTTAAAAAATTCGTTTAAGAACTAATCATGTCATCGTATATTACATAGGAACAAAATTGTTTATAAACTATTATGCAATAATATGATTTGATTTTTATTTGAACATTTTATGAATATTAAGATCACTTTTATTGCAATTGCTTGTGCGTTTTCGTGTTTTTTTATCGATTACCACTTATTAATAAAATATATTATGAAACGTCACGTAACTTTTAGTATTTCGTTAATAATTTTCATTGTGTATTGTAAACATTTTGTAAATTCTTTATTATTTTAGAGTTTTTCACCGAAGAAATTAATACGTTCTCTATTTATGAACGATTTCGCAAGAATAATGTTGCTAGTAAAATTACAGTATCAGTTGCCCTTATTACTGGGGATAATATATTAGGAATCTACCATTAAGAAGACAATCTTACTTGTCCTGTTTGCAATGGCAAGTAATAATTATCCTACCTATTGTGAAGACAATTTGAAAATGTAATTGTGGTTACATTTTATGCTGGCCTGAGAGCGAATAAATAACGTAGAATAGGCCAGCTCCGTCTCATCACATGGGTATCGTAAAAGTCGACTAAGGGAGATTGCCCGGTGTAGACCAATAAACACATTGGGGCACCCGAATGGTGGAGGGCAAAACCACCACCAACAACAGCATACCCAAAGAGGGTTGGTGTCAGGCCAGTGGCTGGCTGTAAAACCTAAGCCAAAACCTTGAGTAGTATGGATTGGAATGTTGTCTTTCCAATCACTCTCTCCGTTCATCGGTCTTTCGACATGATCCGTTTCGTCTCTTTTCTCTACACTCATTCATCACTAGCACCTTTACGGTGTGATGGATGATATGAATCAAAAGGGAGTGGATGGCTTGATGTCGTCTGACCGATATAAATGGAAGAGGAAACATACTGCGCCGACACCATATAGACTGGGAACAGGGGCAGGGAGAAGAAGAATTGTGGTCACATTTCATTTCATCATTATTTTAATATCAAAATAGAAAAAGGCAACCAGAGATAGGATGAATAATTAATGATTGCATAACTAAGAAGTAAAATTATTTTAATTACAAGTTTCTGATTCATTCATGTAGTTTTGTGATATTAGTAGGAGAATCTAGTTTGGACTGGCAACATTTTGTGGTAATTTGACATGACATTGACAGTTCAATACTTCGTTTGACGGTTTTAGCAGCAGTTCTTCTGTCTAACAAAACGCGATGACGTTCGGTTGAGGACGGAGGTCCACCCGTGTGAGTCGCGTAGCTCAGCGATTTATTTTGTGAAGTATTATTTATTTCCGAATCCGTCGGCGTTCTCTTAACACCTGTCGTCATGGCGGACGAGGAAAATAATTGTGATGATGGTGGTGGTGAGCTGAAGATAGTTAGTCAGGCTATGCGATTGCGGGGTCGCAAAGGCGCCCTGAAGAAGAAGAATGTTTACTTCGTGAAAGACCACAAGTTTATGCCCCGATTCTTCAAGCAGCCGACGTTCTGTTCCCACTGCAAGGATTTCATATGGTAAGTGAACCGGCATAGTAGTCGTAACGTAACTATGTAGGTTTTTTACGACGACTTAAAAATACATCATTTGTTTACAATTTGGAGGCGCCCTGTAATCAGTATCGGCTTTCGCCACTGTTTATGATAACGGACGTCATGAATCCCCTAATCCTAAATCCAATTTGCAGATACGGGTCAAACTATCAGGCTAGTAAGTTGCCTAATAAATTGTATTGTGTGTAGGTACAAATGTCATTCAAAGTTCCTGCATTCTTTAACTTTTTGATTGATGCATGCAAATGACAGAATTAACCGGCCAATGTTAGGCCATCCAACAATTCTAGACAATCTTATTAGAATTAATTGTCTATCATTATCAATTTCAGACTTTAGTAGGTACTCATTACTAATTATGTTACATTAGTTGCTATTCTTCTTATTTATGAACAATTTTTATGTGTTGTAGTAAATAATATGTAAAATATTGTTTAAAACTTATTTATATCATTTATGACATATGTTTTAGTTATAAACCCATCTTAAAATTATGTACAAATAACATTAACTTTACTTCAGTAAAAAATAAAATACCTACTATTTCTGGTAGAATTCAAAGAGGGAAATGAAAATCTCAATGGATTTTTTATGTAGTCACTTGCCATTTCTTTAGTTTTAAATTGAAAATATGAATTATTGTAGAATACATAATAATGACACAGAATCATGGATTCTTTGTGTTATTTGGTTATTAAATTATTCAATAATTTCCAGATCCCTGTCCAACATCACCGCAGTCCTGTTCCCAAAATCCTACCATGCAGCGTCTTGTAAAAAAATTGCCTGAAGACTTAAATTCCTTAAAATACATATATATATATTGTATTGTATTTCATTCAATACATCTAAGTATAAGTACTTCGGCTTAATTAAACAAAATTAATACATTAGTGCTGCCATATTTCAGTCATAAACGGAACCCATACGTTGAATCTCATATGCCCAACAACACTTATGGAACCTGGGTGGCATACTCCTAATGTTCTATGACTCATAGGGAAGGTTTTTGCCCCCACAGTGGGGATACTACAAGGCTAATGATAACTTATAGGCTATTTCCTAAGCATAAAAAGTACATAATTACTTTAATTACTATATCACTCATAGTTAATAGTGTCTGTCTCAAATTATTTATATGCAATCTTGACTTGTAAAAAATGGGTGGAGGCTTTGATTTAATTGTATTAATTAATCAAGTGACTCCTCTGACATAAGTGGGTGTATAATATAAATCTCAACGCTCATTGACATCATTACCAATATTTTTTGTTTATAATATGCTTATAAAAGGCAGCAGGTCCCATGTAATAGATGGCGAGCCTATTTCCATTTATTGGGCACAAAAGTCGCAATAAATTTAATGGTATAAAAGGGGTCACTGCTGCCCATTCCTCACCACTGACTAAAAAGAAGTAAGTACTATGAATATTGAAAAGTGTGTATTCCAGTCGAAATGTTAGATTTCATGTATTTAATGCAATAAGTTACCCCATCCATTCATGAACTAGGTACCAAAAATAATAATATTATTTATAATACAAGTCATTCTATCTATTTAATGGCCAGGTATTGTCTCTGATTTGACCATTGACAAAATTGTCTGGTATAAAAACTATGCTGTGGAAAAAATTAGATTTACATATTACTCTATTTACCAATGTTAGAAATGGATGTTAATTATACTTCTTGTGATATGATAAACCAAAAAAATATTATGGAAAAATCACGTTTTAAGTATATTCAAAGAGCTCTAAAACGTACTGGCACAGGCATTCCTTTAGAAGAAAATAAAATAATAAAATAAAAAATATTGCTAATGATCTATAACCTACCAATTGGTGGTTTGTGTGAACGATTACGAGCTGTGACTTACGAAGGAACTCGAAATAATATTAAATTTTTGGTCACCCATCCAATGCCCGGCCTTGGCGAATATGGCTTAGTTTACGCAAACGAGAGCGGAGCGCCCTAGCCACTGCGCGATTGAGCCCCTCCCTTGCACTAAATTACATTGGTTTACATTACAAATCGTCGGGATTATAAATCGTCATTTCAACATTTAATTGAATAGCAATGGCAACCTTATTTTTTGTCTATCGAACGAAGTAAATGATATAAACTTGAATGTTTGGGTGTAATTTTATCTATACTAATATAAAATAACCGACAATAACATAAGCGATGCCGCGGGCGACCACTGGTCATCTAAAAAATCCAGTCGTAAAAAATTCCTAATATTTCGAGTACTACTCTTTAAATAATAAAAAAAACTGATAAAGGCAATAGTAGAAGTTTTAAGAGTTATCAATTAAAAGACAAGTGTGCAAAGAGGTTACAAATGATTAGTCCACCTTTTTCTAATAAGTCGCTTATTGAATATTAATTCGTCAGTGCGTCACTGGCTACGACCAAAACTTTACAAGTAATCGTATATCAATTATTGTTAGAACGGAGACACGCGTCATGAATATATTATAATAATGTTACGTCATCTGTCGTCTAGCGTGTAATTATTTTTATTTGACTATAATTATGCGATAGATTTTTAATAGTTTTAATTTCGAGGTCGACCTAGAAAAAGGTGGAGAGACGATCTGGAGACATACCTACTGCGAAACATGACTGAATAAGCTCGAGATGGAGGGTTGCGGGGGAGGCCTTCTTTTAAACTTTTTCTAATCACAATTTTCTTTGTAATAATTTTTCTAACATATAAATAAAGTTCAAATAAAAATAAAAATATGATAAGTAAGTACCAAAATAGGAAGTCATAATTATTTGTTTTCGTGAGACCCTTCTGCAATTTATTAGAAATATTAAAAAAAGAAAAGAAATAGATATAAATTCGTCCTGAAACTATGGCGTGCCGAAGGGAAATCAAAGGGAAGTCATATTTTTATGTAGGTATACATATACATAGATATGACCACTCAGGGCTTTCTACGGCCAATCAGGACGTAGGTATGATTTACACCTTTCCGGCTAAGATATTAAAACTCAGATGGTGTAACAGAGCTGTTATCTGCAAATAAAACTGTATATCGCTGGCGATAAAGTCTTTACTCCAACCATCGGGATTCATGGACATACCTAGACCTAGTGATTCACTACCGGTGTTTTTACTATAGCATTTGAGGCTATAATAAGGGTCTTAATTATATAATTATATGTACCAAATCTTTTGAGTCATTTTGGGAATCGGAAAACAATGCCTTTGCCTTGTATTCTCAGAAAAAAACATGATTGTACACGAGCTTGAGTTATCCGCACAGCAGTAATAATATTTTTGGTATGAATGTCGAAAAAATATTATTTTGATATTAATTTGAACATTTAGGGCCTGTTTCACAATCGACAAGTAAGTTCGAAGTAGCTTAGTTGCTTTGCAGTTCAATTGACATATATTTTCATATTACAACTGACAAATGATCTGCGAAGTAAGCTACCTACTTAGAACTTACTTGTCGATTGTGAAACAGGCCCTAAGTAATATAAATGTTAGACAAATTAGTACGAAGAAAATTGTAGTCTGAAACGGTTTGAAAATCTTGATGGGCGAATCGAACTCGCGTCCTCTGCAATCCGGGTAGATGCCTATACTACATACTCGACTAACCGAAATTACTTGCCGAAAATTATCCAACCTTTAGTTTAGACCAGAGGTTCCCAAACTTGTTTTCTCATAGACTTTAAAAATTTTGTCGGTTCTGGTGGACCCCCTTGCAACTAGATTTCTACCATATTTCCAAAAATCGACAGAAAATTTAAAGATCTTATCTATGTTCGATCTATGGCAATTAGCCCAAAGCACGTTAAGTTTACGAAAAAAAGGGAGAATTGATTGGTTAATTAATTATGATGTGAGTGAATAGGCAAGTTTTTACAAAAAATCGTGAACCCCCGATTTTTTTGTCACACCAATGTAGACCCCCGTCGAGTCTCCCGTGGACCCCTAGGGGTCCACCTGGACCACTTTGGGAATCAATGGTTTAGACTTTACGTCTGCCGTCACCGGCAGAGTAATTATTGTCACCACCTCCATCTCTCCCGCTGGTGTCGTACCGTCAACAGCACTTTTAACAGGTTACCAAAAATGTAAAATTTCCTAAATCGTCTGTGCTTTATCTAACAACAAGTTAAGGCTGACAATCGATTGAGGAAATTTGTCAGTTTTGAGTGGTCTGAAAACCCGTTGACCGTACAATAAAGGCGATAAAGGGTTAAGACAGCGATGAGTAACGGGCAGCAGCGATTTACGTGCCCGTTAGATGGCAATAGGCTTCGCCACCTATTACAAGGAAGCTAACATAACTGGCGAATAGTGGGTGTTAATAGACCCCAGCTTACCCCTTCGGGGATTAATGGGTGTGATTTATGTGTGTTGTATTAAACCAGATATTTTTAAAAGGGGTGAGCAGCACCGTGTCTGGCGACATTTGCTTCTCGATGCTAATATTGGTGTGACATTTAAGAACCCCACTTTCTAAGAATTATTGCCCTCGTAATGAAAAATCTGACTGACACATGACATTTAGCTCGAAATCTATTTAAAGGACGCGTAGCAGCTTTTTCTTCATACATACATACATAAATCACGCCTATATATATCCCCAAGAGGTAGGCAGAGGTGAACTAGCACTCACGTTTCGCCAATTATGTTAGGTCCCATGTAATAATTGGCGAACCTATTGCCATTTATCGGGCACATAAGTCGCTGTACATTGTTAGGTGGTATAAGATGAACGCTGTTGTCCATTCGTCATCACTGATTTATCCTTAGTCGCCTTGTACGACACCCACGGGAAAGATTTGGGGAGGTGACAATTGTATTCTACTCTGCCGTCACCACACAGCAGCTTTCTGTAACCGAAATAAATACACATAATAATTAACCCCTCTATACTAGTGGCCTTTCTATTCGAACTAATTAAATACAAATGTATGAAACTGACGTATATTAAAAATAAGATGGCGACCATCGTGTCAAATGTAAGCGAAGTTGTCAACATTTAAATTTTTCGACAATTTCTCAATCGACTTTGTGCTTTACTACTAACAAGTGAAGGTTGACAATCGATTGAAGAAAATTGAAAGTTGTGGGTAGTCTGAAAAGACGTGCTATTCTGCGATTTAAATGCCTGTTATTTGGCAATAGGCTCGCCACCTATTAGTCTATTTCATGGGACCTAACTTAATTGGCGAAAAGTAGGTGTTCCTCCTGTCTACCCTTTCGAGATATAGGCTTGATCTATATATGTATCTGCATACATACATACATAAATCACGCCTATATCTCCGAAGGGGAAGGCAGAGGTGAACTAGCACCCACGTTTCGCCAATTATGTTAGGTCGCATGTAATAGGTGGCGAGCCTATTGCCATTTATCGGGCTCAAATGTCGCAGTACTATTGCTAGGTGGTATAAGAGGAACGCTGCTGCCCATTCCTCATCACTGATTTATCCTTAGTCGCTTACGACACCCACGGGAGAGATTTGGGGTGGTGACAATTGTATTCTACTCTGCCGTCACCACACGGCCAATAATATATGTATCTATCGGGGATAAATAGGCGGGATTTATCTATTTATGTAACAAGAACGCTGCAGACAGACAGACGCTAGCACAATTGTACGGTCAGCAGAGCCACAAAGGGAATATTATAATTGAGCGCTTCCTCAAGTTATCCAATACTGAAACGATAAGCGCCACATTTTGTTTCATTCTTTTCCTCATGTGTTTATTTTCGTGTGCCTTGTAGTGATGTAACGAATCGCGAATACGAATATCTGCTAACGATATTAACGCGAATATTGAGTTTTTTATTTTATTAGACGACTAGTGGACGCCCGGGGCTTCGCTCGCGTTAATGGCGGTTGTTATATAGCCTTCCTGAATAAATGGGCTATCCAACACAAACAGAATTTTTCAATTTGAACCAGTAGTTTTTGAGATTAGCGCTCTTAAACAACATACCATACAAACAAACAAATAAACTCTTCAGCTTTATAATATTAGTATAGATAATTAGTCCCATTCTCGCGAGGCGCGTTCTGTTTGTAACTATTACTTCTTACTTACTTATCGGCATAAAAAATGTCTAATGAGAAGTTAATTGTTATTTAATAGTGATCTGGAATCTAAAGCTTTATTAACAATGTAGAAGTAGGTAGATGCTAAATAAATAATAACAAATGATAAAGTGAAGATTAATAATGTCTTTACGAGGTTAAGTTTCTTTTTCTATAAATGAAAAACAAGAAATGAATGGATTTTTATTTATCGAATATTATAATTTTTCCGATGTTCATATTCGCAAAACATTCGTTCGATTTTTGCGAATACGAATATTAAAAAATATGCGAATATTCGTTACACCACTAGTGCCTTGTGTTTCGTCTGTATCTCCCCGCATTCCATGATTTCCATGTAACGACAGTTGCTAAAGTACATTACCTAGCTCCTTAGCAGTTCGTCGTTCGTTCTGCATTGAGCCGAAGCTTTCGCGAACTTAGGTATATGTGCAAAAGACTGATGTCCCCTGTCATCTTTACTGCATTTTATTAGTAGTATAGTATATCTCAATATCCGTTTTCGTATATATCTTAGCATTCCTCTTATACCACCTAGCGATATATTGCGATTTATTTGCGCCCGATAGATGGTAATAGGCTCACCACCTATTGGACCTAAATTAACTGGGGAAAAGTGGGTGTTTATTACTCCTCTGCCTATAAATCATGCCTATATATATAGTATAGGTATAGGTACATGGGCATTCAATTACTTACTTCACATAATATGTACGTTTATGCAACGACAGTCCAACACACAGCATATATTTACGACCATAAAAGATCTTTTAGGCGAGAGTGCCTTAGCGAATTCCGAGGCCATAACATCATTATGTCCTTGGAATTCGCCGTGGCATAACCTACCTACCTAATTCCACTCATTCCTTTGTTTTCACAGGTGCATACAACTGTCATACTTGTTTAGAATCACAAGAATCTAGATGCCGCGGCCTTTGTTATTCAGAGTTGGGTATTAAAACAAACTGCGGTTCTATCTGAACTCTCAATTCCATCCGTAATTTTTTTTTATGTTAGACAGGGAAGCTCTTGCCCTTCATCTCACCTGATGGTAAGTGACGATAAGGGCCGAACACGGAGTCAAGGGTTCACCTGGAACTGTCAACCACAGAGGGGCTCGCATCACAAATTGGTGGAACACAATACCTAATGCTGTTAATATTATTATTATGACGACAGATTTCTATTTCCATTTATCGGTCACCATAATCACAGAAAATCACATTGCTAGGTTGTATAAGAGGAACGCTGCTGCCCATTGCTCATCACTGTTTTAAACCTTGGTCGCCTTGTACACTCAAAACTGGAAGATTGCTTAGTTCAGGCAAATGCAGGCCAGCGGCAGGCAAGCGGACTATGCCGCTGCGCTATTGAGCCCGTCTGGCAGACTCAATTCGTTTTAATAAATGGGTTCCTTAGACACTTAGATAAATTTTCAAGGAATTACTTGGGTGCTTTAAAAATATATAGGTATATGTGCGTGAAACACAAAACATCTTTTCCATCGGTGTTTGCGACCCGTTGAAAGTTTCCGAAGAATTCTTTGCGGTGCGTTGTTATTTTTATGATTTTACGGGCTGACGCCTTACGACTGTTGTTCATTGACGTATGCCAATACCTATAAGTATTCGAACGAGTACCTTCTGTCTGCGTGGTAAGGGTTATAAATGTAACGAGCAATGGACAGCGGCATTCCTTGTGCTCGATTCTGTATAGCTAGCGCACGACGTGGACAAAATCTCTCTCCACCATTTGGCACTGTTTTGTCTCGGAATTTAGTGGTAGTTAGAGCGGGAAGAAAATATGTTATTTTCCCCGAGGAGATTTTGTCCGCGTCCCGTGCTGTTAGCTGTTAACTTAACAAATCGTGTCTCAATAGTATTGCTTTTTAGCACACCAAAAAAATAAGTATAATTTAATATTCAGACATTTGTTGTTGATGTGTCTGTGCATTGGTTATTTTCCTTTTTAGTTACGGGAACTTTGTCAAGAAGTAGTACCATCGATACACAATTGGGATACCTGTTACATGAACACAAGCATAAGCAACAGGCTGGTTGCGTTCTAACAGAGTTAATGATTCTCGATTTATAGTAATAAAATTGCTGCTTTTGCGATTATGTAACTGTCACAGCCAACTAGCTTAATTAGCCGTTTAATCAACAGCCTAGCCTCTTTACTTCTATAATTTAATTCTATAATAGCACAAATTACTACGGCTGTTCGTTGGTTCATATACTAACCTAACCAACTTACTAACCCATTTCGGTAATTATATAATAAGATTATTGCTTGAGTAGCTGCATAAAAATTACAAAAAATACTTAGCCAAAACTGGTACAGTACAGGTGCCTATGTTTTCTTTAACTAGTCGAGTTGAATTAATGAAGACTTGTTATTGAGTACGAAGTTATTCAGTCGGCTAGCGAGTGCCTCCACAAAAGGCTCTGGCCCTTTGTCGTGCGAATGAAAGGATGAGTAGAGCGAGATAAGAACGGGAAAGGAATACGTTTCACTGCTGTGTGTGATAAATTTCATTGAACACGAAGAGGTATAGTCGGTTTAATCCCGTCGCGTTAAGTTAAGAACTTTTGTACAGTGCAAAGTTTTGCGGCGATATAAACGCGTATCAGCTCGGCTAGCATGGCCACCGAAACACTATCTATGCTAATTATAAAGTTAAAGAGTTTGTTGGCCGTGTGGTGACGGCAGAGTAGAATACAATTGTCACCACCCCAAATCTCTCCCGTGGGTGTCGTACAAGGCGACTAAGGATAAATCAATGATGAGGAATGGGCAGCAGCGTTCCTCTTATACCTACCACCTAGCAAAGTACTGCGACTTTTGTGCCCGATAAATGGCAATAGGCTCGCCACCTATTACATGGGACCTAGCATAATTGGCGAATCGTGGGTTCTAGTTCACCTCTGCCTACCCCTTCGGGGATATAGGCGTGAATTATGTATGTATGTATGTAATATATGTAAGAGTTTGTTTGTTTGGTTGAACGCGCTAATCTCAGGAACTACTGAATCAAATTGAAAAATTCTTTTTGTGTTAGATAGTCCATTTATCGAGGTAAGCTATAGGCTATTTAGTAACCAACATTAACGCGAGCAAAGCCGCGGGCGACCACTAGTAATATGATATAGCTATTTATTGCTTTGAACTGACAAAACTCCATGAATTTTTGACAGTTCGAACCGTGTGTGTGTTTCGGTCGTCTCGTACGATACCCGCAGGAGAGCTACCCTGCCATCATCACATGGCAAATTCATAATTATATCACCGTCGTGTCATGAATGACGTGTCAAATTATATCTTCGTCTCAAACAAGAGGGTAACGTTACTACTACATCCAAAGTCAAATGTTGAGCTGGCTATGTCAGAAGCCCCGGCGAGGTTCTAATTTAAATTGTCACTCAACGTAAAACACGCCGTGACGATGTATCATCCCGCTGCTGTTGGCGGAATGTAATTTACCTTAAGTGTATAAACATAGCGAGCGACACGGGCGGCGTATTCCACGGGCGGTTATTCTGAACACAACGCACTTACATACATGCATAATCACGATAAATCATCATCATCACACCGGAAAGGTGCTAGTGATGAATTAATGTATAGAAAAGAGACGGAAAGGCCGCCTGCCTGACACCAACCCTCTTTGGATATATATGCTTTTGTTGGTGGTTTGCACTCCACCATTCGAGTGACCCAAGGTTCTTATTGGTCTACACCGGGTAATCTCCCTTAGTCGACTTTTACAACACCCATAGGATAGGACAAGTCGGGGCTGGCCTATTCTACATTATTTGTTGGCTTCCAGGCCACCATAGATGTGCAAATAAAAATCAAATAGTAAAAATCCTTTTACAGGCGGATCCACTCTTCGTAATGTTACGACATCTAAATTCTAATAATGATTCTTACGATTCTGACTTGAACTTGACCAACTCTCCTTCACTTGCCTATTCCTGTCCCCGCATACGCTCCCGCCATCCGCGCCGTTCTCAGCGCGCACACTTAAGACGCTAGCCGCAATGTGCCCTGTTCGTTTGAAGATGTAACCTTAAATATTTCAGCGGATCCGCAATTCCGCTGAGAGGTTGATGGTTTGTTTTTAATTTGGAATAGTCCTCTTCTGCGTTAATGGTGGAAGGTGCCACGTGTATCCCGCTGGGAATGTTGTTTTTCTGTGATGAATTGTAATGATTTCTTATGTTCCCGCTAGCAGTATACGCTTTTGAATTTAACTGCCTCCGGGGTATAGTGGTTTGCACACTGGAGTTAAGATTCAAAGGTCCCGTGTTAGATCCCCAGTGGAGTACAAATTTGAAAACGGTTTGGTTGGTGGTAGGACTTATTTCAATTCCGACTGGCTAGTTGCCACCATCTTATCAAAAACTGTCGACATAATAATAATGCTAACAACATTATTGTGTTTCGACAATTAGTGATAAACTAGCCTCTGTGGTTAAAGTTGCAGGTAAAGCTCGATTCATCTCATCATCAGGTGAGATAAAGACCAAAAACTCTATATAAGTCTATATATTCTATTCTATAATGTTCAACTTCGTTATGTTTTCATTGAGCCTTGTTGGCGCCCAACGTGTTGCTCGGCTTCTCCTGCCTCAGACTGAGATTAATAGCGCAATATTTTACTACGTAGCTACATATTTTCTTTATGACCATACCGTGTAACCTTTCCCCATCTTGATCCTCCAAAGGATGCGGCCTATAAAAGTTAGTGTGCGTTGTTTACTGCCCGTAAGACGTAAAATGCAAGTTTGTTGTGTATATCTGTAAAGGTAATGGGGTCGTAATTTATTATTGCATAAGAAGAAAGCTCGCGTAAGACGCTAATGCTGCATACGCTTACGCATCTAACTGCCGCACTCTGAGATGTCAATTAACGATAATGAGTACTTAATGTCAAAAAATGACAATTCAAAACTAGTCGCTATTCTTGCCGGGTGTATGGTCCAGATTTAAATAAAGTTTTTGACATTAAGTACTCATTAAAGTTAGTTACGTCTCTGAGTGTGGCAGTTAGTAATTATTGGCTTCTGTAGCTGAGCGTCTGTGGAAGGAAATACACGAGACGAGATTCAATAATTTATGAAAAGCTCCGAAATTTTCTTAAACGAACATGATTAATAATGTCTCTTTGACGAAATAACAACATTAATGTAGATGTACCTTAAGGTTTTCTCGCGGAACCTTCAATTAAAATGAATTAGGCTTACTTTCCTCTTCGTTTCGTACTTAATTAAATTTCTCGACTACTACCTGGTTCGCCGGTTAAGATATATGAGATTTTCTTCGTGATCTCACGTTCCGTGGGGAATTTTTCTGTGTAAGGCTTCCGTCCAATAAAAATCATGGAATGGTTGACGAGGGTACTTACAGCTATGTTCTTTCTTCATTTCTTTCAAACTGAATATAAATTCCTAGAAAATTCTGAAAATGATGTGCCTTAAAATGGAATCCAATTCTAGCTAGATGATGATGAAGATAAAGCTACTACACTTAATATTTAACGTATAATTTACATTTTTACGAGGACGGGATGACGCCAGGTGTTTCTAAAGACATGCTGTTGTCTCAAATTAGAAGAAAACTGAAGAGTGATTTTGTATTTTTTTAAAAGAATGCTGAATTTCCACAAATATATTTCAGGCAACGTGGTGTGTTTAGGTTTTGTTATTAGTAAGACTATGCAATATTAAATTCGATCTTTCAGTTTATTAGTTGGTCAATAATGTACATGACATTATACATTTACAATTTTCAAATCAACCTGTTGGTATTGATTAAAAGATATAAAATGAACGCGATAATTATGTAGTTAGACACAAAGAAGTAATTACAGATTCGTCAAAAGATTTTGTTACATAGACTCATAATTAAGCCCAAATGTTAACTTTGTATCCCACTCCCTTAACTCAAAATCCAGAATTGCCTACAAATATTAGATCTAACATCCTTGTCTGTTAATCTAGTCGGGTGAGCATTACCAAACAGATTTATATAGCTTAAAAGCCGCCTTTCATATGATATATAGGTAGGACAGGGCGAAGGATACCCGAAGAAATTGCTCATGCGGAAATCAAACAGAACATCTTACGAAGACGTTGAGTAAAAAGGTCGGTTTACCGCTTGTGTAGTTAATGTTTGTGTGCCGCTTGTAAACATTGCGGTATAAAGAAATACATTTCGATAAATCCTGGGCCTGTTCTAGTTACAAATGTATCGGTAATCAAATCAAATATGCATATCACAATGCCGTGTGGTGACGGCAGAGTAGAATACAATTGTCACCACCCCAAATCTCTCCCGTGGGTGTCGTACAAGGCGACTAAGGATAAATCAATGATGAGGAATGGGCAGCAGCGTTCCTCTTATATCACCTTGCAATGTACTGCGACTTTTGTGCCCGATAAATGGCAATAGGCTCGCCACCTGTTACATGGGACCTAGCATAATTGGCGAAGCGTGGGTGTTAGTTCACCTCTGCCTACACCTTCGGGGATATAGGCGTGATTTATGTATGTATGTATGTAAATCACATATACAAGCCGCACGCTTGAACGAATCCACAAATTAAACTTTGAGCAAAGGAGAGTAGAAATCTATGATATGATTGTTAATTATTCTACATTTAACAAAACACATGTTAGGCGGTAAATGTAGAACTCTGTAAGTTAAATACATGGTTTAACAAGTCTATAACACAGGTTCCTTATTGTATACGAGGTATAAGAAGAAGAACGCTGCTGCCCATTACTCATCGCTGTCTTAACACTTAGCTGCCTTGTACGACACCCGCGGGATAGAATGGGGTTGATGCAATTGTATCCTGCTGTGCTGTGGCCACAGGACAGCTTTAAATATAGTATACTATTGCTACATTTGTAATAGTAATAAGCTTCAGTCATGAGATGTAAAACATCATTCATACCTGGTGGAGAAAATTTCAGGCATAGAAACCTGCGTAGTGCCTACAACCGAAGCAAAATAAATGTCCTCGAAAAGTCAAGCATAATAGATTACAATAAAACATATCGGTTTATCGAAACTCAAGCCCAGATCTCGACCTTAATGGCATTTAAAGAGTTCATAAACTCTGTACTAAATCGGTAAGGCCTCCATCGCGTATTCATGGCATGGGGATTAAGATGGGCCGCGATAATGTTGAATGTGTTTGAATTTTTATTTACGTTCCGATAATGTCGTGAAATCGGTAGTTTGCTAGATTTTAACACTTGATTACTACTTGCTAAACTAAACTTGCGGAACCATAACTTCTTTCACAATAGTCACTCGTTTCAGAAAGTTTAAAAATGACTGATAACAAAACGTGCTCATAACTTGTAGGAACAGTGCAACATTTAAATAGTTTTGATAGGAGCTTGTTGGCGCAGCGGCTACGGCGCTCGGCTTTTGCGAGCTTTGCTTGCGTAACTAGGAAATTATTGCTAAGGCCAGTCATTAGATGGGTGACCAAAAATATATGCAGTGCTTCGTAAAAGCCATTGGTCTTGGCTGCATCTGCAGTCGTTACCAACCAATCCTCACTGGGCAAGCGTGGTGGATTATGGCCCATCTCCTTAATACTTCATAGTAGAGTAGTAAATATTATGACAAACAAGTATATTTTACCGCCAAATGCATTCGAAAAGTAGCTGAATTCAAGTCATTAAGACTACAAAGATTTTGGTGGTTAGATAAAGAATTTCGATAAATTATGGTTTTGATGTGTCTTGGTTGGCCGAGCGGTCAGGCACCTGCCCGGATAGCAGCGGACGCGGGTTCGTTTCCCGCATTGAGACCATAATTTTTCGAAATTCTTTTTCTAACCACCAAAATCTTTGTACTAATTTTTCTAACATTTATATAATGTAAAAATTAAAATCGAACAGTTCATTAAGACTAGAAAAGAAAGAAAAGTGTTGCATAAGACCTCGGACTAGTTCTAGAAGCCCGACTAAAGGCTGGGCTATATAGGCAATGAAACGTTAATGGCAAGACCTATATGCAAAAAGCTAAAGACTTTAGTGCCATGCCCGTAAAGTCTACAATAAGCAGCAGACTGGAGCACAAGAAACACATCATTTTAATATTGGAAACAGAGCAGACAGAAACAGAATATAGTGACAATTAGTATATTTATAGTTTCAGCTTTTTGGCTTGTATAAACTTAGCAGTAGAGTCAATCTAAATGGATTGTGACGAGATAAAGACAAACAAACATACATCACTAACAACAAGTCTACAATAATCTCATGTGTCAATTTACATGTTAATTAGGAATGTCACAAATACCAAGAAACACCATAATTGAAATGTTAGAGAAGTAACAACTTGATAGACTAATAATTATGTTAGCGTAGCTAGATCGAAATGGTGAGCGCAGAGCAGAATACAATTGTCACCACCCCCATCTCTCCCGTAGGTGTCGTACAAGGCGACTAAGGGTAAATACAGCGATGAGTGATACAGGCAGCAGCGTTGCTTTTATACCACCTAGCAATATACTGCGATTTACGTGCCCGATAGATGGCAATAGGCTCGCCACCTGTTTGGTGAAATGTGGGTGTTAGTTAATAGACCCCTGCATCCATACTTAATAATATTATAAAGCTGAAGAGTTTGTTGGTTTGTTTGTTTGGCTAGTTAAACGTGCTAATGTCAGAAACTACTGGTTCAATTTGAAAAAATATTTTTGTGTTGGATAGTCCATTTATTGAGGAAGGCTATACTATAACAACCGACATTAACGCGAGCGAAGCCGCGGGCGACCACTAGTCTACTATAATCCTACTGGATGTATTATTTCCTCCTAGTTAGAGCACATAATAGCAATCTAACACAATGCACATGTGGGTTACTGTCGTTTTAAATGAAAGGCGATTATGTATAAGCGCGGTGAATCAATATCAAACAACAGCCTTTGTGCCTTCGACGAGCATACTGGAGAAAATTATGCCCGTTAGAATGATTTCATGCAAATGACTGCGAGCGGATATCCGGGTGAGGGCTTCTGTCAAGGTCGTGGTACTCGTAGAATAATCCATTATGTTACTGAATCTCAAAGTTCAGGCGCTGACTAATGGGTTTTCAAAGCTTCGATCAAAAGCTTTTTAACAACAGCTCTGAAAATAACGCCTCTTGTGTCGGAGTGGGCACTTATTATGATTTATTTTGTGTTGTGTCACAATGTATTAAGGTCTTTTCCTTGAACTAAGAACTAAATCGCATTAACATATATATTGCCACTTACCTTACATTAGCTTCTATTATTACCAGTAATAATTTTGGAACCATATATTTTCATGTTTCTTGAAGTAAAATCAGGAAAATTAGTCCAATTTTCATATTATAAGCAAAACTGAAAAATTCTAGGAAATATGGTAAAAACTATGAATTTCAGAAATTTATGGAAACATTACGGTAATAATGTTAAAAGATTTACTGAAGCTTTTCTTGCTTATTGTAACTGTTTATTATATTACCTACCATCTATGAAAGTGCCACCTTTACCTTTTACCAATAATAAAATTAGCACAAACATATTTTCCTTTTATTTTTAAAACGGAAATTCTCGACAAGGCTCATTAGTTCTCGCTTTAGAATTCACTGTGCATTGCGCGATTCTGCAAATAAATCAGAACATATTAGAAACTACATAACACCTGTTTCGCGCTGGCTTCTTTAAGCCTTCACTGCGTGGCTAATAAGGTTACTAAGCCAAAGTTATTTCCCAACTTGGCAGGCATGTTGGAAGTTCTCGCCCATAAAGTACGTCCAGTCCAGGGAATTAGGCACGTGAAAGGCCCAGCAAAGAAATTAAACCTGAATTGAACTTTGCAAACCTCTATTAAGTAAGATTTATGTGTTAGGATATCGCTCTGGAGCTGCCATTCTTCTTAGGGCTCTTGAACCATGAAGGTTGGTTTTACTGCAAAATAGGATTATTCATGTCCTGTAGCAACCTCGTAGCAGGGTCAGACGGGATCGAGGAAGGAGCGAATGAGCGAGGTTTGAATGAATATCAAAATGGGATTGACTATTATGTGCCCTCAATAGGAGATTCAACGCCTGAAAAAGGAGCGTTGTTAATAATTGCAACGCTTGGTTCGATAAAAGGGGATCTCGTGTTCTGTAATAAAACAGACATGCCAATTATTGAAAAAAATAGGTTTTTAGGAATATGTAGGTACATGTTTTTGACGAATATTTCTTTTTTCCTGTTCTTTATTGATGAAAGTATTGTAGTGGAAGTAACAAAGCTGATGCCATTCATTAGTCACTGCAGAGGAGATAATCAAGTTCAAGTAATCAAGATAATCAAGTTGACACGAACTCAAGTAACCACAAAAATTCCCATCATTATCAACAGAAGCAGCCACAAAATATTCAACCGGGACGCGTCAAGGTAACAAACAGCTAGCCTTTAATTATTTTTGAATTTTGCGTGAAATCAGCACTTCGGTTTGAGTGGCTGTCCACATGCGCGACCCTTGATATGCTAATAAGGGGAGCCTTAAATTTAAAATGAACATTATACCCTCATATTTAAATAAGCTACCCGCCCTTTCCACAATATATTTTGCACGAAGGTATATTATTATGCGGACTTACTTAAATCTAATTGCCTTATAAATAAATGCAAAATTTGTTTGAGTTCGCAGCGCATTTTTTCTAATATTGAATTTCCTCTCGCAGTCTAATGTTCAGAATAGACTACAAGAGATTTACGTATTCCGACTTACGTATTTAATGGTAGGTAACAAGCTGAGGACTTAGGTCTGCTTCGTATTTAGCCTATTTTGACATTAGCAAAAATTGAAAAATCATGATCTTGAACGGCCGGGCATTTGAAACTTACAATAGTGATCCAGTTTTTGCTGTTCTTTTTCTGTATTTTACCTACTACTGTCGTAAAGTCTCTTTTGCTTTTAGTCTTACTTTTCAGTGAACCATATCTAGGTTACCTTTGACACATTGTTTATATGGCGCTATGTCGTTATGCTGCTACAGCTAAGTTATAATAGAAGGCTTTGTGACGTCATAGCTGCCATTAGTTATGTTGTGTTAGCTAGTGCTGTGAAAGTACATCAAGAATTTAACTATTAGAATTTATCTAGTGTTCAATCCCCAGGGGAGTACAAATTTTGATTGGTGGTAGGACTTTTTTCAAATCTTATCAAAATCTATCGCCATAATATTAGTCGGATAGAATTTGTGATGGTATGTAGCCGCGTTAAGCTCGATTCCATCTTCGGCCCTTAACGTCACTTATCAATTACCATCCTTGTTTCGTTTTTCATCTTCTTCATCATCTACATCCTTGTCTAGCATACAAAATGTCCTTAAACGGTAAAATTTGTTAAATATCTTCTAAAATTTTATTTTCTTTTCAGGTAAGTCTACTGGAAACCATTGGAGCTACAGACGCCTATTCGCTGGAGTAAGTTTGGTGATTACGTTTATGCGTTCGCTTTTAGTGCTGCTTTTAGTTTCAGGGTTACCTTGTTGTCTCGAATCGGACTATTTCATTTATTGTAGTCCCTGTGTTTATGTTAATAGGGTGCATGTTTGTAATTGTCTTTTTATGGGTTTACTTCTGGAATCCTAACTTGACAAGCCTTACAGCCGTGTTCAGAGACGTTAATGAGTACTTAATAGAAACAAAATGTTTATTTAAACTAGACTATTGACCTGACGAGAATAGCGACTAGTTTTTAATTTACGAAAAGAACGTGAATTAATCCTTTCCTTTAATTTTAAAGCCATGTCTCTGAGTATGGCAGACAGTCAAGTACAATATAAAGAAAATAAAAATTATTTAGCAAAATTTATACATAATTTTGAAAGGAAAATATGCTGAAGATCGATAATAGTTATTTGTTGTACGTGAGTGCAAAGTTGCTTTTTAACCGCGTGCTCAATTTTGATGACCGAGCGAAGGATTCTAAAAATGAATCACGAGCGTAGCGAGTGATTCAAAAATTAGAATCCTGAGCGATAGCGAGGGAATCAAAAGAGCACAAGGTGAAAAATTTTTGCACTCGAGTGCAACACGTAACTTTTCATCCCCCCCAACGAGGAAATTGCAAAATACAAAAAAAATACAATCACAACAGTTTCTGTTTTCACCCAGAAACTTCCACAACACCCTCCCATTAACCCAAACACACTCTCAACACCCACCCAGAAACACCCACAACATTCACACCCGCAATACACACCCTTTCACCCAGAAACACCCATTCACCCAGAAACACCCACAAAACACCCATTCACCCAGAAACACCCACAAAACACCCATTCACCCAGAAACACCCATTCACCCAGAAACACCCATTCACCCAGAAACACCCAAGAAACACCCAAAAAACACCCATTCACCCAGAAACACCCAAAACACACCCATTCACCCAGAAAGACCCACAAAATATCTAATCACCCAGACACACTCACAACATCCATTCAGACAAACCCACAAAACACCCATTCACCTAGACACACCCACAAAAAACCCATTCACCCAGACACACCCACAAAACACCCATTCACCCAGACATCTCCAAAACCCACCCATCCACCCAGCCACACCCGCAAAATTTATCCTGACACACCTGTAAGTACCTAATAAAAATTACCGTCCCTAATGGAGTTCCGAGACGGTCAAACAGCTTGAGTCAAGCACGTTGATTTTCTGTATATTTTTGTTCCGTTGCTAGCGTAAAGAAATCAGACAAACCTAAAAACTTTTAAATGCTTGACTCAAGCATCAAGCAAGCATTGTAGACGATCAAAATGTTTAAAGCAAGATTGACGCCAAGCTGATTGACCGTCACGGAACTCCTGAGTTTTAACAAATTTATGACGTGAAAAGAAAATGGCGCGCGCAAAGTAAATTACAAAAAAGTACACCAAGAAGGTTCCGAGTCTGAGTTTTTAACAAATTAAAATAGATTGCATGATAATTTCGACACCATGGAGGTAAAAATAAATTGGTATAATGATGTTTTGAATTCACAAACTCATTGCACACGATGTTCTAAATTCAAATTTACTTTAACCTCTAGAGGATAAAAACGGCTTTTGCACTCAGAAATCGAAGAGCAAAAACGCTTTTTCCGAGATGGTGGGATAAAAAAGTTATTCTTAAATAAGGACGGTTATTAGCTTATAGATGTTCTACCACATATTACAATAGGTTTCAAGCACCTTTCCCTTGAATAATAGTTGGTACTTGGTATTACTATATAGTTCGATACACTAACGCTACTTGCCCTTGATCTGAAGTAGACTGGGAAGGTCGCGCCTATAACAGCTGAGAGCTATCGACTAAAGTTCCAGCTGCACGATCAGCATTTTAATTTTTGTTCACATTTAAGTTCAGTTGCTTCATTCATCTTCATTTTCTTCATTTCATATATAACTTCAGTTCTTATAATCAATTGAGTTCAAGTCCTTAAGAAATACTTAAAATTAAAAAGGACTTGATCATGACTTGTAGTCAAGTCTTTTGCTGTTAAGTAACAGCAGAGCTGTGTTGGTATTCTATAGAATAATTGAAGTGAAATGAGATGTGAAATCAGTAGGTTTTGACATTATATTGGGACTGTTTCTCTACTCCCTTAGCATGGCGTTACTATTATGGAAGACATATTTCCACTTTGACATTTCACCGCGGATTCCGCAGTGAAAATTTATTTTGTGATTACAGAATAGCAAAGCTGAATCCAACTATCACCGCTCTCGCATGTGTCACACAAGGCGACTAAGGAATATATTGCGATTTTTGTGACCGATAAATGGCAATAGCCCTCAATTGCCCTCTATTACATAAGATCTAACATAATTGGCGAAACGTGGATGTAATTCGCCTCTGCCTATCCCTTCGGAGATGAATAGGCGCGATTGATGTATATATTCAAATAAAAAGAACTGAGTCTTCAACAAGAACTCGAATCTTATTACATATTTTAAGACTTAGGATTTCCTTTTCCTCATACACCGTGCTTGCTTATAGCATATATCTTTCCACTTTACAAAGCGATAGAAAGAGAATATTTTTCCTACAACTTTGTCCAATGTCGAGCAAATTTGCCCGGCTTAGTTCATTTACAGACTCTTTTTACCGATGTATTTCTACCTATAGAAATCTCTGAAAGCATAAGTAATTGCTGTAATACTTACATCGTGTCACAAACGTGTCTAAGTTATCTCTGGCTGTTAATCGTTAAGCAAGTCCATTAAGTTGCGGCTTTCAGCGTTATCTGTTAGTGTGATAGGTAAACGGTTCCTTAATCCTCAATGACTCACAATATCTTAAGCGGTCTAAGAAATATAAAGGGCCGTGACGTTTCATGAATAGAAAAAGATTTTGGGATTAATCCCTAAAAATATATTGCGGGATTCGTGACGCCGTCTGACGCTCTGTTTATTTTGTAGAGCCACAATCTTTTAACGGCTTTAGAGGAAATTTTCGAAGGGGAATCAGCCCGGTGAAAATTCTCATTACGTGGCGAAACAACGTGAACAATGCGATATTGTTTCCCATAAATATTACTGGGAATTGAAAGATTGTTCGTTCCGAATTACTTTCAGGGGCTAAGTGTTAAGGTCTGTTTTGCATTGGCGCCCGCAGATCATTAAGACGACGCTTGATTAGCCCGGTGTGACGGGTCTCATCCTTGCTCTGTTTTGCCTTTTATGAATCCTATAAAAGTTTAACGTTTTCGGATTTTACGCTCTAAATTTTGTACGCTAGAGTTGATATTTGGTTGGCGCCAACCGTTGTTCAGGTAAAGTGCTGCGTTTTAATGAAAGCGAAATCTCAGCGAAATGTAATGTGCGTGCTCATGATCATAAATGTGTCGAGAGGGTGTATGGTGTTGTGACCTGTTAATAAGTGTGCGAGAACTGCCTAAACGTTATGCAAAAGCCCTTTATTATCACAGGTGCGGTAATGTGGGGATGGGGAAGCATTTAGATTTGATTGTGCACGTAAAACTGAAGGAGACAACATGAAATAACAATTATTTGAAGTATATTTCGTACGGTACATACACACAAGCGACATCACACCCTGAACACGAGTAGTATTCAGGATGCGAGTTATTTTTGTTACATGTTGTATAAATGTTAGAAAAATTATTACAAAGAAAATTTTCGTTCCCCGCATCAAGACAATAATTTTTCGCAGTTTTTATAACCACAATTTATTTGACTTTACCTATCTTTGACTATAATATTTAAACGATAAAGTCAATCTATACTAATATTATAAAGCTGAAGAGTTTGTTCGTTTGTTTGGTTGATTAAACGTTAGCGCTTATCCCAGAAACTACTGGTGCTAATTTAAAAATTATTTTTGTGTTGTAGTTTTAGTCCTTTCATTGAGGAAGGTTATAGAACAACCAAGTTTAACGCGAGCAACCAAGCAACCAAGTTTAGTTATGTTATATATGTGACTCCAGAATTTTTTTGATCTTGGATTTACGGATTGAATCAATACGTCACCGTTAGTAATAGTGACAAGGAATGCAGAGTTCAAGGAACTAGTGAGAGGTCAGATCCGGTATAGATCAAATTCAGAACAATCAGACAACCAATTGAGATAATCTGCTACAAAAAACACGGTCAGCAGCAAGCCGGGGCTGCACGTAGCTGTTTAAAAGTAATCTTTATGTGACTGGATTAAGGCTCACTATATTAAAACTATACAGTATGGAAATCGAAATTAATGACTCAAGATTTAGAATTTGATCAATATTATTACATAGTGAGTCTCTACATTGATCAGCACGTCAGGTTACCACAGACTTTAAATTTTTTACATTCTTTCCTTTTGCCAATTTGTTAACAGCAGTTTACCTGTCTGTTGGTATGCTAGTATAGCATACAGCTATACTAGCATACCAATGTATAGCATAAGAGGTGATTCAAATGGTTCCAAAGACTACACTTAAACTGCGCAAACACTGCAATAATATGGAGATTAATGCTATCTCTGAACTTTTGCTTTGAGCCTGCTAATCCCGTTGCATAAGGTACTGTTAAGCGGAAAGATGTAGAATTTAACGTTAGATTGAGACGAATAGAATTCCATGGATGCATCGTGTGCGGGTACCCATTGTGTGGCAGATAGGGAAGTCAGAATCAGCGCTGGGACTATTCGAAGACTAAGGTCTCATTCACATATACAGGGCGTCCCACGGCCATGCCACACGGAGGGAAAGTATATTAAATATTGAACGTAGGATATTTTACTAAAAGAAGACATCGTTTTATTTTTAATAATAAGTAGAACTGCATTCACAGTTTCAATAAAATGAAAAATTTTATGATCTTAGTTTCATTTAATATGCTAGGTTATTTAGGAAAAAATAATGCTTATGAGTAGACCTTTCAAACGCTATTATAAAATACATGTAATTTTTCTATCACATTTGGCAGGTTCGATTCCCGGTTGAGGTAGGCGATTTAAAAAAAATCTGTGAATGCAGTTCTACTTGTTATTAAAAATAAAACGATGTCTTCTTTTAGTAAAATATCATACGTTCAATATTTAATATACTTTCCCTCCGTGTGGCATGGCCGTGGGACGCCCTGTATATCCCCTACACCAGTTGGCCTATCTCGTTACGTGGGCAGAATCTCTCTCCACCACTTCATAGTGTTTTGCCTCGGGAGTTGGGAGGAGAGGAAAATATTTCCTTTTCCCCGAGGAGATTTTGTCCACGTCCCGCGCTAGGCCTATAGGAAGGGAAAATGGGTCCGGTAAAAACCTGTTTGCAAACAGCCACGTCAGGCCTTCCGGCGGTTCATAATAGACCTGTACAGAATACGGGTGATCCGGTGTGACCCGGATAAGTGTGTACGTTTCGCGATAACCGGTGTCCATGTTTTTACAACTGAAATTTCCGACGGTAGGAATTTTTATATATTTATGAATACAAAATATATTTGGTCCCATGTAATAATGGGGCAAGCCTAATGTCATCTATCGGGCCCCTAAATGTGTATAACAGATAACAGATGTGGTAACAAAGTGGTGGTGGTATAACAGTGGTATAAGAGGAACGCTGCTGCCCATTCCTCATCACTGTTTTTACTTGGGGTGGTGACAATTGTATTCTACACTGCCATCAGCACACGGCATCGTTCCCCGTATTAGGTAGGTACGTAGTAAAACGGCATATAGAGATGCAAACTTTAGATAAAATAACGAATTAAGAAAATTCAATTCCACTTGGAGCTGAATAAGGTCACATTGCCAGCGGGCGAGCGAGCGAACCGAGCGAGCGTCGCTTCACCGCTTTTCATACTTTGGATTTTTGGAAAGGTCCTCGAATGGTGGGATACGCAGGGTTCGTAGGCTGCACAAGGTGGACCGACGGTCTGGTGAAGGTCCGTGAAGGTCGCGGGAAGCCATTGGATGCGGGCTGCGTAAGACCGATTGGCTTGGAGACCCTTGGGGGAGGCCTATGCCCAACAGTGGGCGTCTCACGGCTGACTGACTGACTGACTGAGAAAAAGGAATTTTTAAATTTTGAGTGATTATGGTGGAACTGCCATTTGCACAGCAAATTAAATCGTAAATTAAGTAAATAAAATCGTAATTCCTGCGGTTAAACGGGTTTGCCAGATAAACAGAGCACAAAAATCGAAGTAAGCCCATATAGGTACGTAACTTGATTTTGTTACATCTTGCACTTATTCGGTTCTGTCAGAGTACGTTCGATATAAAGCGGGGAATTCACTACACGGACATGCCCGCGGGCGTGGTACAGACATGCCCGGCGGACCTCGCTTATATTAGGTCTGTATGTTGTTTGCTTAGTGTGGAGCCGTCACAGTCTGTCTGGCCTATACAAACGAGGTTCGCGCAGGCATGTCTGGTAGTGAGTCCGTGTATTTATTTATTTATTTAGGCACATCAACAATGTAAACACATAGCGTTATACAAAAACAATCACACAACAATAATTTAAACACACAAAATAAATAATGAGTAACAACTACTAGCGCACAATTCAGCAACACTCATGTTACTACCATGAACGTCGCCTACAAACTCAAACCTTACGTGACAGATTTTTTTTCTAAATACTGAGGGTCGGTCGTGAAAAATGTCAATGTATAGTAGTTTATGGTACTCATTGTAGGTTGTTGTAAGGCTCGTGATAGGCGATTGCAATGCCAGGTTGATTATGCCGCGCACAGCACTAAAGAAAGTCCTATGAAATCTACGAGCTTTCTAGAGAAGTTGGAAACACAAAACCGAATAACAATAAAACGTGTATTAGTGAATTCTCCGCTGAAGTAAATAGTTTCCATCGACCGCCCGTTTGCCCGCCCGCCAGCTCGCCCACCCGCAGTCAGAGCATTGTTAGCTGCTGGATAAGTTTCAAGGGGATCAGATCTTAGCTCTGAAACTAACTTACATTCAAGCGCGGTCTAGATAGTAGTTAATTCCACTATTTAGGCCATATTTAGCGCTCCTTGGGCGAGCCTCAGTGATTAAGGTTCGTTGCGGAATTTCTACGGGCGTAGTTCGAATCGTTTAGCACTAGAACAGCATTGATTATACTACCTAGCACAACGATCGTTCCGATTCTGTCTTTGGACAGGAATTGGTACAATAATACGCATGGAATCCTAAGAACGCGCTCACACAATATTCTGTTGTCGGTTCTATTTTGTTTCATTTTTTTTCCATAATCTAAAGTGTCACAATTATTTTTATAACTGTATTTTCAATCGAATTTCAACATTATTTTATTGTCTATATTTTATAGTAAGGCACAAAGTCGATTGAGAATATAAAATTTGAAATATATAACCATAATGTGTCCGAATGATAACTAGCCCTATTTCATCATCAGCAGCCCTTTAATGTCCCCACTGCTGGGGCATAGGCCTTACCTGTGAAAAGAAAAAATATCACTATATAATAGGCCATAACCCACCACGCTGGCCCAGTGCGTAATGTCATTTAATATCAAGTGCCCTACAATTGCAATTCGTAAATAAAAACTACAATGTAGTTTGCTACAAACAGATCTCGATAAAACGACTATTATCACATTAATCTGTGTTTATATATATTGCAATCAAATGTTGTGTGTTTTATTTGAAGTAACAGGATACATTCGTTTATTTTATGACATTACACCCACCTATAATCGCAAGCCCGAAGTGTTGAAAGCTGCTCTAAACTAACCAATGTTATAAATCTACAAGAGATGACTTTTTTAAAAAGAAAACAAAATTATGAGCTGAACTTATTTTAGTACCCGAGATAAGAACGAATAACACAATTCAGGAGGAGGGTAGACTAAGGTAGGTCATTGAATGGGTGACCAATAATTTATTATCTCGAGCTCCTCCGTGCTTCGGAAGGCACTTTAAGCCGTTGGTCCCGATTGCATCTGCAGTCGTTACAAAACAACGTTTTAAATATTCGATATTCTTGGTAACTGAATGAATGATAAACAATTTAGGCAAAATAAACATAAGTTTACGAAACAAACTGTCAAAAACGAATTTCTTTTCACTTATATGTTGGTTCCGTTTTTTCTCCCTGTCCCATCTTTCTCACTACAACACCGCACGATACAATTTCCGTTCAAAAAACAACTTAAACCTTGCAGCTACTTTCATAAAGTTTCTTTACGTAGCAAGTCAAGAATCTTGTACTAACGTGGAATAAATCAGTGTACCAGGGTTCCCGATGTTAGCGATTCCTTCGCCTAGTTATGAAATTAGTTGAGAAGTTGTATGTACGAGTGAATTAATTCGCGGTAACTTAGATTCAACTCTTGTCTGAGTTCAGTGTTTGTGATGAATTAAATTTTTGACTCGAGGAGCTGGAGAGGAGTAAACTTGCATACATACATACATACATACATACATAAATCACGCCTATATCCCCGAAGGGGTAGGCAGAGGTGAGCTAGCACCCACGTTTCGCCAATTATGTTAGGTCCCATGTAATAGGTGGCGAGCCTATTGCCGTTTATCGGGCACAAATGTCGCAGTACATTGCTATTGCTATAGGTGGTACAAGAGGAACGCTGCTGCCCATTCCTCATGATTGATTTATCCATAGTCGCCTTGTACGACACCCACGGGAGAGATTTGGGGTGGTGACAATTGTATTCTACTCTGCCGTCACCACACGGCATACAAACTTGCAAATCTAAGCAATGTTCGCTAAGGCCGGTCATTGGATTAGTGACCAAACATTTTTATTATCTCGAGTTCTTCCGTGCTTCGGAAGGCACCTTAAACTGTCGGTCCCAGCTGCATCTGCAGTCGTTAATACCCACCAAGTTTAACCCGCACTGGGTCAGCGGCAGCGTGGTGGGTTATGATGGCCCATTCTCCCTATATTCTTCCATTCAAATGGAAGATCTGTGCCCCAGCAGTGGGGACATTATAGGGTTGGTGATGATGATGATGTATTGTGAATATCATACATACATACATAATTCACAACTATATGCCCGAAGGGGTAGGCAGAGGGTAGGCACTAGCACCTACGCTTCGCCAATTATGCTAGGTCCCATGTAGGTAGGCCAATAGGTGGCGAATAGGTTGTGAATATCGATTGAGTTTAATCTACTTAGATAGCAATTTTACCATCTGTCGAAATATCGTGATCCGTCACAATTTACTTTACTTCAATATAATTTCTATAAAAGCTCGAATTACTGGCACTCGTCGTCCGCTATGCTCGCTTCGCTCGCTTGGCTTTTGCTCGGAGTTGATTCATTTTATACGTTATTAAATCCCTCGCTGGCCAGTATGGAAGGCTGTGTCATTGTAAAATGTAAAATCGCAACGGTCCCGTCACGTTCTAATATGAATTTCAATAACAATGTAAGACGGTGTTATTAAAATTAACATCACAACGCGATCCAACCGTGGCGACCCGACTTGTTTTGAAGATGAAACAAAGTTGTTGAATAAATACTAACACGCAAATCGTAAACAATATTTGTGCCGTGGGGTGAAGGCAGAGCAGAATACAATAATTGTCACCGCTCCCAATCTCTCACGCGGGTGTTGTATAAGGCGATTAGGGGTTTTTGTTTTTGTTGGCCATTACCATCGCTGTCTTAACCCTTAGTTGCCTTCCTGTGTTCCTTATACTACCAGCAATATACTGCGATTTACCTGCCCGATATATTGCAATGGACTCGCCACCTATTCCATGGTATATAGTGGCGAAACGTTGGTACTAATATTCCTCTGCCTAACCCGTCGAAGATAAATAGACGTTATATAATTATGTATTTAAAGAGTTTTTTTTGCATATTTTGTATTTATATGTGAAAAGGAATGAAGGTTACGCAACTAGATGTATGTTGTGTAATGAATAAGGAATGAGAGGAATACCGAAAAAGCGTCGGATGGAATGTGTGAAAGGAAGAGGAAGAGGGGAGTTCATGCTGAGCTCACATCTAATAGAGGAGTGTGGAATAGGAAGACATATTGTGCCGACCTTACTTAGAATAGGATAAGGGCATGGAGAATCAGGAAAATAAGAAGAATTATATATCTTTAGCAAAGATTTGCAGCAATCCGCAATGTGATGCCGCCTGTACTGACCGACTTACACCAGAAGCTCCCGGTGGAAACTAATTATTCGACTGTTACTAACAAAACTTTGGAAGTTAGGATGTAACTCCATATGGTGTCGCTCGGTTATTAGAAAGTTTACGTGTGTTTTGTCTGACTGTAATAGATTAGATAGGTACCGTTATTACAAAATGTGGTTTAGCGCCCCTGCTGTAATAATTGAAAGTTTAACACGAAACTTTTTTATTTCTTTTTCTATTTGGGTAGGCAAAGGGATCTAGCCCATTTGGGGACAAATAAATCGGTGTGATATATGTATGTATGTATATTAATGTCATAGGTACGGTCAGGGAGAGGTGTATTAACACTCACATTTCGCCAAGTTTATTTGGTCCCATGTTATTACATACACGCGAGGCTATTGCCGTCTATCAGAGGCACATAAATAGCAATATATTGCTAGTGGGTTGTATTTTTAAAAGAAATGCTGCTGCCCATTCCTCATCACTGTTTTAACCCTTAGTCGCCTTGTACGACACCCGCGGGAGGCAGTATGTCATGAGACATTAAGTACTCGTTGACTTTAATTGACGTCTCTGAGTGCGGCAGAATCATACAGATGCGTTAGATTAGGTTATCTATTCTTTTTATGTTCTCTTTAAAGGACGACCGCATAATATTTATCAAAGCGGTTCATGTTTTACGACTCTCGCGACACACGGTTGGTTGAGTGAGAGCGTTGAGTGCCAATAAAAGTTTTATTAAACTACCGGCAAGTTTTATTTAGTTCATTCTGTCTTGTTGGCATCAAGGAGATTTAGTTCAGTTTGTGCAGGCAAAGGAATCCCGTAAATCGTTCGAAACGTTGTACCTTTGGCTAGCTAGGCCTCCAGCCCCAGCCCGGCTAGCATGACCACCGAAACAGGATGTGACATAGCCAGTTATCGCGTTAAACAGTCAAAATTCATTGGATTTTAACACTTGGATATGACTGAATTAAATCATTGAATAAGCCTCTAAGGCTATAATACCATGAAGATATAGCCATTTGTCGCTTTGAACTGTCGGAAATCCAATTATTTTTGTAAGATTGTAAGATTAACGCGATAAATGGCTATATTATATCGTGTTCGGGTGATCATGCTAGCCGGGCTGGGCGTAAACAATTGGACGTCACACAGCATAAACAAATGCGCGCGAGTGGATTCTCGTCAGAGTCAAGGTCACTGAACGCGTGCAGGGGAAACCGGTAAAACTCGCACTGCTAGACATGATGAATAACTACATCAATACAAACATTTCGCTCATTCAATAGAAAAGAGGATCAGCCGCGTGGTGACGGCAGAGTAGAATACAATTGTCACCTCCCCCCGTGGGTGTCGTACAAGGCGACTAAGGATAAATCTGTGATTAGGAATGGGCAGCAGCGTTCCTCTTATACCACCTAGGCTAGCAATGTACTGTGACTTTTGTGCCCAATAAATGGCAATAGGCTCGCCACCTGGGACATGGGAATTGACATAGTTGGCGAAACGTGGGTGCTAGTTTACCTCTGCCTACCCGTTTGGGGGTATATTCGTGATTTATGTATGGTATGTAATTCAAGAGAGACGCAACACCAAAAAAATGCTCTATATTGAAGACAATAAGACTTACTGTCGCAGGAACGCATAGGTACGTCAGTTGCGTACATTTTTATTCCGTTCGTTCTAAAACAATATATATGTCAATTTTTGACAACTAATCTTACTTTTACGATGGTCGCCATGTAGAAAACATTATATGCATACGTACTACAACTAATACGTCGTTCCATGCATTTGTATTTCATTCGTTGCAATAGATTGGTGTCTAGGCTCTCTGTCTAGATGTAGCGATTTACGCGCGAATTCTCCAGCTATTTCGCCTAAATTGCTGGTGGGACGCTACACAAATTTACTGGAGCCCTTTATAAGGAGCAGTGCATAACGAAATGAGCCTTAATCGCGCGTAGGTAGGAACTTCTGCCTGGCTAGCATGACCATGACCACCGAAACACGATATGATATAGCCATTTATCGCGTTGAACTTACAACTTGCTGCAGACAATGCTAAGGCGAAAATAGTAGTTATTATATTATTATTATTATAATAGTCTCGCGCAGTTATCGAGTGACCATGATACTGACCGTGACTGCCGCTCGGCCGTGACGTCACGCCCCCCGACACTTCCTACGTTTTTGCTGCTTTAAATCTTATTTGGAATAACACGTTTCGATAAATAATATTGATACAGAACACGTTTTAGCGCTAGAAGTGACTGTTGCAGTACCGAGAATCAAGCCGTGGTCAAGATTACGTCGTAATATGACTCGAGAACTAATGTCTGTGTTCATCACAAACGTGCCCCTACCGGGATTTGAACCCTCTTGACCGATAGATCTGACCATTGGACCAAACCGGCCGATCGTATGTTTCTTTCATGATACTATGACGCGGGACATGAACAATAAAGAAAAAGAAAATTCACTACGCCTACCCAGTATACCTGAGAACAGGACAACCGAATATTGAAGATTTGATTGATTTCTATCTGCCATACTGTACCCGATATATGGTAATAGGCTCGCCCCCTGTTAGATAGAACCTAATTAAGGTTTGTGATATAATTATACACCTCTGCCTACTCACCCCTTAAAGCATAATTATGCGTGATTTATGTTCCTATGTATAAATCTAACTCAAACTAAGTTACACTACAGCAAAGGCGAGTACTGTCGCGTATAATTTTAACATGGAAATATATTTATTATATTCACCTCAACGCCTTCTCCACTGACAAAATAGGTTAGAATATATTCATCTCGTCACCTTAGGTATAATGGCAATAACTTATACAGTATACACTGTGGTTTGAAAGAAGACTAACTGAGTGCGGCACTCAGAGACGTCAAATAACGTTAATGAGTTCTTTACGTCAAAAAATGACAATTCAAAACTAGTCGCTATTTTTGCCTATGGTCTATGGTCTAGATTTGAATGAAAATATTTGACATTAAATACTCATTAAAGTTAATTGACGTCTCTGAGTGCGGCAGTTAATGACGAGAATTGTTAAAGGGATGCTCGCATTGTTTGGTCACGTTGAAAGGATGAGTGAAAGGAGAGTGACAAAGCAGATTGTTGTGGTAGGGAGCTCCGCAGTCATTGAGTCCATTTGTCATTTAGTCATCTTCACAGCTTTGGTTCAAATCTACCATCACACCGGAAAGGTGCTTCGAGAGATCGATGAGCTGAGAGTGATTGGTTTTGGCTTAGGTTGTATAGCCAATCCTCTTTGGGTATGCTGATGGTGGTGATTTAGCCTCTTCCGTTCGGGTACTCTTAAGCTGCTTATTAAGGTTTTCCTGTAGTGATTTTGGGCTAAGACATTCTACATAAGATTTTTGCTCCCAGTTGAGCATGAAAGGCAAAAGAAAGAATGACGAAAATTCTTGGCGTTCGATGGATGCACCATGCTGCCGGGTCCATAGTGGGGCAGACAGGGGAGTCAGTGGCAGCGCCTGGGACTTGTGATGAGACCCAAGTGTAGGTTTAAGAGGCCTCAACACCTACCTTCACCACCCCGATTTCTCTCTCTGCCCAGCCATATTTGGTTACATAAACCGTAACGCGTTTGCAAAATTTTCATTGCATATTCTATCTTTTTATGGGACACAAGTGTAGGTTTAAGGTATGTGTTGTTGACAAATAGTGAAGCCCCCCCCCCCCCCCCTTCACTACATGTCCACACTTACCATCGCACACAGACTTCTCGATAAATAGTCGTTTAAAAAAATATGATGTAGAAGGTTAAAAGCTTAATTAACTTTTTAAAATTATCCAGAGTCGGGATCCTGAAACCGAACTAACCCTGGGGAACCCTAGCGGAACGTTGCTAGCCAAAAACTTGTTCGGATCCCGGCCAAGTTTAGAATCGTTAATTATTTTCAGGTCTGGATCTAACTTCGGTGTGCTCATTAATTCTAACTCGAGTCGAGCATTTCCATGGATAACTTCCGAAGTTTTTGCTTCGAGTACCACTGGGATAGTCCCGTCGGAATAAAAATGATCCATAAGAACAAATGAAAATTGTATCTGACTTCACCACACGTCTAGGTAGTAAGGAGACGTTTTGAGACATTTATAAATGTATTTTTTTAAATAATTTCACTATTGCATAATAATAGAGCGATGTGGTTTATAACACCTTTTTCAATTTTGTTTGAAGTCATTATTAACGCTATTACCTAACCTTAAGTCAAAGCGCCACGCCAATGACTTTACAGGGGGGCTAGACAAAGTAACACACCGACAAAGATAATGAAGTTCGATAAAGCAAAATGTATGGGATTTGACGTAAGTCGTCGTGAAATCACGTGACCAAAATCGTCTTCGTAAGTTCCTAGTTATGTTGGTAGCGCAAGCTAAGACGCTGTAGATACCAAAGTAATATGGCCGATCGTGACGAACTTCGACACGTTATCGTTATGAAACGATTGCCACTTGGCTACGGGCCCTGGTCATTACTCGACTCGACTGAGAAATTTGCCCAAGTCGTCAAGGATAGTTTTGTCAGTTCTGCATAGGTACCAAGTACCAACTTTATCCTTGAGGTTGGTCGGGGCACAGTCGAGTGGCGGAAATCTCGAGGAACCGACTGTGCATGTGGGTGTTAATCTATTTTACAATTCGGTGACATTCGTCAACGAGAGAATGTGCGATTGATATTGCGCAATGAAACATTTAGGATGATATCATTCATTTCCATTGTTACGACTAACCACTGCAAGTACGTGATGCGCGAATGCGTTTGTAATGTCAATATTTACGTCTATTGTTAGCACTTTGCATCACTGAGGCATAATTATATCGGACGATGCAGATCGGTCAATAGCACTGTTATTCTTTAAACCCTACGCCAAAATTTTTTGGAGTCGGTCCTGATTGTCATAACTGCACTATGAAGCTATTGGCCTTCATCTCACCTGATGGTAATAAGTGATGATAAGAATCGAAAATGGAATGGAGCTTCACCTGGAACTCTAAACCACAAAGGGGGCTGGCAATCTTATCACGCATTGCCGGAACACAATAATAGTGTTATCATTATTATTATGGCGACAGATTTTGATAAGATGGTGGTTCCATAGATCATCATCATCATCATCACCAGCCGTTTTAATGCCCACTGTTGGGTCACGGGCCTTACGGATTGGAAGAATATAGGGACATTGGGCCATAACCCGCCACAACGCTGGCCCAGTGCGGGTTAGTGGGTATTAACGACTGCAGAAGATGCAGCTGAGACCAACGGCTTAACGTGCCTTCCTAAGCACGGAGGATCTCGAGATAATACATTTTTGGTCACCCATCCAATGACCGGCCTTAGCGAAATTGCTTAGTTTACGCAATCGCAGGCCAAGCGCGCTATGCCGCAGCGCTAGCGAGCTCCTCTTTGTCAGTTTCATACATTTGTATTCTATTCGTTCCAATAAATTGGCCACTTGTCTTGAGGGTAGACCAAAATAAACTGAACGAATCGCCCGATACCGTTAATACTTCAAAAGCAGATGCCGATTTTTCCTTTTCACCTCGATAATGGCGGCCATCAATCATTCTTCAGGTGGTTGTTTTAGGGAATCAATGTTGTCACAATGCGAAATTCAGGGCTTTGTCCACTCGGTGCCATTGACGCCCGTATTATTTACACCTCGGCACTTTGTGTAACGTTCCATTTTGCTTCGACAAGCGTTGAATGGTGGATGTGGTGGCGTAAGTTACGCGAGGAAAGCGAAATAGGAATTTTTATTTTTTTCCTAGAATGGATTTCTGCTGTTTTTTAGACAGTTACATACCTAAGTATACAAGTTACGATTGTATATCTGACGGCGTTGATTTGATCAAAGTCAGATCGTTGACGATCTTGCATATGAAAGAACTTTGCTGCATTCGTCTTTGCCCAACAGGCACGGTGTATTTTGTTCAACGTCCGTAAAGGACCAAACTAAAAGGTACATCTATAGCTACTTTCATATTTTCAAAATAAAAGTAAATTCAAAGCAAATAAAATATAATAATTTGTAATATTGTACCGTATGCTTATATTAAACATAAAATGTATATACTTGTAATTTGATTTGCTTATATTTTCTGTAGTAGGTAAAGACCAAGCAAGTAATACGAGAACGTAATTTCAGTAGATATAATTGATAGAATAAGTAATGTTAGAAATAATATTACAGAAAAAGAGAGAGTTTGTCTACTTACACAGATATACTTATACTGTAATTGGACGTAGTATAACAAAAGGGAACCAAACAAAAATAAATTGTACTTTAAGGTATGTTACTTAATATGAAAATCTCTCATAGAAACTGAGTTGAATAAAACTTGGTTTTGATGAATGCAAACTTGGTAGCGGAACTGAGTTTAGAGCATAAACCGAGTTCAACTTCAACTGAACGCGTTTAATTCTGCGGTAAAATCGGCCCTTAGTGTACGAACTTGATAATAGGCCGTAACCATAAACGTTATCAGTAAATAGCTCGTAGCAAACATCGGGAGGGTCTTTTATTTAAAGACCAGAGTAATTTGTTTTTAAACGAGCTGTTACACAGAAGAGGAGCTTCAGTGCCCCAAGCACGAACTTTTTTTGATGTTCTGAATCGTAAAGTTTTTGAAAAAGAAAGCACTAAAACCAAAACAAAATAAATTCTCAATTATAAATCGAAAATTATTAATATTTTTGAAGTTATTCTTTTAATTAACATAAAATTTACTTTAATAGATGATTAAAATAAATAAATATTTCTTGATAATAATAAAATAATTATTTCTTTGGTTTATGAACGCTCTCCGTGTGTCTTTTGTTTTTAATGAAGGATGTCTAGTATATAGGAATGCGTATAGAGGAATGCGAAAGTTTTGTCACGTAAAAATTGTTGCAGAAAAAACTTGCGTAAATTAAAAAAAAAACTGAAACTGTCGCTGTCAAACTTGAAGATGATCATTTTAATCGCTCCGTCCGTCACTTCACATTGGCAGTAGGTAGTGGTCGTCTTCAACTGATGACTAATTGCCACTAAACCTTAAGAAAAAGAAGAAGAAACCGTTCCTAAAATCGTACATTGATTGTTTTGTCGATACGTTCACTGTACGAAACTTCGTAAAGTTCGTGCTTGGGGCACAAATCTTCATTTGCGCCACACGATGTCGTCGCGACAGACCGCAACAAAGACTCAGCCATTAGTTTTGTTGCCTGGCATTCTCCACAAATTCGCGCGGGTAATTACCACATGAGTAGATAAACCGAACAGAGTAAAAGCTTCCGTGTGGTGAAGGCAGAGCAGAATACAATTGTCACCACCCCCATCATTCCCGTGGGTGTCGTACAAGGCGACTGAGGGTAAAGACAGCAATGAATAATGGGCACCAGCATTTCTCTCATACCACCTAGCAATATAAATTTGTACTGCGATTTATGTGCCCGATATATGGCAATAGGCTCACCACCTGTTACATGGGACCGAACATCATTGGCGAAATGTGGGTGTTAATTCACCTCTGCCTACCCCTTCGGGGATATAGGCGTGATTTATGTATGTATGTATGTAGTAAAAGCTTCCTTAGAACGCCGTCGCACTAATCCTGACATTAAGCAACTGGCTGTGCGTCAAAAACCGGTTTTTTCCAGTCTCGCCGCGTGCGCGACAGCGGCCAGTGGTAACTCACACATGAAAATTATTCTCTGTTCCGTTTATTTACTCATGTGTAATTACTGCGTGTGTTTACTTATAGGCATACTTCATGCGACGACAGTTTTGGCAGATTACGCCTATTAGTAGGCCTGTAAACCATTTTTTGTCGGCTTATTGTTGTAGCAATAATCATTAGGCACTGCGTAATTTATTGTGTCGTTTTCTGTGTTTTTTTTTGGTAATTTTTCTTCACGAGCAAAGGGGTCCTTGTGTGTGACTTTTTGTCATATGTGACTTGATTTATTTGGAAACATTGTCATTAAATATTTCTTACACTCACACCAGCCCAAAGTATATATAACCACTTGTGTTCTGGATACTAGATGACGGTTCATCACAAAATTTGCCCCTATTAGGAAACGAATCCTTCTTTGACCAAGAGGTCCCCTCTAATACGCCCAACGACTTATAACTTTAAGGGAATGTTTCACAATCGACGGGTTCTGGATAACTTACTTGGCAAATCATTTGATAGTTGCAATATGAAATTTATTTCCATTTAACTGCCAAATAAACTATTGAGAACTTACTCGTGGATTGTGAAACAAGCCCTTAGGGTAATGTTTTCTTATTTTTTCTTTATAATTGCTTAATACTGACGCTGGCGTTTCATCTTTTCACACACAGTTTAACCAGCTTGCATTTCCTTCGTAGAAAACTTGGCTTAAACTTACCGTAGCAAAGTGCATAAATTAAACTAAGTAGCGGAGAATCTCACAGTTTGATGCTACGTATGTAGCACGTAGCTACCTACATGTCTACGAGTCGTAGGTCTATGCAATAACTTGAATGCCTGCCTAAAACTGTTTGGAAAAACTCTTAACTATTTCAACAATAAGACAATATAACAGATACACTTTTGAAATAAATGAATCAATAAAAAATAAATAAACAAGTGATTATTAAAATAAATCAGATCAACATTTAAAAATCTTATATTCTGAGAGAGCAGAGAAAATCTTTGATCAATTTTATATTAATCAAAACTCTTACAAATTGTAGCTTACATCATATAGAAATTGAACAGCAAATAATTTATGAAATTTTACCTTCTAAACTTGTTTGTTTATGTAAACTAAAGGCTAAGGTAAAAAGGAACGAATTTTTGTTGCTATAATTCTTGTTTTTCCATTCTCAATGTCCACAAGAAACAAGGGAAACGACGACTTCTTTCTGTGCGGCTTACCTACGTCAAAGATTGGCCAAAGAACCTTTGTCGTTATCAAAGTGTACAAAGTATTGTTATATATTACCCATTTAACTGCATAAGGTCCGCTTTTGATAGCAATTTTATTTTTGGTTCAGAGAGAAAGCTTTTTTAAACTCTTTTTGTTGAAGACGTAATGAATGTGTTCTTTATGTTTTATTTATTTAGTGGAATGTAGGCCTGTTAAAAAGACGGATAAAAGAAAATTGTATGCGTAAGAGATTAGAATGTTGTGATGGATAAGATAAGGAATGAGTAGACTAGGGTAATGATGATGATAATGTACATACTATATCTCACGCCTGATTATCTCCGACGACCTAGGCATTGTATATTGTGTTTACAGCAATTCGCTGCTTTTAAAAGACATAGGGCCTGTTTCACAATCGACGGGTAAGTTCTGAATATCTTACTTGGCAGATTATTTGACAGTTGTAATATGAAATATATATCAATTGAACTGCCAAGTGAGCTATCCAGAACTAACCCGTCCAATGTCAAACAGGCCTAAACAGTAATAATTTACTGTGCATTTAGAATAATATTTAGAATATTTGAGAATATTTCCCATCTTTTTAGTACCATGACGAAAATAAATTGTTGTCCAATTTATCAAGTATTTCAATTTGCCACTTTTCTCATAGAGAGATACAGAATTATGCTACATAGAGATAAAAATTTCTAGAGCCTCTCATAGCTCCAAACGCCGCCATATTGGTTCACTCACAAAAAGTTACACTTGACTAAAAACGCGATTCAGTCTTGCTTAATGATTTACGTGGTTCGAATAACTTTGGGAAGTTCTTTGACTGGTGTAACTTTGACTGGATTGGTGTACTTTATCGCAGAGTTACTGAACTTTGCCAATATTTAAACAGCTACCGTCCAAAATAGGTAGGTATATAGAGTAGGTAGGTATCTTTCCCGCTCCATATCTATACTAATATTATAAAGCTGAAGAGTTTGTTTGTTTGTTTGTGTGGTTAAACGCGCTAATCTCAGGAACTACTGACTCAAATTAAAAAATTATAGCGGGAGAAATGAAGTGAAGAGAAGAAGAAGAATGAAGAGAAGTGGTGACAAGTTGTATTCTGTTCTGCCCTGCCGTCACCACATGGCCACTGCTGTGACTCGCAGCATTTAAACTGTAACAAAATTTCGGCAGGAAAAAAAATTGCCATCTCCATAAAAAAATATAGAGAGAGGAATAAACAAAAGCTTTTGTCCGTTAAATCGCTCCAGGCATCCGTTTAAATTACCTTTGTAAATTCCAGATTAATATACACAGAAACGGCTGAAGAATAGTTAGTTAAATGTTAAATTGGATCGGGTGAAAATGAATGGGGGCGCGGTTTTTATTAGCCCTGGGCCGCCTTTTACGATTGTTGCCTGTTTATTTTTAATTAACCCGCCCATGCTTGGCTAACCCGCCCATTGTGAAACGTCACGCTATTGGAAGTAGTGGGCCGAAAATGGAAAGCGATGTTAAAGGTCATTAATGTCCCCACTGCTAGGGCACAGGCCTTCCTTATGAATTGACGAATATAGGGAGAATGAGTCATAACCCATCACGCTGGCCCAGCGCGTGTTGGTGGGTATATCTAAACGATTGCAGACGCAGCCGGGACCACCGGCTTAACGTGCCTTCCGAAGCACGGACGAGCTTGAGATAATAAATTTTTGGTCACCCATCCAATGACCGGTCTTAGCGAACATTGCTTAGTTTACGCAATCGCAGTCTTCTTATATAGAGGAGCTCGCCCTCCGAGCGAGCTCCTCTATATAAAAAGAACAAGATTTTAAATATTACATACATACAGACATAAATCACGCCTATATGCCCGAAGGGGTAGGCAGAGGTTTTGAAAAACTACACCATGTTATTTTTACGTTTCTACTTTATCCAAAATAAATAATATTTTTGTAAAACTTTCGATTTTGATAGAAAAAACATATTTTGAATAATGTAATTTAAAATTTCCGCCAAAACGCCAAAATAGCAATGGCGTCTATGTGACGTCACTCTACTGTAAAAAGGCCAGTTTCTTTATTAAACTAGTGAATTTGATTAGCCAGTAAAATGGAGATAACTTAATAATGACGTCAAGCTGCGTTTTAGCAAATATGGCGGATTGATAAGTTTTGTTCTATTATTTTCATAAAATTAATATCAATCACAAGTATAATCTGATAACAAGTGACTATTAACGAATCTCCTTATACAAAGATTTTGGTGGTTAGAAAAAGAATTTCGAAAAATTATGGTCTTCCCGCCTCAAGACCATAATTTTTCGAAATTCTTTTTCTAACCACCAAAATCTTTGTACAAATTTTTCTAACATTTATATAATGTTAAAATTAAAAATCGAATAGAATCTCCTTATCCTAAATTATTATTTCTGATCACTAAATCAGTGATTCTTTGTTAGTGTCACCATCCCTATTATATTAGGTCCCATGTAATAGGTGGCGAGCCTATTGCCTATTTTAAAAATTGTTCTTTTTATATTTTCTACTTTTGCCAATGCCCTTAGATTAGTCTGGGAATCTAATAAGAATATAGTGAAGTGGAATAAATGTCGTAAGCACACAATATTGCGTGCCCGTCCTTTATAAATTGTGCATCCATACGGTGCGCACAAAACGATATAGGTAAAAGATTATATTCAAGAATGAGTCTCAAAACATAATAATGATATGCGGCCAGTACCTGTGGACCAATAAAAATTGATGTAACCCACCGGATCGGGGAAGATGAAGCCTCTTTGCATAATCGAAGGTCGGGGCTTGAATAAAAATGTTTATCCTGTTTGGTGGCTGTTACAAAATAATGGCGGACCGTTTTAAGAATGGAGGTTTTACAGAGGTGCGATAATCTTTTTCGGGGTGCTGGCTGTGATGTGAGACGGGATAAAAGCGTTGTTTGGCGGGAAATTATAGGTGCATTTTTACATGGCTTTTTTAATATTTAGCCTTTTTAACAACGCATGGTGACGGCTAAACAGAATACAATAGGGCATTATAGACCCTGCCGTGTGGTGACGGCAGAGTAGAATACAATTGTCACCACCCCAAATCTCTCCCGTGGGTGTCGTACAAGGCGACTAAGGATAAATCAATGATGAGAAATGGGCAGCAGCAGCGTTCCTCTAATACCACCTAGCAATAGCAAAGTACTGCGACTTTTGTGCCCGATATATGGCAATAGGCTCGCCACCTATTACATGGGACCTAACATAATTGGCGAAACGTGGGTGCTAGTTCACCTCTGCCTACCCCTTCGGGGATATAGGCGTGATTTATGTATGTATGTATTTTAGACCGTGTAAGAAAAATCATAAAAATTAAATAATCACAAATTTTAAGGCAGTTTCCGGTTAGGTTAGTTGTATGATTCTTAGGACGTGTTTTGTTATATTATTGTTGAAATCAGAATAATTATGCTGTCACTCTCTCACACCTCTCTCTACAAGAAAGGGACAACATCACATTTAATCACTTAAACATAACACATTCACTTTTTTCTAATAACACCGTTACAATTTCGTCTCACTGTTACAAAGATGTTACCTAAATTGAAGTGCTTGCGTAACTTGTGTACCACTGTACAAATAATTAGGGTTGCCTAATGGATTAACAACCAATTTTGATCCACTCAATTGCTCTCTATAATCTCCATCGTAAACCCCGTTATAGGCCAATTTGGGTAAATCCATGGAAATCTGCGAATGGAATAACATATTCTGGAATTAGAAAAGTTTCGGGCTGAGCCCGTGGGAGCGCGGACTCGGCTCGACAATGAAATCGTAAAACCTTTTTGTAGTAATCGAAGATACCACTAAAAATAACGTACGGGGTCGTGAGATCACCACCTACTGTAAAACTACCCACATACTACTATTACTATCCCGTATAGGTACTACATATATGTATATAAATTCTAGTATATGTTTATACTACTATGTACTAGTATTTTACCGCTGCCAAAAAATAGTAAAGACCTATGTCCAATAACTGCCCGGCCGTGTTGACAGCAGAGCAAAAAAATGTGTAACGAATTTTCTTAATTAAATTTGATATGTAGTGGACAACCCTAGACCGTCTCACTAAAACAGTGAAGACGGATTTTCAACTAGCCCCGTACATCTCGAGTGCCACTTGGTACAGAGAAATCTCTCAAAGAGCTTCCCCGATTGTAAGTCAACTTTCCTCTGAGATATTTTAATTAGCAGACAGCTAAGGCAGTAAGAGGGCGGGCATAGTTCCATTTTAAAACTAGTTTTCAAGAAGTAATTAAACGACACATAACTAAATTAACGCACAACCTGAGTAGGTACTACTACTCATGCTAACATAGTCATATACTTAAAAGGCCTTATTAATAAACATGGTTTAAGTATAGGCTAGTTACTCAGTGTTTTGTCTCTTTTCCTCGCATTCAAAATCACGTTTGTGAGAGGAAGACAAAACGCGGAATAGCTTTACCCAGTTTACCACAAGTTTTTTTATAAGGGACATAAATACTATGGTGGTATTAAAAAATCGAAATTGTTAATGTTTTATTTCCTACCCCCATACAAATAGGTAGGTCAGTATAAATCAAAATGTCGAAGAAATTCGAAAATAATTTTACAATTTATAAGTTTTGATATCACTAGGTATAGCGACTAAAGGGGAAACGCAACCATTACGGTGGAACTCAGAGATTTACGACAGCATCTTCAATGCGCGATTAATACATCGTTCTAAGCCTTTTACTCCTCATATATCATCTCCATAAATGCTCATACCAGTTATATCCAGTACGTCTTTTGCAACTGTTTTATCTGATAACAAACAGTTTTCAACATGCCTTTGTTATTCTTTGTGACCAAATAATACATACATACATACATACATAAATCACGCCTATATCCCAGAAGGGGTAGGCAGAGGTGAACTAGCACCCACGTTTCGCCAATTATGTTAGGTCCCATGTAATAGGTGGCGAGCCTATTGCCATTTATCGGGTACAAAAGTCGCAGTACATTGCTATTGCTAGGTGGTATAAGAGGAACGCTGCTGCCCATTCCTCATCGCTGATTTATCCTTAGTCGCCTTGTACGACACCCACGGGAGAGATTTGGGGAGGTGACAATTGTATTCTACTCTGCCGTCACCACACGGCTATATGCTAATGTCACTCAATAATCTAGCTGAAGAAGGAATAAACTACTGAAACGCTTGTTTAAGACTTATCAGTGACACAGGACACGAGATACGTCTGGTATAAATGGCGGACAGTAAACTCGAAAGTCTTATGAGTGGGAAGTAGTTTCTGATTGAGTTGCCGTGTGGTGCTAGGCAAAGAATAGCAGAATTCAATTGTCACCTTCAATCTCTGCCGCGGGTATTGTACAAGGCGACTTAAGGTTAAGACAGTAATGAGTAATGGGCAGCAGCTCATATTTCATTATCATCATCATCATCACCAGCCTTTTAATGTCCCCACTGCTGGGGCACAGAAAGCCTAGCACGGGACATGGGTAAAAAAAATATCTCTCCACCACTTGACAGTGTTTTGTCTCGGTATTTAGTTCTATTTTCTTTTTCCCAAGGAGATTTTGTCTAGGTCCCATGCTACGGGGGAAGGTCTTCCCTATGGATGGAATATAGGGATACATTTCACTGTACTGCGATTTAATCATATGTGGAAGCTTGTAATAATTGGCCTTTGGCAACATAATTTTGTAATTACTATGTAATACAGTGCCGTAAGCTCTCCGAAGAAAAAAAAGTAAAATCGTTCTTATTACATGGCCATAGCACCTAACATAATTGGAGAAAAGTGAGTCCCCTATTCCATCGGGGATAAATATCATGTATGTATGTATATCTCGCTCGATATAGTGTGAACACGTACTGTGCTAGTCCCACGTAAACAGGGGAAGGGCCCGTAGCCAAGTGGCAATCGTTTAATAACGATAACGTGTCGAAGTTCGTCACGATCGGCCATATTACTTTGGTATCTACAGCGCCCTAGCTTGCGCTACCAACATAACTAGGACCTTCCGAAGACGATTTTGGTCACGTGATTTCACGACGACTTACGTCAAATCCCCATACATTTTGCTTTGTCGAACTTCGTTATCTTTGTCGGTATGTTACTTTGTCTAGGCCCCCAGGGCAGGGAGATCACGATCGTAGATATAGAATGAAAACACGAAAAGAACATTAATGTTTGTATTTTCTTTAAAGCGCTGCATATGATTCATCATTAAATTAACAATGTTGCCAGATTATAAATATAATAGTTCAATTTCTACACTTTATTACCAAGCTGTATGTCACAAGTGGGCCGTAGAGTTGTGGTAAATAGCTTATCGACAGTGCGTAATTGCTCCCAATCCGAGAAAGTTGTCTCATTTCCTTAACTTTGAAATTCCTGCCCAAGCTATCAGTAAGTAATTAAAATTATTAATTAGTTTAAATTAGATTGGTGACCCGCACATTTGACGTTTATTTTGCTGTTTACTTTAAAAGTTGAGAGGAACTTACGCGTGTGTTTTTAACAGGGTGTCAGCATTATAGAGTTATTATTCAGTGTTTTTTTCCTCTTTTGTTCAAATTAAAAATCACGTAGGATATACGGGGTTAAAAAGGGGAGCAGTTATTCCAGCCAAGCTTAAATAGAAATGTTAGCAAAAATATTACGCAGAAAAAACAGGTTCTTTATTAATAAATTATTGTCCCCGCCTATAAATAAATATTTATTATATTTTGTGTTTTTTGTTTGTATCATTATAACCATATTTCGTAGCAATGTGATTGAGTTTCCCCAAAGCCTAAAATACCAAATAATGACTAGCCTCCATATGTAAGGCTTTGAAGCTATCTTTAAATGTACTCAGAATACCGGATAATGGAATATAAATAGCCGTATATTTATGACGTACCCTAACCCGAACTGCTTCTAGCCGGTAATTACTGGAATTATCCGGCCTCCCCACTGATTGGTTCTGGTTCGGGAGTGAAAGGTTTATTCATTCAATTGATTTATTGATATGTTATTTAGTGTGCTTTATTTACTTGTCCGAGTTAAGTGGCCATTAGGGCTTCCTACAGCGAATGGTACGCGTAATTTCCTATTTATTCGTGTTCCACATACTTTCTTGACGAACTATTGTCATATTATTATGTTGACATATTTTGTGTGTGTTGCTACACAGTTGCATTGGGTATTATTACACACAAACAAACAAATGGTTTATTCAGAAGCAAATATTATATTACACTGTTAGGGTCCTAACTAGGGGACGTTAAATTAAAGTGGACTGTATATTTAAATAGGCTTTACTGGTCTCGTAATATTGTATCGAGTGTGGGAGCGAAGGACACGGCCGGTGCCTGAGAAGCGGTCGGGCTGAGTGGGGGGCTGGTGTCGCCGTCGCCGATGTCGCTGCGCGTCCGCAGCCTGCACCCGAGGATTGCCGAAAGTCACCGACGACACACGAAGCCGCTCGCGCACCAGCATTAATGTTAATTGACATCTCTGAGTGCAGCCGCGCACCAACATACTCCCCGGGTTGAAGATGGTCTTCAATGAACTGGAAGAGGGCAGATATTATTGAACGCTCTTCGAATAGTGCCCTTCTTCGTCTTCACCTCAGCCACCCTTGTGACTCCGTCGACACCGGGATAAGTCGTCACAATTCGTCCCAAAGACCACAGAAGCGGTGGACTCCTCTCTCTGATGAGGACCAGGGAACCAGGCCTTATTTCGCCTGTAGAGCGCAACCATTTCGTCTTTGTCTGCAGCAGAGAAACATATTCGTTAGTGAATCGTCGCCAGAAGTGCTGCTGGATGAACTGGATTCGTCTCCACCGATCCAGGCGTGAAATATTGGCGTTGGCCACATGTGGGTGTGGTACAGTTAACAGTGGTCGTCCAATCAGAAAGTGAGAGGGAGTGAGAGCTGAGAAATCATGAGGGTCTGAAGAAAGAGGGGTAAGAGGGCGTGAATTTAATACAGCTTCGATAAGAGCTAAACAAGTAGCCATCTCCTCAAAAGTAAGGTGGGTTAGTTGTAAAAGTCTTTTGAGATGGTACTTGCACGATTTTACTGCCGCTTCGGCTAGAGAATTAAAATGTGGAGAGTAGGCAGGGGTGAAATTGAATTGAATGCCCTCCTGCACTATCTCAGAAGCAACATTGGATGTACGGAGAAACCTGTGTATTTCATTGGCGGCACCGACAAAGTTCGTGCCGTTATCAGAAGTGATGCAAAGAGGTTTGCCTCGACGTGCCACGAAGCGATTTAAGGCAGCCATATAGGCCTCAGTGGTGAGGTCCGTGACAAGCTCCAAATGTACAGCTTTTACTGCGGAACAAACAAAAATGCACAAGTATGTTTTTAATAATTTGCACCCACGACCTTTACGGTCGGCTATCATTACTGGGCCCGCGTAGTCTACGTTGCAGTTTTGAAAGGGAAATTCTAAATTTGTTCTCGAAAGAGGGAGCTGTCCCATTACTGGTTGTACATTTTGAGCTCTATGTCTGTAACAAACTAAGCATTTGTTAACAATTAATTTAGATAGGTTTTTGCCTTTAAGAGGCCAATAAGTTTGACGAATACTAGCTAGGAGAAGTTGAGGACCGGCATGTAATAGCCTTTTATGTTGCATTTGAAATATAAGTTTTGTTATGGGATGAGAAGAACATAACAAGATTGGGTGTTTTGTATTAAAGTCGTAGGGGGAATTATCAAGCCTCCCGCCCACGCGGATGAGGTCATTTTCATCTAAAAAGGGGGTTAATGAAATTAATTTATTTTTGCGAGGCAATGTCTTTTTTGATTTTAGTGTTTTATAAACATCAGGGAACATTTCAAGCTGAGCACAATGTAAAATAAGATTTAATGAATGTTGTAATTCCATTAAAGAGAGATTGCCACACTGTTGATTATTTTTATGTTTTAAATTATGCACAAATCTACATAGGTATGCTACAATTCTTTGCAATTTAGTAAAGCTGGAGTATTTTGTTAGTACAGATGAAATTGCAAATACGTTAATGAAATAAGCGCTACGACTACTACTAGAATGATTATCAATATCACTACCACTACTGCTAATGATATGATTAACTACTTCCGGTAGATCATGTTTCACGACTTGGGGTTTTTTGGGCCACTCATTTTCGCTTTGTAACAAAAATGAGGGTCCAGTCCACCACAAGGATGTATCGCCAATGACATCAGCTCGTAAACCTCGTGAGACAAGATCCGCTGGGTTTTCCTTCGACGGTACATAGCTCCAGGCGTGGTTACAAGTACTCTCTTGTATTTCATTGACTCTGTTTCGCACAAATGGCTTTAATTGAGTAGATGAAGTAGATAGCCATCCTAGAACTATTGTGGAGTCACACCAGAATCTACATTGATTTAACTGCAATGAAAGCGAGTCTACAACTTTAGTATACAGTCTTGCACCTAACAAAGCTCCGCAAAGTTCAAGCTTAGGCATAGTTGTAGGCTTTAGTGGCGCTATGCGATTTTTAGAGGCTAAAAGCTGTACGCTCAGTGAGCCAGTATTGGCATTATAAGACCTAATGTATAGGCACGCACCATATGCCTTTTCGGATGCGTCAGTAAAAACGTGAATCTCATGAACAATAGAATTCTCACACAGAACCCAACGTGGAATTTTTAAGTTGTTTAAATATTGCAAAGTATTTTCAAAGAGTGACCACAATTTTTTGATTTCTGGGGACACTGTATCGTCCCAATCATATTTATCTAGCCACAAACGTTGCATTATAATTTTTGCCTCGACAATGCAGGGGCCGATAAGACCTAATGGGTCAAAAATTTGGCTAATTATAGATAAAATATGACGTTTTGTTACCTTTTTCATTGGTTCTATATTTATTGAAAAGGTGAGTATATCAGTGTCACAAATCCAAAGAAGACCTAATGTTTTAGACTGAGAATTATTTAGACCATGTTCAGAAAAATCAATTGACTTAGTGGATTCATCAGTATTAGAGTTTTGGACTTGTGACAGGATGTCTAGACTGTTAGACTTCCATTTGCGTAATTTGAAATGAGCAGAAGCAAGGATGGAAGTTACTCTGGTGGAAGTATCAACAACCTGTTTGATGGTACTCCCGCCATGAAGAAAATCATCTATGTAGAAATCACGCTGTATAGCTGATTTGACATTGCGATTGTCTGTCTGATTTGCTAAATTTGTAAGACACTTAGTAGCTAAATAAGGGGCTGAAGCAGTGCCGTAAGTTAAAGTATTAAGAGTGTATATTTTAAGAGGCTCTTTTGTATTGAACCTAAAAATTATTTTTTGTAATGGTCGTTGAAGAGGGTTAATTTCTATAGCCCTATACATTTTTTCGATGTCGGCTGAAACGACGTATTTGTGCAGTCGAAATCGAATTAAAATTGAAATAAGATCGTCTTGAACGACGGGCCCTACCATTTGTATGTCGTTTAATGATAGTCCTGAAGAGGTAGGAGCGGAAGCGTCGAAGACAACACGTAGTTTGGTGGTGGAGCTGGACTCCCGAATGACCCCATGGTGGGGAATGAAGTATGTGCCAGAAGAGCATTTTGGCGAAGGGGCACTGTCTAAGTCTAATGTCATGTGACCTAACGATTCATATTCTCTCATAAATTCGTAATATTTGATTTTAAAAGAGGGATCGCGTTGAAAACGCCTTTCTAATGATAGAAAACGATGTTTAGCGTGTTCGTAAGAGTATCCCAATAGATTAGGTTCTTTCTTTAAGGGCATAGAGACGACAATACGACCAACGTCCCTGCGAAAGGTTGTGTCTAAAAAATGTTTCTCGCAAAATCTTTCTTCTAAAGATTCGGAGTGTTTAGGGAGAATTTGATCAAGTTGCCAAAATTGAGTCAGATCGGGAGATGATGATGATGAGAGAGATGATGATGATGAATTTATAAAGTTGCAAGACAATGTATTATTACTATTATTATTTTGTGATGCTATGTGACCGGATACTAACCACCCGAATTTTGTTTCACACAACTTCGGTAAGTTTTTACCTAAATTTATAGAATTGTTTCCTAGAACATTCCAAAATACTTCCGCTCCTACTAGGATGTCAATGACCGACGGAATGTTGAAATTGGGATCGGCTAACTTAAGACCAGTAGGTATAGGCACATGGCTGATGTGCACGAATGAAGACGGCAATAGCTTGGTAATCTCAGGTAGAATATGACTAACAATCTCAATTTTGTAATCACAGCATAAAGATTCTATTGTAAGACTGCAAGACTGTGTACTAGAGGAAATGTGGTTGTTAATACCTGTTACCTTGGTGCTTGTACCGCGTCGTGACAAACCCAGCGTATCGCATAAGCTCTGAGTGACGAAGTTGGCTGTACTACCATTGTCGAGTAGTAACCGCGCAGTACGCCTCTCGCCAGAAGCGTTTAACACGTTCACCAGCGCTGTGGACAGTAAAACATGCGTAGAAGTAGCAAGCTGCATAGTTGTAGCTGATAGTGAAACACCCTCAGATGTAGTGGGCAACGGGTTCACAAAAGGTGCAGGGTTGGGTGACTCTAAATGTAAGAGAGTATTATGCTTTACTTTACAGTATTTACAATGGCTTAGTTTGCATTGCGTTGCAAAATGACCTAGGCGCAAGCAGTTTAGGCAAACTTTAAAATCCTTTGCTTTTTGAATTCTGTTTTCAGCCGGTAACGCCCTGAAATGTTCACACGAAAATAGGAAATGATTTTGTGAGCAAAGCGGACAAACTTGATTATTTATTTTATTTTTAAAATTATTGTTTTGTGTATTTTTATTATTGTAATTTTTGTTATTATGTGTAATATTTTCTTTATTATTTTTTACATTTAAGATACTATTATTATTAAGACAATTTGACGAATTGGAATGACTATTGTTTAATGCAACTAATATATTATTATTTGAAATATTGTTGTTTGATTCAATTGACTCCAATAAGTCCGCTTTCCTGCTGATAAATGTGCAAAATTGAGACAACGTTGGATCTTCACTCAAATTATTGCGATACTCTTCCCATCCTCTACTAGTGTTAATGTCTAGCCTTTTTGCTAAGATGAAAATGAGAAGAGTATGCCAATGGTTGGTAGGTTGATTTAGTGTTGTAAGTGCCCTAATATTTTTATTAACTACATCAACAAGATGACGGAGAGAAATACTGGATTCCCTCAATACGGGCTCAACATCGAACAATGCTTGCAAATGATTGTCAATAAGAAGGCGATTATTATTAAAACGTTCACATAATAAGTCCCACGCGGTTATGTAATTATCTCCAATGAAGTCTATGTTTTTAATAATCAACGCTGCAGTTCCCTTAAGTGATGCTCGCAAATAGTGAAATTTATTTATATTATCTATTGAACTATTTTTATGAATAAGCGAGGCGTAAGTGTCTCTAAACTCGAGCCAGTACTGATAGTTCCCATCGAAAGTCGGCAAGTCAATTTTGGGCAAGCGTACAAAATTTTGAGAATGGTGTGCATTTAAGTTGTTAATATTGGAGCTAGGTACGGAACCTTTGGAAGTAGCACCGAGGAGGCTGCGGGCGAGCGCGACCAGGCTGAAGAACTGCCGGTCAAAGTCCTCGCGCTCCGATAGCAGCGCCTCGGGTTCCTCCACCAGCATCTCGATATTATTCTGTAACGTATCGAATTCGGTGTACATAGCTTGAAATTTATCAAAGCGCTCCTCGAGGTCCAAATGTTGCAACTGAGAAAGGCACGAGCCATTATTTATAAAGTTTAAATAATTACTAAAAATTGTCAGTTTAGATTTTAAAGAACTGCGCTTCTTAGTTAAGACTTTAAGTTCAGCCATTATGAAATAAATATGTTGAAGCAAATATGGCTACGAAAGTGACGTGGCGTAGTAAGCTAAAATGGAGGCCGGTGCACGGCTTTGCGTAAGAAAATTAAAAGAATTTAGCTCTCTGATAGATTGCGTTTATGAAATGTATGGCTGATGAGATGATAGAAAGCAGAAGCGCTTTTTTAAAGTGAAGAGATGAAAAAGGCACGAAAAAATCAGCAGAAGACGGGAAAAAATTTAGACAAGAGGGAGATAATTGGAACGAACTCACGGTTTCCTGTACTATACTCCCAGTAAGGTGACTTCAGTATCTTCTTTCTTCAATGCAGGCTAAGACGACGGACGGTCCACGCTGGCACGATGAAGTCCACGAGGTGCGTAGCGCGATAAGACTCGTGGGGACGAAAATATTACTTTTAAGACGGTGAGAGGACCATTTGTTAGGGTCCTAACTAGGGGACGTTAAATTAAAGTGGACTGTATATTTAAATAGGCTTTACTGGTCTCGTAATATTGTATCGAGTGTGGGAGCGAAGGACACGGCCGGTGCCTGAGAAGCGGTCGGGCTGAGTGGGGGGCTGGTGTCGCCGTCGCCGATGTCGCTGCGCGTCCGCAGCCTGCACCCGAGGATTGCCGAAAGTCACCGACGACACACGAAGCCGCTCGCGCACCAGCATTAATGTTAATTGACATCTCTGAGTGCAGCCGCGCACCAACAACACCAACGTTATATATATTTATGACTACGTTTATGATATTAAGGGCCTGTTTCACAATCGAAAAGTAAGTTCGAGGTAGCTTACTTCGCAGATCATTTGACAGTTGTAATATGAAATATATGTCAATTGAACTTCAAAGTAAGCTACTTCGAACTCACTTGTCGATTGTGAAACAGGCCCTAACTGTTTAGTCCTGCGAGTGTGTTACAAGTAAACCTGTATTATGTGTATAATTAATTACTATTTACTATGTATAAGACAAAATTGGATTTTAATTGAAGTTTTTCCTTTAAATGTCTGGTGTTTCTTATTATTTTGCTTGAACTGTGTTATTAAATTATTTAACAACAATGTTTTGTTATAGGTACGTAGGCAGTTGGAGCTATACCTACAACGTCCAAGTTTTAATAAGAATTGTAAGTAAATTTAAGTAGAGCACACGGTTTTCAACTAGCCGCCTTCGATCGTTAATTAGTGTTAAAAAGTCTGACACATTTCAAATAATACAAAGATTTTGGTGGTTAGAAAAAGAATTTCGAAAAATTATGGTCTCGATGCGGGAACAGGTCAAATACTTTTTTAATTGGAAAACAACTGGTAAGCTACTGCGTCATATTAATAATTAATTATAAGCATACATTTACATGTATGGAGGCGGCGTGTATAATACCCGGCATGTAAGTTAAGCCAAATTAACGGTTCACCCAGCAGGTATAGTTGAAGGAAAACTGCCGCACTCAGAGACGTCAAATAACGTTAGTGAGTTCTTAACGTCAAAAAATGACAATTCAAAACTAGTCGCTATTCTTGCCGGGTCTATGGTCTAGATTTGAATGAAAATTTTTGACATTAAATACTCATTACAGTTAATTGATCTTGAGGTCCCGGGCTCGCCCCCAGGGGGGGGGGGGGGTACAAATTTGTAGGTCCTCGGTTAACAGCATTATTGTGTTCCGACAATTGTGATAAATAGCTAGGCCCTCTTTTGTAGCGGTTCCAAGGTGAAGCTCGATTCCATCTTCGGCCCTTATCATCACTTACCATCAGGTGAGATGAAGGGCAAGAGCCTTCCCTGTTCAACATAAAAGTTTTTCTGCGCTGCGCATAGGTCACCTTAAGTTGCCGGGTATTGTACCAAAGTTGTAGAAGCTTTTTAGATCTAGAGTCATCAGTGGAGTGGCCCTAAGGTTCTCATTGGTCTCTATTGGGCAATTTCCCTCACTCGACTTTTACGACACCCCTGGATGATTATCAGTAGCTGGGATATTCAATGTTATTTTTCGCTCCCACGCCAGCGTGGAACGAAACTTAAAAACATCAATGACTGGCAAAAAACATCAAAATGACGGAAATAAAAGTAAATGAAAATCTTCTCATATATTTGCTCAATCACTACACAGACTGCAATACAAACACAAAAACAATGCCTAACATCTAACTAAATACACGTGAGTTAATACTGTAAAATGCATTTATTTGAAAGGAAGGTAACTTAATTTTAAAGCTCTAAATTTTTTATTTGATTATTTTCTTAACTACACAGAATGCAAAGGCTAAATTCAAGATTTTAACCAATTCAATGGGGATATTGATATAATATACACCAAAGATATTGAAAACAAATAAAATACGAAAGCGAGCGAATTTCGTATGAGGCGATATACCATACCTCACCGTCGGTTTAGGAGTCGCATGGGACGTATATTTTCCAAGCACTTTGTAGTACACACGTGTACATAGAAGTCCGGGGCAACTCTGCACTCTCTCTCCACCACTTGACAGTGTTTTGTCTCGGAATTCAGTGGGAGTTAGAGCGAGAGGAAAATAGTTTCTCTTCCCCGAGGAGGTTTTGTCCACGTCCCGTGCTACGGGGCCTGGAAAGGTTAGCCGAAGCATCTAACATGCCTATGCTATTTGAAATATTAAATCCCAGGGAGTATACGCTACGCATAGATTTAATGTTCGGATAGAATAGAATTCATATTTCTCAGGCACGGAGTCATGTCGACCGACGCACGGTCGGCAGACGGTCGGTCACCTGGGACTATTTCCATTTCTTTACTTTTCAATATTACCTATCTTGTTTAGGGACTAAATTATGGCTTCTTATTATATATTATCTATAAAGTGTAATTTAATTATTGATGATTTTGTGTCTGTAATAATTATAATGATCCAAGTTGGTCGAATGAATAAATTAATGGAATTGACTTATCTAGATCAGGGGTGCTCAATCTTGAACTGCTGGCTATCTACCTCAAAATTGTTAGACTACGATCGATTGACTCTGAGAGACCGTATGTGTGAGTGATGTGAGTATGTTTGATGCAGGATTGTCGTCTAGGTAGGGTGCGTGGTATAGATATTAGTTTTACCGCACAATATGCATTTTTCGTCAAGGTAAGTGTAGGTAGACTTTTTCTGCTAGCAAAAGGAACGTAGGATAAAATAAAGTTATGAGGGGGCTAAACAAGAACGCCAACTATGCTAGAGGTCCTATGCAATAGGTGGCGAGCCTATTGCCATCTATCGGGCACACAAATCGCAGTATATTGTTAGATTACAAGAGGAATGCTGCTGCCCATTACTCATTGCTGTCTTTATACTTAGTCGCCTTGTACGATGTACCCACGTACCAACGGGAGAGATGGGGGTGGTGACCATTGAATTCTGCTCTGTCGTCACCACACGGCTCTTACATATAATAAAAAACTTACATTCACATAAAAAGACAATAACAACCCTTGCTAAACTTTTTGGCTTTGTGCAATAGCCAATAGTACCACTCTTATCTGGGCTCCGCATCGTCCAATTTGCGAATCCACGGAACAAAGCCGCGGCTGTAAGCTAGTAATGACACAAAATTTACATCCATACAAACATTCGACGCGTGCCAGCTTGTGTATATATGTAAACACGGCTCTATGTAAGCGGTCACGTTCGCTGAATAAATACACTGTAGCACGGTTGGCTATCCCTGCACGATTCGCGTTCAAACAGCCGACAGATATGTGTGTATCGAGATTCTCGTCAGCGGAACGAATTATACATACAGATCGTTTATAAATGTTCTTTGTGTAATTTCTGTTAAACTGATTGATGTACAATAAAGTTGTATTCTAGACTAGACATACACATATTATGCCAGTATCCCCGAAGGGGTAATCAGAGGTGAATTGACACTCACGTTTGGCCAATCATGTGAGGTCCTATGTAATAAATAGGTGGCGAGTCTATTGCCGTTTATTGGGCACAAAAAATGCAGTACATTGCTTGCTAGGTGGTATATGATAAGAGGAACGCTGCTGGCACTGCTGCCCATTCCTCATCACTGTATTAACCCTCAGTCGCCTTGTACGACTGCCGTGTGGTGACGGCACAGAAGAATACAATTGTCCACAGACATCCGACATCTATAATTGTGTATTGAGATTCTCATCAACAGAACCGATTAGAGAAATTCAATAATGCCCTGTGGCGACGACAGACAAGAATACAATTGTCACCACCCAAATCTCTCCCGCGGGTGTCGTACAAGGCGACTAAGGGTAAAGACAGCGACCAAAACATTGACGACCCTAATTCCAGGACCGACTCAGAACTTGCCGCCACCTCAATTGTTTTAAGAGACGCAACTGAAAATTGCGCTCGTGCAACTCTCAGTCTTATTTCTGTAAATTTAGAACACACAATATTTCTAAGTGTTTTTTCAGTTGCTCTCTCTCGAGCGAAATGCTGGACATCATAATTATGTATCTATTTCACTTGGGCTTGAGACAAAATGTAAACAATCTTGATATATCCCTTTATCTACGAAATGCTCTTAAAAACAAGAAACGTGTATTCCAAAATACATACAAATAAAACTGTTAGCTGCTTTGAAATATTTGTGTTACAAATTTTTATTTTTGTATTTTTTATTAAAAGACACATAAAGATTGCTTACATTTTGTCTCAAGCCCAAGTGAAATAGATACATAATTATGATGTACAGCATTTCGCTCAAGAGAGAGCAACTCAAACAATACTTAGAGATATTGTGTGCTCTAAATTTACTGAAATAAGACTGAGAGTTGCATGAGCGCAATTTTGAGTTGCGTCTCTTTTGTGCGTACTTATGAAAGCAGCGAATTTTATCGAATTCGAGCGAGCAAAGAGGATTAGTTTCGATCTGCTGAAAAATTAAAAGCCGCAGCCCACTGGGTTGGAATTAACGGAATCGGACTAAAACAAAGCGTTGGAAGCGAATATTGATGAATGGGGCACCGTTGAAACTAGCGCTTGCTTTTTATATCGATGCGAGCGTTGGTGTGGTAGCAGCTTTAGGGTTAAAGTGGCTTTAATCGTAAAAATCAAGGACACTTTTCTTTAGTACTAAATGCTGCCATAGACAAAAGAGAAGATTTAACTGTGTTCACTAACCTCTTTTTGCCTTTTGTGGCGAGAATCTGAATGAGAAGTAATATCTCGTCCATGAATGTTCCTTTTTTCGCAGTAGTATCAAACAATATTTGTATTCAAACTGGTTGTATTATGGCAATCGCATGGGACATCCCGTATTCACATCACAGCAGGGTCTTATCTTATAACGACTTTTAGCGATTTATTCACAAACGGTTTTTCGAAAGGCAATAATTTTCACTTACCCACTGTTTCGTTTTAGGGACTCGCGGAAAATATTCCCCGAATTTTCTTGTTCAGTAAATAATATATTCGCGCTGCTTTCCTGTTGCCGAAATATTACAAAAAAAAACACAATTTTAAGGATGAGGATAAAGCAATTTTGCTCAGTGGTTGGAAAGCAATAATTATTTAGAAATTTAATGTGGTTATTAGATCGTCAAGAGTGTCATTGACATTAAAATGAAACAAAATTGAAAATTGTCGCTTTAAGAGAATTTGTTCTCTTTTGATCACATCTGTATTTTTTAATGTAGGTACCTATATACATCATCATCACCTTCCTATAACATGTCCCGAGGCTCAGTATCGGTCAGAGTTAGTTAACTTACCTCAACTTATCTACCTTTCAACCTCCCGCTGCAAACCAATGGCTACCCTAAACAAAAGTAGTCGCAAAGAAGAAAAATAAATCTCCAACATCCACAGTAGATATTTTCTATAAATACCGTGAATTCGGTTAAGTTTTATTACAAATTATTCTGTTGGAAAATTACATTCCATTTTAGTGCTATTGCCTAAATAAATGAAAGTCTCGACGACAGTCAAATTATGCATTAAAAAACGAATTAGGTACCTCGCCTATGGACCTGGGTCTATCAACAATAGCAACACAGCTTCCACATCAAAATCTGTTGCCATAATAATAATGTTAACAGCATTATTGTGTTCCGACAATTTGTGTTGAGATAGCTAGCCCCTCTCTTTCTTTCTTTCTTCTTTCTTTCTATATGATATAACCATTTATGGCGTTGAACTTACAAAAACCATTGGATTTTCGACAGTTCAAAGCGATAAATGTTCAAGGTTATAATTCAATATTTCAATTCAGTCAGGCTTATTCAAGTGTTAAAATCCAATGATTTTTTACTGTTCACCACGATAAATGGCTATGTCATATTGTGTCCGGTGGTCACACTGGCCAGGCTGGTGAAGATCTTCCATCTTTAGCCCTTGGGGCCTAGACAAAGTAACATACCGACAAAGATAACGAAGTTCAATTAAGGAAAATGTATGGGATTTGACCTAAGTCGTCGTGAAATCACATGACCTAAATCGTCTTCGGAAGGTCCTAGTTATGTTGGTAGCGCAAGCTAAGACGCTGTAAATATCAAAGTAATATGGCCGATCGTGACGAACTTCGACACGGTATCGTTATTAAACGATTGCCACTTGGCTACGGGCCCTTATCGTCACTTACCATCAGGTGAGATGAATGCCAAGAGCTTCCCTGTCTAGCATCAAAAAAAGGTTACAGATTTTCCCGTGTAAAAAATATCTATTCGAATTAAATAAACAAACCCAATATTGCCATATAACTACATTAGTACGCCGGTGTGACTAACAGAGCGATCATTGGTCTGTGTGTATTACTCGGGTGTTTCTAGCCCACTGAACCATGTCCACCGATCGGATCAATCGAGACGTCTTTGATTTGATTGTTTCGTTCAAAATGCTGTAGGTACTGCGTGCTTATAATGCTGTCAGGTATCCGTATTTTGAATTTTGTCTGTAGATTATTGAAATACCTGCCAGTCCGCCCTGGTTGGTTGGCACTCTTATGTTACCGTTAAATTGTATAATCTGTCTAATAATCTATTTTGCAAGATTTAAAAATTGACCAATAATTGTGGATCCCGAACAATTTTATTTATCTTTCAACTTCTATAAAATATCTAACTAGTTGTACTGTGTAATGTACCTTAACTTGATGAAACAGAAAACATATTGAGCCGATCTTTGTGGTACTCAATAATATCGTCTCTTAAACTTCATTGCTAAAATTGTTATTTCCAAACTCTACATTGGTGGAACTACCATCCCCAGGGAGTAGTTAGTACTCTGTGACCTGTGTGGTTGGTGGTAGGACTTTTTTCAAGTCCTCCTCTACCACCATCTCACCAATCAGTCCCATAATAATAATGTTAACAGCATTATTGTCTTCCGAAAATTTGTGATAAGATATCCTCTCTGTTGTAGAGGATTCCAGGTGAAGCTCGACTCCATCTTCGGCCCTTACCGTCCCTTACCACCAGGTGAGATGAAGGTTAAGGCTTACTACTTTTTTACGCGAAACTGTTGAAAGACTTTTCTGATCGAGAGTAAACACTGTCACTTATTGGGACTTTGGTTGGAATTCGTCTCGGTAAACATTCATTTCAAGTTTTATGTCAATACTGACGTAAGGGAGGAGTTTTTCGCTGTTAATAGGCCTCTTTCCGAGCCAGCGGTCCGGTTCAAAGTTGGTACACCCCGCGCGCTATAACGGGCTGTGACGTCAAACTACCCCATGCCGGGATTGGATTTTTTCTTCTATCTTTTTTATAGCATTTCAGTTGATTTTTTAGTTTTTTTTTATGCTAGACGTGGAACCTCTTGCCCTTCATCTCATCTGATGGTAAGTGACGATAAGGGCCCAAAATGGAATAATAAGAAAATGGAATCGAGCTTCACCTGGAACCCTCAACCAACAAGGGGTCTGGCTATCTTATCACAACTTACGCACTTAGTCCCCTGATTGGGCCATTATGCGTACCTTCTATCTACTATCTCTCCAACTATCCCAGATCATCACAAAAACTTTGCAGTCTTTTCATACTGCTGCAGGCTTCTGGGACCGATACTGGAGATTAGAGAAGCCTTGAATAAGATAAACAACTGAACTAAACAGCTGAAGAGTTGGTTTATTGGAGTCGTATATATGTTTGTGTGGTGAAAGGTGTGTCATCATCATCACCCTTTTGTGTCCCCACTGTTGGGGCACAGGCCTTCCTTTCTCTATGGATGAAAGAATATACGGAGAATGGGCCGTAACCCACCCAGTGCTGATTGGAGGGTATTGAGGATTATAGATGTAGCCGGGAACAACGGACCTAACCTTATTGGCAAAAAGTGAATGTAATTCATCTCGGCTATCCTTTCGGGGATATAGGCGTGATTTATGTATGTATGTAAAAGAATCACACCGTAAATTAAATAAATAAATATCAAAGCCAAGTACGGCACACGAGTAGCCAGGACCATTAAAAACTTTTAACAAGAAAAAATGTTGTGCGTCCAACACCTTATAATGTTTCTTTCAAGACCGTGTGTTCCGAGAAACTTTTGTGAACTGCGTAGCTTCAGTAATTTTCTTTTTATTCTTTTACACAACTTATTCTGAGTCTAAAACAATAATCGTTTCTGAAATAAGATCGCATTAGGGTTACCACACCTTCTTCCTACCCTAGTGTTCCAATTTTAATTGCCGGGGTCGATGCAGTATATTTCCTCTTCTATTCGTAAAGGTCAGATGCCATCAAGGCATCCATTCAAGTCAAGCCGTTGCGTAGGAGTTTTTTAACAAACAGATTTTTATATATTTAGTTCTTGTTCACGTTGTAAGACACCCGCGGAAGGGATTTGGGGTGGTGACAATTGTATTCCGCTCCGCCGTCACCACACGGCATATCTTTACCGATATGATATTATTATGTATTTCAATTCAACTTCTATTTATTCTGACATAATATCCGGACCACGTAAATATAATTATTTATTGCGTGACATGCTTTTTTTTCGTTTTGCTTGTTCATTAAAACTCAATTGGAGAGGAACGCAAATAAAAACCAAAAGTACAATCGCGGCGAGCGCGACGCGGCACATGGAAAACAAACCATATGGTCACAGCTTTAAGGTACGAAATACACGTGACGTGTTCCGGTCGACTGTTCCAAAGGATAATGTATTTCCCCTTATTCCGACGTATAAAAACATACACGGATTCGTATCATTAGAATGTGAATGTTTTTCGCGTTGCTCTGTTATTATAGCGTTGCAATAATATTATTTTGTGAACAGAAAAGGCATGGGTCACCGCCCACATCTCTCCCGCGGGTATCGTACAAAGTGATTGAAGGGTTAAAACAGCTATGATGGGCAGCAGCAGCGTTACCTATACTGTTATACCACTTAGGTATACCTTTTTTCAAGTAGGTAATGAGGAAGAGGGGATTTCATAGTTACTAAGCTCACGTCTGACAGAGGAGAGTGAAAGAGCAATACATGTCGTGCCGCCCTTATTCAGAGTGGGAAGAAGGGGGAAGAAAAAAAAGAGAATTCACGTTACAACAAAAATCAGAACAATTATTTTTTTTGCGGTACCGCTTATTAGCTTATTATAGCAGAATACCGCCTATTCGTCACTAAATAGATTTCGGACGTGAATAATTCCGATGCTCAATCAAAGTGAAGAAACACTCGAGTGTATTTTATTTGATTTGCTTATTCCCTTTCCCCGTACCTAAGCGAGCGAATTTAATATTTTACAACGGCCCAGATATCTCAGAGGGCCGACGTGGATGGAGCTTAGGGAATGCGTCAAATAAATTATTGATGATCGTAATTACTTCTACTGCCCGACTTTTCTACAAATGTATTTAGCAGTACGAGCGGACGGTGTAGCTTATCTCGTTGATTATTAGGCATTTGATGGATCTGATCTGATTCTGCTAGTAGTTCCCTATGGATGGAAGAATAAAGGGAGATTGGGCCATAACCCATAACCCACCACGCTGGCCTTGTACGTGTTTGTGGGTATTAACGACTGTAGTGTAGAAGCAGCCGGGACCAACGGCTTAACGTGCATTCCGAAGTGCGGAGGAACTAGAGATAATAAATTTTTGGTCACCACCCATCCAATGACCGGCCTTAGCGAACATTGCTCAGTTTACGCAACCGCAGGCCAAGCGCGCTATGCCACTGCGCTAGCGAGCTCCTTCCATTTAAAATAAAGAATATTTGAATTTGACCCGAGTGTAGGTTTACGCGGCCCCTTCACAACATGTCAATACTCACCTCGCTCCCCGACTTCACTCTCTACCGAGCCATATTCTCACAGAATTTTACTAAATCGAATAGTAATCGTGTCTAAATTTCCTTGACTATGCCCATCATAGTCGAAGTCAACACAGGCTACGCTTGAAGATATTTCGGAAGCGTAATACGTTTGGGTTCGTCGTTCGTACGTGGAGATGACGAATGACAGAAGAGAATGGAAAAAGAGGACATACTGCGCCGACCCCAAATAGGATGGGATAAGGGCAGGGCGATGATGAATACGTTTGGGTTCGTCAGATTTATTGAAAGGTATGGCATGACGGATATGGAACTATAACGGATAATGCAGATTTAGAAAAACAAAACAGCGGACCTAGCCAAGTGGCACACGTTATACAACGTTTCTATCGCTCAGATGTAAATTTTGACAATTTCTCTTACATTTGACACGACGGTGGCCATGTTGTTATACATGTAATACGTCAGTTTTATGCATTTGTTTTCAATTCGTTCGAATAGATTGGTCACTTGTTTCGAGCGCATTATTGTACCTATTTAATAAATAATAATAATAAATATTTTTTTACACTCACACCTATCATCTAGCCCAAAGTAAGTAGCCTAAGCACTTGTGTTATGGACACTAGATGACGGACATATTTTTAATATAATTACAGTGGACCCCCGGTAATCCGGCCCCTGGCTAATACGGTACCCCCTGTAATCCGACATCATGAGTATTAAGTACATAATTTTTTATTTTTTTTAATATGTACATTTATTTGTACACAATTATTTCAAAATGTAAGGTTATTGTTTTGTTTAAAGTTTCATAGCATTAATGACGTTAATTTGACGACCACCTATTACATGGGACCTAACTTAATTGGTGAAAAATGGGTGTTTAATGTAAGGTTATTGTTTTGTTTAAAGTTTCATAGCATTAATGACGTTAATTTTATAATAAAATTTAAGGTTTCTGTGTTGTTTAATTTACTAAATTTGACATACATATAGCATGAGTGTAACATAAAAAAATCTCATGTTTGGATCTGTAATTTGTCGGATTACAAGGTACTCGTTTGTAAAAAAGTCCGAACTATAGGGGGTTCTGGCAGTACTCTATAATCCGACAAATTCGCTAGTCCGACACTGCCCTGCAAAACGTTTGTCGGAGTACCGGGGGTCCACTGTATGTATATAAATGTTAAAAATATACTACATAAACATGTACACAACCATGACTCGGAAACAAACATTTGTGGTCATCACAAAGTTTGCCCCTACCAGGATTCGAACCCGGGACCTCTTGACCAATACCCAGCAATCTGAGCGTTCGACCAAGGCGGTCGTCTTTAATCCCGCTGTCATGGTCACCTTAAAAATTTTACCACACTTTTCTATTTTGTAAAAATGATATTTTTCTTTGCGTTTCAATATTAGTGGGACCTCCTTAATCGTAACTTCAGTGAGCAAATTTTGTTCTTTTATGTAATGAAAATACGATTAGCTAGTTATGAATAAAATTGCTCTGAAAGTTTAACTGAAAGAACGAGTTGATGAAATTGTTTTATGAAAAGTCGTCCGAAACTTTTCTTTTGTAATAAATTTGTATCAGCGGCGTTTATATTATAATGGTTTTAATTGCAAATTAATAATTTTAGATTTATAGTCTCAAGCGTTTGAATTTACAATTAAAATAAAGTCCTATCGAAATAATCTATAATGGAATGTACGATTTGCAGTTCGTTAAGATTAACATTGTGTATAATAGATAGATGTTTTTTTTATGTTAGACAGGGAACTCTTGCCCTTTATCTTACCTGATGGTAAGTGACGATAAAGGCCGAAGATGGAAAGGAGCTTCACCTGGAATCCTCAACCACAGAGGGACTAACTTTCTTATCACACACTGTCGAAACACAATAATGCTTTTAACATTATTATTATGGCGACAGATTTTTGATAAGATGGTGGTTGCTAGTCCTACCACCAACCAAACCGGGACCTCTGGATTTTAATTCCCGTAGTCGAACCACTACATCACGGATGCGGTTAAATATATGTATGCGGTTATGTATGTATAATGAATAATGTTAATGATCTTAATTTACTTCAAGTATTAAGTACAGGGTTCGAAGCGTGCAGTCGTTTATATTAGTTGTTAGTTGCCAATGCCAGTCGCCGCAGCCGACATAAAACATTAGCTCGAATTAGTGTCGGAGGCCGGTGGGGCTTCGGAAGCCGTGCTATCCACTTAGCGAGGCTGCTTACCTGTGTCAGGACTGTTGCCAAGTACTTATGACGGGAATACCCTAGGGCTTGTCTTATCTTGCGTACATACCTACATCATTCATCACCAGCCCTTTAATGTCCCCACTACTGGGGCACGGGCCTTCCTTATTAATGGAAGAAAGTAGGGAGATTGGGCCATAACCCACCACGCTGGCCCAGTGCGGGTTGGTGGGTGTTAACGACTGCAGATGCAGCCGGGACCAATGGCTTACTTAACCTGCCTTCCGATGCACGGAGGAACTCGAGGTAATAAACTTTTGGTCATTCATACATAAATCAGGCCTATATTCCAGAAGGGGAGGCCACAGATGAATGAAACACCTACTTTTCGCCCGGTGATTTATCGGGAACGTAAGTAAATTGATAGGTGGTATAAGAGGAACGCTGCCGCCCATTCCTCATCACTGTTTTAAGGACTTATGACGAGAATAACCTAGGGCCTGTCTAATCTGATATACTTTCTTCTCCCTGCCTGCCTGTCGGCGCAGCATGTTTCCTCTTCCATTCATATCGGTCAGACAATCCATCCCACTCCCTTTTGATTCATATCATCCATCACACCGTAAAGGAGCTCGTGATGAATGAATGTATAAGAAAAGAGACGGAAAGGACTATGACGAGAGACCAAAGAACGGAGAATCGGTTGGAATGACTATTTAAACCCTTAATATAAAAGTTGGACTAAAGTAAGTCTTACTGCCATACTCAGAGACGTCAAATAACTTTAATGAGTACTTAATGTCAAAAAGTTTCATATAAATTTAGACCAAAGACCCGACAAGAATAGAAACTAATTTTGAATTGTCATATTTTGAAATTCAGTAGGTACTCATTATCGTTAATTGACGTCTCTGAGTGCGGCAGTTAGTTTCGAAATGATGCTGTCACTTTTTTTTTGCCGAATGAAAAACAGCATCAATTGTAAACCATGACTAACTTTAGTCAATACGATATTGTGGTTAGAAAAACATTCGAATAATTACTTATCGTCTTGATGCGGGAATTGGCTATAATTTTTTGAACTTTTTCTCACCACAATATTCTTTTGTTACTAATTTTTCTAACATTTATATTATGTTAAAATTAATATCAAAACAGTAGGTAACTTAGTCCGTGTTTTACAATAAGACGGTTGGTATCATCCCTGCAATCGTCTGAAATTGAAGCTCAAACTTTGAGCTTTAACCACTCTCGAGACTGCTAGGGCATTGTCGTCGGGTTTGCTGTTACGTGGCACGCGTAGTTTAATTTGTTGGCAGCCACTGTAGCACGAGAAACTCATTCCACAACCCCCCTTTGATTCACATTTGAACTTGATTCAGTGAGATTTGAATGCACAATTTGCAAGTAGTTACCCGAAATGTATTCAGTGTTGCTTTGTAACCATGGCTTGTTATTATTTTTAAAATGACAGATTGTGTTGTGCTTTGATAACATTGCTGCTTACAACTTTTTGGCAAAATAGACAAAAAGTTGTGATGAGTAATTTTATTCATCACATACAATTAATTACATTCATACAGACATAAATAACGACTACATAATTATCCTCGAAGGGGTAGGCAGAGGTGAATTAACACCCACGTTTCGCCAATAAGGTTAGGTCCCATGTAATAGGTGGCGAGCCTATTGCCATTTATCGGGCACATTTTTAAGTAGAATTAAAAATGTGCCCGATAAATATCATACCCACCGTACAAACATCAAAGAAAATGAAGTGAAACTGTGATACACGTACCAGTTACAGTAGGCCTAGCACGGTACGTAGACAAAATCTCTCTCCACCACTTGACAGTGTTTCGTCTCGGGATTTAGTGGGAGTTGGAGCGAGAGGAAAATATTTCCTTTTCCCCGAGGAGATTTTCTCCACGCTCCGTGCTACGGGGGCAGGCAGATATTTACTAAGAGACATGGGAATGATTGTTTATTCACCGAGTGTTTGGATCTCAAAGGAGTCCTATCTTTGTTGAATATAGCAACAATAATCCTGATTCCTAAGCTGAGTCTTTCCTATTTAATTCGCCCTTTGTGCGAAAGTGCCGCACGTTTTATTCAATTATTCTTCTGACACACACATAATTGTTACGGTATTGTCGTGTTTGCGAGGCCGCGCTGTTGGGATAATCCTGTAATGTGTAGCGTCATAGGTACTCTAGTAAGGTTCGTTGTTAAAAAAAACCTCGCTAGTTCGACGATCGAACTTGATTTTTTTATCGCGTGACTTCTATATCTAAGTTTTACAGCTGGGCGCCTGCCTGACACCAACCCTTTGGGTATGCTGTTGTTGGTGGTTTGCCCTCCACCATTCGGGTGCAAGGTGCTTATTTATTGGTCTACGCCGGGGCATCTCCCTTACTTGACTTTTACGACACCCATGGGACGAGTCGGGGCTGGCCTATTCTACGTTATATTTTCGCTCCCAGGCCAGCATGGACGACTTACCTAGATTTCAGGGATAGGAAATTAAAACAGCTTGCAGTAAAATTGTGTACATAAAAATGGTAGGTTAGTAAAAGCCTTACCAAATCAAAGAATATGGAAAAGGATTACATCCTTGAGGCCTGATTGAAACGTGATTGAAACTTCATTTGTCTTTATCGTCACGGAAAAAGTCTTATCTTAATGGAGTGAATTCACACCTACCGTAACCAATTACATTATTTTCGTTTGTTTAAGTACTAGGTATAATAAAGTTCACAAATACACTGGAAAATGTAACCAAAACACACGGCAGGCACCTATCAGCAAAAGTAATCTAATATTGTAAGTAATGTTGCCTACATTCGGGCCTGTTTAGTTAATTACATAATTAATATGGGCGCTTTTTCCAGTAGGTACGTGAGAACTAAATAAATGCCGACAGTTCTATCGGGTCGATCGACATGCTCACTAAACTTAATTATGTACTTTTTGAATAATTAAGTTGCCTGTACCATACCGTGCTAGAGGCCGGAGATGTGTTAAGTTTATTTACATTAAATGTACCTTATTAAGCAATAAAATCAAGAATAATTGTTTATGTACATTCATAGTACCTAATGAAATAGTAAAAGCAAGAATAATTTAATTTCATTTTATGAACCAGATCAAAAAGGAATGCTTTTTCGGCTCTACTGTCACCACACGACACGATCCATTGATCGTTGATGACCATAAACTAAAATGACCAAACAGTAATCCTGATTGTTGTTTAATTAAAATTTTGCGCCGCCATGGAAGCTATCTATACACAATATTGTATTAATAACGTCTTGACTTGAAACACCCGGTCGAATCTCCGAAATTGACGGACGTGGGAGATGTTTAATCAAGAAGCCCTTCAAAGGTCCCAGTTGATGCGCAAGATAACCAAAGTGGAACTGTGTCAGTCTTCCGTCTCAAGGAATAAGGTTCAGATTGGCACAGTCTCCATCAGCCTACAGTCACTTCAACGGTCATTTGTCTTCCGATCGCGAGGATTTCGCGGATTGAAAAAGAACCCCGGCGATGAGATTTCTTGTGGGATGAAAATGTTTCCTAAGAGTCCCGAGTCGGATATTTTTAGAATGGCGGAATGATATTCTTTTTTTTTTGTTAGACACTGTACAGTAATTTGACATGCTATCCCTCGTTTATTTATATACCGGGGAGAGATGAATTTGAAATCGTAATGAGTCTTTAATGGAAACCTTGTTATTATTGCTCGTTTACGTATACATACATAAATCACGCCTGTATCCCTAAAGGGGTAGGCAGCAGTGTATTAGTATAGCACCTACGTTTTGCCAACTATTTTCATTATCATCATCATCATTCTGAATACAAAGATTTTGGGGTTAGAAAAAGAATTTCGAAAAATTATGATCTTGAGGCGGGAATCGAACCCGCGTCCGCTGCTATCCGGGCAGGTGCCTGACCGCTCGGCCACCCAAGACCTTTGTACTAATTTTTCTAACATTTATATAATGTTAAAATTAAAATCGAATAGATCATTCTGAATATCATGCAATAGGTGGCGATTGCGAGCATATTGCCATCTATCGGGCACATAAATCGCAGTATATTGCTCGATTACATACATACATACATACATAAATCACGCCTATATATGTAGGCAGAGGTGGACTAGCACCCACGTTTCGCCAGTTATGTTAGGTCCCATGTAATAGGTGGCGAGCCTATTGCCATTTATCGGGCACAAAAGTCGCAGTAGGTAATAGCTAGATGGTATAGAGTGAACGCTGCTGCCCATTCCTCATCACTAATTTATCCTTAGTCGCCTTGTACGACACCCTCGGGAGAGATTTGGGGTGGTGACAATTGTATTCTACGCTGATTATTGCTCGATTACAGCTGGATAAAATAGTTGTGATGACTTAACTTCCATATTGTCCAATAAGTGAAGGTGGTGTGTAGTGGTGGCAGGGTAGAATACAATTGACACTACCCCCAATCGTTAAAAGGTTCAATTAAATTACAAGGAACTCGATATTCTTGCCTCTGGGTTAAGTATGCGTTAATTATTTATATAACGCATACTTAACCGCGACCATCCCGTAAACGTGTGTACGAACATTGCCGCATCGCGCGATTTTCAGTTAACACCTATTCGAGTTCAATAGGTTTGATCGCGCGTTCGTACGAGTAGCTCGCGCGATGATCTCACAATCCCGTTCTATTAGGACAACGCCTAAGAGTTATCGTCTCGAACATGCCAAACACCTATTTATACGAGAGTCTTATCCGTAAAAGTTATTTTATTTCAGAATAACCGATGCCCTTCGAAACAGTGGTAAGGGATTCTCGAGTAAATTACTGTAATTGTACCGCTCACTGAGGCTGTCATCGCCGCCCGTTTCATTATGCATGCGTCACCGGCGAGCTAATTCCCTCGGCATATTTAGATACAGGCGGGGCGGCCACACGACCCCAAAACGCAGGACAAACGGTCATATTTCAGTTTGCATCCGCAAAAAGTTCTCCACGTTTGCCACAACCGCTTCTTGTGCAGTTCCGAGACGGTTAAACGGCTTGGCGTCAAGCGCGCAGATTTCTGTTGTGCTTGCTTAAACAGTTTGATTGAAACGCCTGTTAAGCTTGGCCATAGACTCTACACATGGTATTTTATGAGCTATGCTTGATCAAGCCGATAGCCGACAGAGAACCCTGTCAGTGACAAGGAATGGGCAGCAGCATTCCTCTTATACCACCTAGCAATTTACTGTGACTTTTGTGCCCGATAAATAGCAATGGTCTCGCCACCTATTACATGGGACCCAACATAATTGCGAAACGTGGGTGCTTGTTCGCCTCTGCCTACTTTCGGGGATATTGACGTGATTTATGTATATATGAAACCTGTTAAAACGGCGCCCCAAGCCGTCCCGTCAAGCAAAAGATTTAAATTCATATCAAGCTCATTAATGGTTGAGTCAAACATCAAGCAAGCGTTGTAGACGGTCAAAATGCTTATCTCGTGGTACAAGGTGACCCGGATTTATTGCTTTAAGGGTATTTTCCCGATATTTGAGCATTAGTGGTAGTTTTTGAACCCAAAGGCTTAACGCTCGATTACACAGTAATAGGCCTTAAAGTTACTTTGATTACCAAATTGTTATAATACTTCCCCCGCCAAAAGCCAATAAAGCCTTACTGCCCAATAAAATATGCATTATCATAATAAAGCAGTTGTTAGCCAAATTACATGCCATGAAGAGGGTCAATGAATGAGAGGAAGCGTTTTACGAACTCTACATTTTAATTACGTGCCCGATAGATGGCAATAGGCTCGCCACGTTTAAGGGACATCAGGTACCACATAGGACCTACACTAATTAGTAAAAGTTGGATGTTTAATTCCAAAGGAAGGTGTTTGGATATAGGCGTGATTTATGTGTGTTTGTAATTTTTAATAAACCGTGTGGTGACGGCAGAGCAGAATACAATTGTCACCACCGTGGTGTCGTGCAAGGCGACTAAGGGTAAAGACGGCGATTAATTATGGGCACCAGCAGCGTTCCTCTTATACCACCTAGCCATATACTGCGAATTACTTGCCTGATAAGTCGGGCTCTATTACGTAACCTAACATTATTAGTGAAACGTGGGTGTTAATTCATTTGTGCCCACCCCTTTGTGGCCTGTTTAAAAGGTGTGATTTATGTATGTATCTATGTATAATAAGAATTTCCAAAGAACCTTTGTGTCCATTATAAAATTTGCTTACCTTCTTCTTCATCTTGCCCTTATCCAGACGGGGTCGGCACACATGTCTTCTTCTACCACTGCTTTCTTTGGTGTCTCAGTAAGAGCGCACTTTTTTATTTTAAAATAAAAACACGTATTTTAAGAGAAAGTTGTCATATTTTTATTGATTTGTAAAGAAGACATTACAATTATACATACATACATACATACATAAATCACGCCTATATCCCCGAAGGGGTAGGCAGAGGTGAACTAGCACCCACATTTCGCCAATGTTAGGTCCCATGTAATAGGTGGCGAGCCTATTGCCATATATCGGGCACAAAAGTGTCGCAGTACATTGCTAGGTGGTATAAGAGGAACGCTGCTGCCCATCCCTCATCACTGATTTATCCTTAGTCGCCTTGTACGACACCCACGGGAGAGATTTGGGGTGGTGACAATTGTATTCTACTCTGCCGTCACCACACGGCTATACAATTATGTATGGAATAAAATTAATTTTTTTTCAAACTTCCCAATCTGCTTACCTGTATTATAATATAATTTAGCACAATTAAAAATCCTTCCATTACAGTAACTATTGACCATTTAACTTACACCACAGCCATGGAACTACACCCCAGAGAACGTTCAGGCTGGCTGTCATAGAGAAATTTACATAATTGAAAACATCCATTACGCCATATTGGTCTTACTTGGCAAGCCTAATGCGTTGTATGTTGACCTAAACTGGGATATACAGCAAATTAGCAACTAAAAGTGAGCTCTATCAACATGTTGATACAACAAAAACCGCGCAATATGTACAGTTTTATGAGCGGGATTATTAAATTAAATCATGCAAAAACAAACACAGCATGACTTAAATTGCCCAAACAAATTAATCTAAAATAATGGTTACCCTATTTCGTGCGTACTTACCTAATGCAAAATATCTGCCGTCTAAATGGAAAGGTAAGAATAATAAACGTAAAATATCATAAAGAAATTTGAAGAAATACAATTTGGAAACATAAATGGCTCCTTTGTCTCCGGCTCCTTAGGGCTTCGTTGCCGCTTAATAATATTTCGCTTACGAATTTGTGACGCGAAATTAAAAAATAAATGTCAGTTACATGTCTGTTTGCTTTGTTCGGGCTAAAAAACAACTTTAATATATAAGGTACACTGGCTGTTCAACTAATCGTGATGTATAAACGTTGTATTTATAACAATTGTTTAGACCTTTCATCGTGCATAGAAGATTAAAAGTAAATTTTGTGATAAGTTTTCAGAAAATATAGATTTATAGAAAACTTGTAGAAAACCTAACCATCAAGATAAGTCTTTAGAATAGTATATTATGCTGCGAGTATGCTACGTTGGTCATTACATACGAGGCATTATTGCAAGCGCGAGCCGCAGGCGAGCGCGGTAAGGAAGCTGAGTGTGTAATGATCAATGCATACGAGTTGCATACGACGTTTTTCAACACAATTGCGAGGAGAAAACAGACTTGTATTGTTATTAATTTTACCAAATAATTACGGAAAATGGCGCCTTCAAGTTTGGTTTTTGTTCTTTTTTAATTCTCCTTATTACTAGGGACACCAGCACATACAGCCTCATCTGATGTAGTCTACTTTCTTCAGTATTAATCGCATTAAAACGCGGATGTATCACGTTTTAATGCATTTTGGGAGAGTGTGGCGTACTACCAGCCTATTGATGGAGACTGACGAGGTAGATCGACCACGAAAATGCTCATCGCTTTTCTCATCAAATACACTTAAACGTTCATCGCCGTAGACACTAATTACACAAAACTACACATTTTCTAACAGTATACATCACTCAGACACAATATTAATTAAATAAAACAAATATGGCAACTTTCAAAACGCACAGAAAATCCGGCTGTGCATACGAAGCAGCAGCAAAATAAAAAAATAAAATAAATAGTGTTTCTAAATACGATAGTTAATTTGTGTTTATAAACATGGAATAAAATATTCGATTTTGATTTTAACATTATATGAATGTTAGAAAAATTAGTACAAAGATTTTGGTGGTTAGAAAAATAATTTCGAAAAATTATGATCTTGAGGCGGGAATCGAACCCGCGTCCGCTGCTATCCGGGCAGGTATCTGACCGCTCGGCCACCCAAGACACTAATTAACTTGCCGAAATTCTTCTAACCTTTACACTTCACGTTGTAAGCTAACGGGTACCCTCGCAATGTAGAAATAAATTTCGAACATTCCAAAGCAGATATTTTTACAAATACCCTGCGTTCGGTTAAGCTTGGGTTTGCTTTATAAACTATTCGATTTTGATTTTAACATTATATAAATGTTAGAAAAATTAGTACAAAGATTTTGGTGGTTAGAAAAAGAATTTCGAAAAATTATGATCTTGAGGCGGGAATCGAACCCGCGTCCGCTGCTATCCGGGCAGGTGCCTGACCGCTCGGCCACCCAAGACACTAATTAACTTGTCGAAATTCTACTAACTTTTACACTTTACGTTGTAAGCCAACGGGTTCCCTCGCAATGTAGAAATAAATTTCAAACATTCCAAAGCAGATATTTTTACAAATACCGTGCGTTCGGTTAAGCTTGGGTTTGTTTTATAAACTATTCGATTTTGATTTTAACATTATATAAATGTTAGAAAAATTAGTACAAAGATTTTGGTGGTTAGAAAAAGATAAAGGGATGGAATAAAATGTTTTATCATCTAAACTCTAAAATAATTTAGTATTCGTAAAAATATTCAATGTCCATAGACAAATTCAATAAGCATAAACTTTGGAGTGGATTTTGTGCAGTGAAAGTGGTTTTTTTTTGATGCACAAGCATCCGTGTTGATGTGCAATTATGCAGAATCATCGAAAATAAGTCTCATGATGTGTTTGATGTTGTGGTGAAGATCAGTATAAAAAGTGGTTTTATCCATTTCATCAAGCACCATCATTAACTCTGTTACCAGTCAATTCGCGCCAAGCACTCCCTAGATGCGGTAAAATATGTGGCACCCATATTTTTACGTAAAATTCATTTCATTCATACTTTTCACCCTCTCATTAACTCATATGACTACAGATAAAATATACACTAAAGACATGGCTGTATGGGCTAGACCCTTTGCCGTCCCTAAAATATAGGGAGAATTAAAAAAAAAGCGAGTGTTTGGCGCGTTTCGTGGTGTCAGTCAGATTTATTTTCGCTAATTCTAAAATTGTTACAGACTGGATTTTGTGCAGTGAAAGTGGTGTTATTTTGATGCACAAGCATCCGTGTTGATGTGCAATTATGCAGAATCATTGAAAATAAGTCTTGTGATGGTGTTTGATGTTGTGGTGAAAACCACGTAAAAAGTGGTTTTGCTCACTTCATCAGACACCATCATGAACTCTGTAACCATTCAATTCACGCCAAGCACTCCCTAGATGCGTTAAAATGTATGACACCCATATTTTAACGTAATATTCATTTCATTCATAATTTCATCCACTCATTATTTCATAAAACTACAGATAAAATATACACTAAAGACATGGCTGTATGGGCTAGACCCTTTGCTTTCCCTAAAATATAGGGAGAATTTAACCAAAAAAAAGGTGTGCTTGGCGCGTTTCGTGGTGTCAGTTAGATTTATTTTCGATTATTCAAAAATTGTTTCAGAGTGGATTTTGTGCAGTGAAAGTGGTGTTATTTTGATGCACAAGCATCCGTGTTGATGTGCAATTATACAGAATCATTGAAAATAAATCTTGTGATGGTGTTTGATGTTGCGGTAAAAACCATTGTAAAAAGTGGTTTTGTCCACCTCATCAGTCACCATCATGAACTCTGTTACCAATAAATTCGCTCCAAGCACTCCCTAGATGCGTTAAAATGTGTGACACCCATATTTTAACGTAAAATTCATTTCATTCATAATTTCATCTACTCATTATTTCATAAAACTACGATACTTGTATTTACATAAACATGTATTTATATGTATATATATTTAAGTATATAAACTATATAAATATTATATTAACATCCATTTTTACATAAATAAATATTTAAATATAATTATAATTAGAAGTTGAATTAAGTCACGACAGCGTTATGAGTAAATGTTCTGTACAATCATAGGTTTGTGTTTTGAGCCATTTGGTTACAATTTTGTTGGCATCATGCACTGAGGAGGATTTAATATCACAGAATCTATTAACTTTGTTGTAAATTAGGCAATTGATAAAGGGAGGAAAACGTTTAGCAAAAGCAGTTCTGATCGGCAAGACTGGTACTTTAAAAGTCCTATTTGTGAACATTTGTAGGTAACATAAATAAATAATATTTAAATTTCAATTATGAATTTACTCAGAATTCTAATTTCTCGCGTACATAACTGTGTTCTCGATACCACACCAAGCCTTTAATGTCCTTTTTGTTGAAGCACAGTATCTCTATTTATAGAAGAATTAAGACCCTGTTTAAATGAGGCGATCTTCGCGCGAATTCATTCGCGAATTTCAATACATTGCTGGATGAATGTTACAACATCATTTCGAAGCCTCTTATACAATCGGGACCAACAGCTTATGGTGCTCTCCGAAGCATAGAGGAACACGACATAATAAATTTTTGGTCACCCATCCTCATCAGCCTTAGCGAACATTGCTTATCTTAAGCAATTGCCAGCCGAGCTCACTAAGCCACGTAGCTATAGAGTTCCTCCAGATATTTGTATTCTGTAAATATTATAATCATCTATAATATTATAAACCTGAAGAGTTTGTTTGTTGGTTTGATTGGTTGGTTGATAAAACCCGCTAATCTCAGAAACTACTGGTTCAAATTGAACATTTTCTTTGAGTTTTATAGTACATTTATTGAGGAAGGCTCTATGCTCTAACAACCGACATATAAAAACGCGAGCGAAGCCGCGGACGACAACTAGTATTATATTAAAAACCAAGATATGTCGCGTAACACTGTTTCCCCCACAGTTTCCTGAACTAGTCTTAAACTTAATTTAAGTTGTTTGATTAAAGGTTCCTGAGAGGAAAGATATATGATCCTTGTTTAAATTCAAGGGGCGCTCCTTGATTTGATAATTATTTAAGAAGGGTGTGGCTTACAGTCTTGTTACTTGGAGAAAGTAAACCTATAATGTTAGATAGATGTTCTCTTATTAGGTATAAGCGTAGAAATACGTAGGAGAGGAAGACTAAAGACTAGGAACCGATGATAGCGAGAGGAGTGGATAAGAAATTGGTGAAAGATAGAGAGGAGTGGAAGAAAAACGTGCTTATTATGCCGACAATACCTATAGGGGGGAACAGGAAGACGAACGAATGTTCTCTTATAATTTGCACTACATATTCGAAATAAAACAACTTTTTTAGGATTGTAGTTTTTCCGTCTTTTCCGAGATTGGTTTCGTCGTCGGTTCGCTTTCAGGGCTGTTAGACCCGTTTTCTGTTATATCTACTCCCAAATGCTGAACTTAATTGAAATTTTCTGGCGCTATGCCAGCATCTACTTCTGCGGAAGCTCAGTACGTTTGCCAAAAGTCATATTTGGGCTTAAAATTCGCAGTGCTGAATTAACACCCTCGTTAAGTCCCATGCGAGCCTATTGCCATATATCGGGCACCTAAATCGCAGGTTATTGCTAGTTGTTACATGTTATAAGAATTACTTATTACTCATCGATTTTTACCTTCTAGTCGCTTAGTACGACACCCACGGGAGAGATAGGGGTAGTGACAATTATATTCTGCTCTGCCGGCACCACACGGCCGACCAAACAGTCCACAAAACGGTCCGTAGATAAGATTACAGGGATGAGTCCCTTGGCTTAGTTAGAGAAATGAAATAAATATCTCAGTAGGTAGTTCCAGGAAACATTATCAAGGATTTATTTGCGCCATGGCGCTAGACACGGAAATAAACGTTTAATGGAACTGCCCGGGCATTATTTATGTTTTATTTTAACCGAATTTCGAGTTCTCACCGACTGCTGACTGCGCAAGGGTTAGAGCGGTTACGCACTACGTCCGATCCGAATCCGAACTGTTTCTATAGTAACTTATGCACTAGATCCGATCTCCGTCATCCGATATCTTTCCGTTAATTCAAGTACATATTCCAAAAGATGGCTCCTGAATTGCTTGGATTTGTATCGGAGTAGTGCGTAAGCAATTTCCGAATTCAGTCCGAGTTTTCTGGACCAATATTTTCACCGGTTAGGATCGGATTCGGATTAGTACGAAACCGCTCTTTAGGCGTGTCGTAAAAGCGAATAATACTGAATTTGATGTGCTTTCTTACGTACCTACAGTGCGTTTTTAATGAGAGAAATTATCTACGGGTAGTAGAGTGTTGCCGCGATATTTGCGGACGTAATTAATTGACCTTCGTTTTCAATATGCACTGCGCCATTAATGTTGGGTAAAATGTTTCATGGCAATGTTCTGTTTAATTGTCGAACGTAAATGAATGTTGGAGTTGAAGTGAAATGTGTATTTATATTGGATTCCGGCAGCGAGTGGATGGCTTGATGACATCTGATCGATATCAATGGAAGAGGAAACATACAGCGCCAACCCCAGACAGACTGGGAACATGGCAGGGAGAATAAGAAGAATCAGGCAGCATTGTACATACATACATACATAAACCACGCCTATATCCCCGAAGGGGTAGGCAGAGGTGAACTAGCACCCACGTTTCGCCAACTATGACAAGTCCCATGTAATATGGTGGCGGGTATAGGTGGCGAGCCTATTGCCGTTTATCGGGCACAAAAGTAGCAGTACTATTGCTAATTTGCAAGGTGGTATAAGAGGAACGCTGCTGCCCATTCCTCATCATTGATTTATCATTAGTCGCCTTGTACGACACCCACGGGAGAGATTTGGGGTGGTGACAATTGTATTCTACTCTGCTGTCACCACACGGCAATAGTGTTTTACTATAAAGAAACGTAGTCCACTAAACTAGAACTATATATATTACTCTGGTCACAGATCAGACTGATTTTCCGGTCGGGACACGAGTGGCGACTTTGTCCCTCTCGCCACAAATACCGGTGGCCAGGGCACAGGGATAGCTGTTGTGTGGTCTTTTGTTTGGCTTCCACTCGTGACGGTTGGTGCTTCCACTCGTGTTAATTGTTTTTTTTTTAGTATTTGCTACACTATTTTCATATTTTTTAAACTTAAAACAGAATACATTAATGTATTTCTTTTCTCCTTTTATACAATAAAGTCTATCACATAGGTATCGGTCGGTAATGATATGCAACGGCTGCTTTAGTGTTTTGGCGTCCAATCGGTAACTTAAAGTTAATCAAGAAAAACCTACTCTGCTCTGCCGTGTGGTGACGGCAGAGCAGAATACAATTGTCAGCACCCCCATCTCTCCCGTGGGTGTCGTACAAGGCGACTAAGGGTAAAGACAGCAATGAGTAATGGGCAGCAGCATTTCTCTTATACCACCTAGCAATATAAATTTGCACTGCGATTTATGTGCTCGATATATGGCAATAGGCTCGCCACCTGTTACATGGGACCGAACATAATTGGCGAAAAGTGGGTGTTAATTCACCTCTGCCCACCCCTTCGGGGATATAGGCGTGATTTATGTATGTATGTATGTATGAAGAAAAACCTAATATTGGATATACTCAAGTTTCTAAGAATATTAATAAATTAATTTTTAATTTTAATTTTAAATTGCCGTATTTTGAGGACGACTGAGAGGAATGCAATAAATTACGAAGTGTGATTTATTGTGGTTAGATAAAGAGCGAAAAATTATAGTATTGATGCACGGGAAACGAACCTGCGTCGTCCGCAATCCGGGTACCTATACCACTCCGCCGACCAAGACGTTGGTTATTTATTTATTTAGCATCTGATCTAAACACTTCTTAGACAAAGCACACAATAAACACATTTTGACAATAACACCGATGAGTTACGATTTGATGAGTGATTATTTGAACAATAAATCAATGTTAGAAAAAATATCACAGAGAAAGTAAAACCAGAAAAATTGGGAAAAATTATTCGTCCGGGTTCGATGTTCTTTTTTGCGGTTCGGAATTTTTCTCACTTTATTTTGCTTAATAACACCGGTAGAACTTTACATTACGCTTCATTGCTCCAATAACGTGACAACTCCAAAAATTGTGTTTTACAAGATATCACGTTATTGAAGCAAAGAGGCGTTTAACAGGGTGACAACACATTGCCAGCAAACCTGACTGGAACGTGCTATCGGCACCGTTGCCTTACGGCAAGCCTGATTCTCCGGCTTATCCGGGATAAGCACACTGATGGATCACCAACTGCCCGATAGCCCGGCGTATCTCTCCTGGGGATTTTCGGGATCGGTGTTGTTTGTTCTACTGCCGGGATAAGAGGCAAAAATTGTTTTTTGCGAACAAAGTGAATACTTTATTGTCTTCGCCTTAATTGTGTTGATGGTCGGGTTGTCGTTACCGGCTGTATTCATTTGTCTTTTTTGTGGAGTTGAGAGTGAAACATGCGTGAATTAGCCTAGCTTGACGCTCGAAATTCAAACCGCTGCTAACATCTGATTTAAACAATATCATTCTTTATGAAGAAGTGAATGGAGAAATGGCAAGGGACAGGGCTAGGCAGATCTCTCATAATTAAATTGAAAGTCTTTTAAAAAAGGGTCACGTCAAGAGCACCCGAAACCGACGGGCATGCATGAAGACTTATGGACCGTAGCAAGTGGAAAGAAGTACCTAATCTCTGCTTACCCCTATGGGAGAAAGGCGTGACAAATAATAACTAAAAACATAGACAAAATAAACTAAAAAGTTCGCCATTCGTATTGGAAAATTGGAATAGTTCCCAAGTAGTGTGTGTGTACTACACATTGAGCCATTAGGGTTTCTTACTTTCGCTGGGGTTCCGAGACGGTCAAGCAGTTTGACGTCAAACACGTTGATTTTCTGTGATTTTCTGTTTTGTTGCTAGGTCAAAGAAATCAAACAGACACAAAAGCTCTTAAATGCTTCACTCAAGCATCATAACTGCAAGCGTTCTAGACGTTCAAAATGCTTGAAGCAAGCTAAAATCTACGTGCTTGACGCTAAGCTGATTGACCGTCTCGGAACCGCATTATAGAGCGATAAATATATGAAACCTCTTTGCCATATTATATTTTTAATCAATTCGTTCGTGTTTCTGTATTATGTTCTGATTTTAATTTTCGAAAGTAATTTGAATGCGCTCTGTATTCCAAATAGCTTTTAGTCAATTTTTTTTTATGAAAGATCAATCAATCTGTCTATAAGATCGTAAAAACGCAAATAAAACCCAGCCAGCTCAAAATTAAACAATGATAGTAATCTATACTAATACTATAAAGCTGAAGAGTTTGTTTGGTTGGTTGGTTGAACGCGCTAATCTCAGGAACTGCTGAATCAAATTGAAAAATTATTTTTGTGTTAGATAGTCCATTTATAGTAACCGACATTAACGCGAGCGAAGCCGCGGGCGACCACTAGTATTATACTATAGGTGAATGTAGACAATAGTTCTTTGGATGCGATATAAAATGGAGCAACATGTGGAATGTATGGTGTTGAAGGTCGGGTTACGTAAAATCTGATAAATCTGCCATGGAGCGTCGCAGCTAGACGAAAATAAAAATTGAACAAATAAATATTTCTGTGACGGAATGTATTAGCCAAAGAGGTGCGCGCCGGTCTGTGAGAATTTAAATTTGGAAAAATTATTTATTATCGATGATAGAAAAAGAAACTTTTTCCTATTGGTGCTTGATTGAAAGAGTAAGGTTGATTGGGTTCCGTAGCGACATAGACTAATTTGTGTCTCTTGTTTATTTCTCAACGGATATTCACAAAATGTATAAGGCATAATAAATAAGATATAATAAATATTTACTGTAGACTTTATCCCCCTTATTATAAAACATCGTTTAAAGTTGTTCATGGTTTAAAATTAATGCTAACTCTGTCTTTCATTCAGCAAATAAAAGTGACAGCATAAGTTTCAGGGGTTTATATTTTGTGTTAATTATATGATTTCTAAGAAAATTCAAGAATTAAAGTCATTGCCAGGATAACAGCCAGTAAATGTATTTGGGAACATTAGCCTACATAAGTCCTCTCTACTCTTCCCACTAATCAGAGACATAAAGTGAGAACTGTCCTTCTATATACGTGGCCAATCGTATTACATAGTATACAGAAAAATTAACGAAATTGACGTATTACAGATAAAACAACATGGCGGCCATTCTGTCAAATGCAAGAGAAGTTGTCAAAAATTGACATTTGTTTGATAGAAACGTAGGTATCGTTTGCTACTTGGTCACCCATCCGATGTCTGGATTTCCTACCGTACCCTAAAGAATGTTCTTCTTTAGGGTACACACTATAAACTTGCTGAGTTTCTTATACTCGCTCTTCTCAGAACAAGGCCTCCTTAGCTTACGATTGGATGGCGTAGCTTAATTATCACGTTAAATGACACGTGTTTGTTTTTTGACAATTCAAGAGCGAATTGTAATAATACCCCAAATGAATAAACCATATTTTTCTTTTATTGTTAATCGCGAGGCAAGCGTGTGGTTTCATTGCTGAGCTTCAGTTTAGAAACAAGGGACAGATTAAAATTAATATTAATATCGAAATGTTTGCCAACTATGCGGAAAACATGCAATTGAGTAATACCGAACACTGGACGAGATCGTAACATACCTCATAAAGTTTATTGCCGATATCTTCTCTCTCTGTCTCGTTGTTTTATTGGAACAGATACAGAAAACGTCACATTCGGTTTTATGTCGAGATTTTTCAGATGATGTTTGAAGCGGCAAGACACAAACACACTCATTCGTACCAGAAAAGTAAGCCAGAGGTGGATGTACACCCACGTTCCACGTTTCGTCGATTTTGTTAGGTCCGATGTAATAAGTGGCGAGCCTATTGCCGTCTATCGGGTCCTTAATTAGCAGTTTATTGCTAGGTGGTACAAGAGGAACGGTGCTACCTGGCTCATTGCTATATAAATCAGAGTATAGTGGAAGGTATTACAAGAGACAACCATCTATAAGGAAGATTCAGATAATGTTTCTTTCATTTCGTAAACATTGAAAGGATCTATTTATAATCATGATAAGTAATTACAACTGTATTATCATGCTTAATGTAAGCCGTGTGGTGACGGCAGAGTAGAATACAATTGTCACCACCCCAAATCTCTCCCGTGGGTGTCGTACAAGGCGACTAAGGATAAATCAGTGATGAGGAATGGGCAGCAGCGTTCCTCTTATACCATCTAGCTATGTACCTACTGCGACTTTTGTGCCCGATAAATGGCAATAGGCTCGCCACCTGTTACACGGGACCTAACATAACTGGCGAAACGTGGGTGCTAGTTCACCTCTGCCTACCCCTTCGGGGATATAGGCGTGATTTATGTATGTATGTAAGTAAACAATTGTATGGTCACCCATCCGATGGTAATAATTCATAATAGTTTATGACATATTTCATTAACTCATAATTTAATGTAAAGGGAGGAACAAAACTTGCTGAGTTTCTTGCCCGTTCTTCTCAGAACAAGGCCTCCTGGTAGTTTACGAACGAATGGCGTATCTTATGCGTTGAATATTGGAAACCTTTTGACTTTGACACCCACGTCTCCAATGTTCAACGCATTTACTTGACGATTCATGAGTCATGACTGCATGTAATAATGCCTTATATGGATAAACCATATTTTCATTTTCATTTTTTTCTGGCATATTTGTCTTCATTGTGCATTAATTTGTGCAACTAAATACGCACCGCTTCAAAACCGTCCCTTAGTACACAGTCAACAGCACGTCAAGCTTCCACAAAATATCAAATTTTCTCAATCGACTTTGTCCTTTACTACCAACAAGTTAAGGTTGACAATCTATTGAAGAAATTTGACATTTTTGAGTAATGCGAAGTGTTGTTGACCGTACATCACGTGCGCGAAATGCGAATGAACCCTGTAAACAGTATGATACAATTTCTTTTTTGTATTACAGGTAAGTCGCGCGAGTTGGACATATTTTGGAGACATCATAAATAACACAGGTAAGTATTAAAATACAGTGCATTGAAATAAGTATTTTTCTGATTAACAGTAGGTAAGTTAAGTAAGTAACATATCTACTTATTCTTTTGTATATATACGTATATATTAGGTAGATAGTAGAGAGATCTCCTGTGATAAAATAATGTGTTCTTACAAATGAATGAATTTTAATTTTGAAAACATACATACATACATAAATCACGCCTATATCCCCGAAGGGGTAGGCAGAGGTGAACTAGCACCCACGTTTCGCCAAATATGTCAGGTCCCATGTAATAGGTGGCGAGCCTATTGCCATTTATCGGGCACAAAAGTCGCAGTACATTGCTGGGTGGTATAACAGGAACGCTGCTGCCCATTCCTCATCGCTGATTTATCCTTAGTCGCCTTGTACGACACCCACGGGAGAGATTTGGGGAGGTGACAATTGTATTCTACTCTGCCGTCACCACACGGCTACACAGCCGAATTAAAATCATTATTAGACCAAAGTAGAGATGGATGGAATAAAAAGATAAAAATAAAACATGTGGTGCCGCCCGCCTAGTGCGAAACAAAAAGAAGAAGAATGACATAGTTGAACTCCTCCAAAACGTCTCGACTCATTTTTATGAAGATTTTTGTTTATATTTGGTAGGTCTGAAAATAGGTCGTAGGCTATTTAATACATACATAAATCACGCCTATATCCCCGAAGGGGTAGGCAGAGGTGAACTAGCACCCACGTTTCGCCAATTACGTTAGGTCCTATGTAATAGCTGGCGAGCCTATAGCCATTTATAGGGCACAAAAGTCGCAGTACATTGCTATTGCTAGTTGGTACAAGAGGAACGCTGCTGCCCGTTCCTCGTCATTGATTTAATCCTTAGTCGCCTTGTACGACACCCACGGGAGAGATTTGGGGTGGTGACAATTGTATTCTACTCTGCCGTCACCTATTTAATATACCGCTAAAAACATCGTTTGACGAGTCAGCTAGTTATAATATAAACGCTGTATCAAACGTACTAGTGTCAAAGACCTAGCTGACCTAGTATATTTGCCCAGTACTCGAGAGCAAGTATTTTGATGTGCAGCAATGAGAGTAAAGAGGTCGGCAGGGAACGGACCATTATTACTTCAGGGGCCCGCTCTCGCTCGGTGACCTTGTTGAATAATAACTGCCACTGAATATAGGTGTCTGCCTGCTAGGGCTGTTCCTATAGATAGATTCCCAACGCCGCATGTTACATTCGCTACTTTGGGAATCAATTGACTACTACCAGATGTGGCGAGCATATTGCCAGATGAATGGCAGTAGGCTCGCCACCTATTACATGAGACTTAACATAATTGGCGAAATGTGGGTGCTATCACCTCTGGCTACTATAATATTGGCGTGATTTATGTATGTATATTGACCACTACCATCTATTGATTGACCGTGGCCGTGTGGTGACGGCAGAGCAAAGTGAAATTGTCACCACCCCTAGGTATCTTTTCCGTGGTTGTCACCACCCCCAATCTTTTCCGTGGGTGAGTAATGGGCATCAGCATTAATAATAATAATAAATATTTGTACACTCACACCTATCATCTAGCCCAAAGTAAGTAGCCTAAGCACTTGTGTTATGGATACAAGATGACGGACATATTTTTAATATAATTATGTATATATAAATGTTGAAAATATACTACATAAACATATACACAACCATGACTCGGAAAGAAACATTTGTGGTCATCACAAAGTAATCATCAATAGGCTCGCCACCTATGGGACCTAGCTAAATTGGCGATAAGTGGGTGTTAATTCACCTCTGCCTACCCCTTAGGGGATATAGGCGTGATTTATGTATGTATGTACAAAGTTTGCCCCTACCAGGATTAGAACCCGGGACCTCTTGGCTAATACCCAGCAATCTGAGCATTCGACCAAGGCGGCCGTTCAAGCAGCATTCCTCTGATACCTAGCAATATACTGCGATTTATGTGCCCGATAGATGGCAATAGGCTCGCCTTCTATCACATGGGACCTAACTTAATTGGCAAAAAGTGGGTATTTCATTCACCTCTACCTACGTGGATAAAGTAGTGATTTATGTATGAATGTATTTACATACCTGTATGACGTAACTGCGTAATGTAAGAACTACAGTGGTATTCTATAGAATAATTGAAATGAGATGATATGTGTAATCTGTAGGTTTCTGACATAACGTTGGGACTGTTTCTCTACTTCCTTAGCATGTAGTCACTATTATCGAAGACATATTTCCACTTGTGACATTTCACCGCGGAGTCCGCAGTGAAAATTTGTTTTGTGGTTACAGAATAGCATGGCTGACCTTTCGTGCGAAGGCACTCCAGACCGTGTCTTGTTAATTTAGAAATGGAGTTGATATTGCGTGTAAAAATTGTAATTGTCCTGATGAGGGGTCCTTCGAAATTTTTCTCGAAAGAAAACAATGTTACAATGAAAAGCTAACTCCTTTTCATACCAAAACTGTATTTCGTATTTCGACTATATTTTACATGTTTCATGTTAACCAAAATGAAAACATTGATTTTAATTTAGCCTCAATCTATTCGGTTGAAGTCTTTTCAGTTACACTTTTTTTAACCGCCTCCGTGATCTAGTGGTGCGACCACCGGAATGAAGATCCAGAGTTCCCGGGTTCGATCCCCTGGGGGGTACAAATTTGTGCTCGGTTTGGTTGGTGGTAGGACTTCTTTGAAGTCCGCCTGGCTTGCTACCACCATGTTATCAAAATCTGTCGCCATAATAATAATGTTAACAGCATTATTGTGTTCCGACAATGTGTGATAAGATAGGCAGCCCCTCTGTGTTTGAGGGTTCCAGGGGAAGCTCGATTACATCTTCAGCCCTTATCGTTACTTACCATCAGGTGAGATGAAGGGCAAGAGTTTCCCTGTCTAACATAAAAAAAACATACACGTATATTTTAGGTTGTAGCTATTTAAGCTGGTTGACACACTGGCTGACTTTTGTACTGTACTTGTATACATGTGTACTGACGCCTTTACGTCTGATCTGTGGCCGTACCATGAAGTATTAGTACGATCCAAATGCGGGTGATAAAACGGGACGCCGCTCTACTCGGCTTATAACGTTGTCTCACTTTAACAATGGGATTTGAGTCGCGTTTAGAGTTGGTGGTAACTCTGTGGCCCCTGTTTTTGAGGCTCCATTTCATCCGTCAGCAGTCATGCGTTTTTTTTGCAAGCCCGCAATTAAAATTGTTTTCAGAAAGGTCATTGTCATTATCTGTCGTGTTATTTTTATTTGGTATTTTTATGAAATTCAATGCCGCGCCGTTGGTCATTGAATAAAATATATCCAATTGTCCATAGAAGAATTCAGTATTTTTTTCTGAAATTAACAGAACTTTATCTACGTAAGCTTACTGTCCATAATCATGCCCAGCCCAACTGTCCTTACCGCTGGGACACAGGGCTACACTATGGATTAAAGGGTTGTCTATGGTTTTCCCGAAAAACATGCCATAATATTCATATGCCTGAATTTTATTTGCCCGAATGTTTTGATTACCATAACAAACATTTGCCTTAATATTCATTTGCCATAATTTCATCAGCCTTACTTTTTAGCAGACATAATATTGTTTTCCATACTTTCATAATATGACATATTATGTCACATACGCACACTTGCCACATTTTCATTTGCCATAGTAGCCAACAATATTGTTTTTCATAATTTCATGTATCTTCATAATTCTTTAAATTGAGTTAAAACGGGATTTATACCACGTACCTACTTGGATTTTGTTACAATTCCGATATTTCGTGCAATGAACTGTGCAAAGATGAATGTGACCACGTAAGCTTTAAACAATATATTGTCTTCATAATTGAAGAAGCCGTGTGGTGACGGCAGAGTAGAATATAATTGTCACCACCCCAAATCTCTCCCGTGGGTGTCGTACAAGGCGACTAAGGATAAATCAGTGATGGAATGGGCAGCAGCGTTCCTCTTATACCATCTAGCTATGTACTTACTGCGACTTTTGTGCCCGATAAATGGCAATAGGCTCGCCACCTATTACATGGGACCTAACATCATTGGCGAAACGTGGGTGCTAGTTCACCTCTGCCTACCCCTTTGGGGATATAGGCGTGATTTATGTATGTATTGTCTTCATAATTTCCTTGCAATCCGGGCAGGTGCCTTAACCGGTCGGCCAACCACCATATTCTTTGATTATAGCTTAGTTAACGTAATGGCAGGCCTAGCGCGCTATGCCAATATACGTAACCGGACGGATACTACGATACACGTCTACGCGAATTTTGATGAGACAGCCAAGTTTACATTTGGGCAACGTTGTTACTGTCTGTTTTCGAAGTGGGTCACGGCCATGGCGTGAAATATGGGTCAGCGGTGTAGCGGGCCAACCCTTACTCCAGAGCACTCATAAATAATAAACACCACTCGCAGTAGCAGTAAGCACCAGACGAATGGCTGACTGGTGATTCTCACCGTTTCAGTGAATATGTTTCTTATCACAAAGTACCTAAATTGTAGTTAAAAAAAGTTCGAAAAGTTATATGGTTTTGTTGCGGGACTATAATTTTTCGAACGTCTAGGTTGGGTTGGCAGAGTGGTATAGGCATCTGCCCGGAATGCAGTGGACGTGGGTTCGTTTCCCGCATAAAGACTATAATTATCTGAAATGTTTCAAACCACAATTTTCTATATCATACATACATAATTCACGCCTATACCCCCGAAGGGGTAGGCAGAGGTGAACTAGCACCCACGTTTCGCCAATTATGTTAGGTCCCATGTAATAGGTGGCGAGCCTATTGCCATTTATCGGGCACTAAATTCGCAGTACTTTGCTAGGTGGTATAATAGGGACGCTGCTGCCCATTCCTCATCACTGATTTATACTTAGTCGCCTTGTACGACACCCACTGGAGAGATTTGGGGTGGTGAAAATTTATATTTTACTCTGCCGTCACCACACGGCCATTCTTTGTGATCATTTTTCTAATAATTGTGTAATGTTCAAATAAAAATCCCCAAACTTGTCTCAAATAAAATCATTTGCAAAATATGAATTGCCACCACGACGCGCGAACATATTTCCCGATTCAATCTCGCCGATCGGATATTCGATATCTGCACGCACGAGAGTCTGTAATTCTTGAGGAGTAACGGTGTTTGCTGTGTAGATCTCTGAAACGCGACACGGAAGGGTCTCGGTTACACGTAAGTACCTACTTTATCTCCTGCAGAAGCTGTGTTGGTAAATATGTAGAACAATCCGTTTGCTTAACACTCTCTGTAATTGCCAACATACGTTTTCTCCTGCCTTTCTCCCCCGAAGGATTGACAAGATGTGTAATAAACCTCACATTTCACCAGCTTATTTCAGGTCTCATTTAACACGGATGAGCTTATCAATCAGTGAGTAGAAAAATGTAGTAGATTTTCAATTGGGTCGAAAAGACCGAAAGGAATCCATCAGCGTTTCGTACCATGGTGAATTAGGAACAACCGGAACACACTGTTTCGTACCATGGTGGCTTCGCACGAGCAAGGATTTTGGTTTGATTCACACCATGGTGCGAACCCTTGTGGTGCGAAGCAGCAGATAATCCCGTGCGTGAAGCTAGAAAATCACTGTTTTGTACCATGATGACATACGCACAAGTAAGGATTCTGGTGTGATTCACACCATGGTGCGAACCCTTGTGGTGCGAAGCAGCAGCCGTGCGTGAAGCCAGAAAATGAAGCTAGAAAATCTCGAAAGTGGTCCAGATTTCATCAACATGTCCCAACATGTCACTGGCACCACGTGCCTGATTATGGTCCATTCTCCCTATTTAATTAAGAGCACGTCTTGACATAATGCAGGCCCAAGCTGTCAGACAAATGAATTGTCGTAAATGTCAGAATATTTTCCGAGGATGTTAATGTTTTGATTATTATGATTCACGATATGTGGCGTGTATAAAGAAATATTACACCAGATGTGTACATCGAATTATGGCATAGCCGTCTCCTGTGTGGCATATCTATTGAGACGGTATTTGAATTTTTTTAAATTCTCTTTATTGCATTATAGCCACAGCGATACAATTTAAGACGGTATTTTGTTTTAAAATAACTTTTTAGCCTATTATAGTCACGGCGGTATTAAATAGATGGAAATTTCAAGATATGATACTTGTGGCATTCTGTTATTAAATATATTCCATATAGGTACCAATTGACATTACAAGCAATTCCACTTAAATCATAATGTGATACTTTTTTTTTGTTTTTCTTAGCTTAGACTAAAATTCAAACGAATAAAAAGTTTCTTATCTTAATGTTTTCATTATTTCTGGCCTCATTTTTCTCTGTCATCTGTACTTATTTATTATTTAGCAGGATGACTTTTCGTATGTATTTGATGACAAAAAAATGTCAGTTGTTTATATGAAATAAGAATATAAAATATTAACAGCGGCAGTTAAATTGCTTGGAAATGTGTCTCTTTTATGTCGATGATTTTTTATTGGAAAATATGGAACAAACACTTCGGGCAAGTTTACGAGGTGTAAGTTATTCAGGGACCACAAAGGAGCGATCGTGCCTCCGCCCTTTTCACTCTAAAATAAACCCTAATATCTCCCTAGCAGGATGACTTTTCGTATGTAGGTTAAGTCCATAAGAGCAGTGAAGGTTTAATCCGGAATGCTATGTGAAGTGGTTTGTGACAGTCATATAAATGAGTTAGTGAAATGTTGGCGCAATTTTCCACACCATTTATCGAGGATGAGCTCCGTGGAATGATTAATTGAGGAATCGCCAAAGTCCTCCACTGTGTTTCGTGAAATTCCAGAAAAAATGTGTTGTCCATAATGCTCTTTAAATTATAATAACTACAGATCATATATATATATATACATTGACGTTAACAAGGGATTATGTACTACGATCTCTGAACCTGTAATTTGAACTTAGTGAAAAGGTAGTTAAAAATGATAATATTTGTCAAGGTTGGTCAATAGAAATTGAGAATTGGAAAAATAAATAGATCCGCAAATTACTAGTAAGTGAAGGCAAACCGAAATGGATATTTTGCCTCGTGTAAGACATAATTTGCATATACATACCTACATAAATCTCGCCTATATGGTGGCGAGCCTATTGTCATATGGGCACAAAAATGGCAGTACATAGGTGGCATAGAGGAACCCTGATGCCCCTTACTCATTGCTGTCTTGTCATCCCTTACATCTTTTTCAAAACTGATATATTCCCGTCAGCCTTATTAACTGCTCCCTTTATTTAAAGGGATAATTGGAAATTGAAGTTCCCATTTGTCCCCTTCGCTGTAAAAAAACAAATTTACACACAAATCTAGCCGCTTAAGACAGCATGCGCTCTTTGGACCTACAGGATTGGGTGAGTTCCACAGCACTTGGGTTCACAATCTTTACCCTTTTCAACCTACACCGAACGTCTATTCTACACGATACGACATCGTCTGATCCGAAATAAATCGTCCATGTTCAGATAAAGTGTTTCAATTTCAAGCAGTAGCTTACACGGTTTTGTCATTACTCCCGGGCTCCCGTAGCTGTGTATATGATTCACGTTTGCCGTGATCGTGACTTGATCAAATAATAATAAGGTTACAACATCGTGGGGTGTAAGGCAAGCTTCTTCGATTAACCCAATAAATAATATCGAGACATCTGGGGTGTCGTACAAGGCGACTAAGGATAAATCAGTGAAGCGGAATGGGCAGCAGCATTCCTCTTATACCACCTAGCAATGTACTGCGATTTTCGTGCCCGATAAATGGCAATAGGCTCGCCACTTATTACATGGGACCTAATATAATTGGCGATACGCGGGTGCTAGTTCACCTCTTCGGGGATATAGGCGTGATTTATGTATGTATGTATGTGACATCTCGATTGGCCGTGTGATGACAGCAGAGCAGAATACAATTGCCACCACCCCAAATCTCTCCCGTGGGTGTCGTACAAGGTGAATAAGGGCAGGATTTTGATGTATAGTTAACTCAACCAATTGTTCAAAATTGTTACGTTGTTGTATATCAGTCTGATATTTAATTATTAGTAACAATTGGTTGAATTAACTATGCATCAAAAAACCAGCGACTCAACCAACTGTTAAAAATGGTTTGGTTAAATAGCAGACTGATATACAACCATTACTGCCGCACTCAGAGACGTCAAATAACGTTAATGAGTACTTAACGTCAAAAAATGACAATTCAAAACTAGTCACTATTCTTGCCGTGTCTATGGTCTAGATTTGAATGAAAATTTTTGACATTAAATACTCATTAAAGTAAATTGACGTCTCTGAGTGCGGCAGTTATTAGTAACAATTTTTAAAAGATAAAAAAAAGATATAAGATATTTATTTGTTGGAACATGTGTACATGAAAGATCTTATATTAAACAATTTTTGCTCGACATGTTCTGCCTTAGAAGGCGTACAAAATTACAGTTGAATGAGCATCTAATATTCATTACATAAGAATTAAAATTAATTAAATTACATTATATTATTACAATTGTCAATTTAAATCATACGTAAAATTTTGGAAAATAATAATAATTGAATACATAATAAAATAAAATACATACAGTCAAGATCATTATTTTAAAAAGTCATCAACATTATAATAGCATTTCTCTATAAGTAATTGTTTTAATTTTTTTTTAAATAAATTTATATTCAAGTCACGAAATTCCCTTGTCAATTTATTGAAAATTTGAGTGCTCATACCATAAATGCTTTTTCTTACTAGTGATGTCTTGGCAGTCACTGTACGTAATCGATTATAATCACGTCTATTACGCTTAACACCATCCGCCAACTTTGGAAACAAATGAGGATTTGATTTTACAAACATTGCTACTTCAAAGATATAAAGTGACGGAAGTGAAAGTAATTTGTATTTAATAAAATATGGTCTACAGCTATCAGTTGTCTCCAGACCAAATATGGCTCTAATGCAGCGTTTCTGCATTTTAAATGCTACGTCCTTGTGCGTGGAGTTACCCCAAAATATAATACCATATCTAAGCACTGATTCTACTAAGCCATGATAGGCAGTTAAAAGACCATCAATATTCAAAACTGGAGCTATTTTAAATAGTGCATACGCAGAACCACTAATTTTTTTTGAAATAAATTCAATATGTGCTTTCCAGTCAAGCTTACTGTCAATTTTAAGTCCAAGAAACTTTGTTACGTCAACCTCAGATATTTGGTTAAGGTTATTGAATTTTATGTTTGATGTCCTTTGATTAAATTGCATATAAAATGTCTTACTTAAATTTATTTTTAGATTGTTATTGATTAGCCAAGTCATAATTGATGTCAACGATTTATTTATGTCATGTTCTAGTTTCTGGATTAATACATTCTATAGTCATAGTGCTGTCATCAGCAAATAAGGTTATAGGACAATTTATCACAGTGGGCATGTCATTAATATAAATAATAAATAGTAAGGGGCCTAGGACGCTTCCCTGAGGCACACCATATTTTACAAGTCGTCTAGTCGAAGAATATATATCTTCAACTTTTGTTTTAAAGTTAATTTTTGATATAGTAGTGTATTGTGTTCTGTTAGACAGGTAAGGTCCTCTAATACCGTAAGCTTCGATTTTATTTATAAGAATATTGTGATCCACATAATCAAATGCTTAAGAATTGGTTGAGTTAACTATACATAAAAAACCAGCCCTAAGGGTTAAAACAGTGATGAGTAATGGGTAGCAGCATTTATATTGCTAGTTACTGCGATTTATGTGCCCGATCGATTGATTTGTATTTATCATGTTCTGACCTATGGCCGCAGTTATGTGTAGAGTCTGGTAAAGGCCGCGGGAAGCCGCAGAATGCGGGCAGCGCAGGACCGATCGGTTGGGAGATCCTTAGGCCCGAAAATTATCACAAACAAATAATAAATTAATTCGTAGTAGCTTCTAATACTACGAATGGGAAAACCTATTGTGTCCATGTGTCTTACCCAGGACTTATGGAATCTTTAAGCTATAGTACTCATTGCATGCGCAGACAAAACAATACGCGATTCTTGTAGATTTAAAAAAAACTATTTGATTGAAATTAATCCGGTAATCATTTAATTAAACCAACTCTGAATGTCTCTATTGTTGGTACTGGGACACAGGCCTTCCCAATAGATAGTAGAATATAGGGAGAACTTATTCAGATCAACATTGATCAAATCAAATACCTACTACATGCCTCGACAATTTTCATACAGAACAATTTTTCCTCTTAAGTTTGTTCTCGGCAAAATCAGCTCTCTGTCTCCATATAAATAAATAGAAAACACATTAATTAAGTATAAAAGACGTATGACAACGGTTCAAACCTCATTTCATGTCATGAAAGTGACAACTCTGCCTTCATTTATTGGAGTACACATACGCCAATCTTCGCCTTTGATCTTATAACCTTGACAATAAGGCTCATTTTGAAGCGATGTCACCGGAGCCACTAGACTAGATTGCTCTTGCATTAAGAGAATTGCGTTCCTGGTAACGCGCCTTTACGTTTCCTCTCTCCCATTTTATTTACTGAGCTTTCAATACCGTGTAAGGGGCTGAATCCAATTTGTTAGCTGTATTCCTAAGATTATGTTTCGTGTTTATCTTTATGGCAAATATTTGCCTATGTGTCGAACTCTGCGTTGCGCACTTAAAAGAGATGTGCTCTAGTAATCATTATATTGTAAAAAACATCTTTTTAACCGACGAAAAACCGGAGGAGGTTACTCAATTCTCACCTTATGTTTTTTTAATGGCTGAGCGATTGACCACAATCTCGCCTGATACAGACAACGACCATGAGACCTAAGATGTTACACCCTCGCAAAAGTGCCTGTGTGTATGTATTCAAGGCGCGACCTACATAGGGTTATTTGTTACACAAAACTTGTAACACACCAAAACCTCGCAGGACCAGATAGTTCACATCATAACCAACAACGTTTGTAACCAAATACATTTGACAAAAATGATTTTTCACGTTTCTATTGTACTGTCGCGACTTATGTAACTCTATGTTCCATTCATAGACAAAAGGACAACGCTACACTCGCGTTAGTAGAGTTATTAATATACGAAGAGCGGTGAATTAATTTAATATATATTTTTACATATTATATACATAAATCACGCCTAAATCCCCGAAGGGGTAGAAGAGGTGAAAATAATAATACCCACGTTTCGCCAAATGCTAACATTTTGCCATGGCATAATGCCATGTAATGGTGGCGAGCCTAATGCCATTTATCGGGCACGTAAATCGCAGTATATTGCTAGATGGTATAAGAGGAATGCTGGTGCACATTAATCATCGCTGTGTTTACCCTTGGTCGCCTTGTACGACACCCACGAGAGATCGGGGTGGTGACAATTGTATTCTGCTCTGCCGTCATCACATGGGTAATATGTATTATTGTATAAAAGTAATTTCTAACGAATTATCAAAAGCCGTAGATCAACGCCGTGTGGTCACGGCAGAGTAGAATACAATTGTCACCTCCCCAAATCTCTCCCGTGGGTGTCGTACAAGGCGACTAAGGATAATCAATTATGAGGAATGGGCAGCAGCGTTCCTCTTATACCACCTAGCAATTGCAATTTACTGCGAATTTTGTGCCTGATAAATGGCAAAAGGCACCTATTGCATGGGACCTACCATAATTGGCGAAACGTGGGTGCTAGTTCACCTCTGCCTACCCCTTCGGGGATATAGGCGTGATTTATGTATGTATGTAGATCAAATGATCATAATTATGATATTAAAAGCTATCTAGTTCTGCGAGTTTGCTGGTACTTTACAGTTAACCCTGTATATGGGCCGTTTGTTAAAATAATGGATTCTAATATACGGACGCGCGATCCCCTGCGCTCCTAACGTATTCCGCGCCCAAACTAATCTCACGTCGTTTCCGAGTTCGGTACTTTGGTAAGTACACGTGTCTGGGGAGGCAACTTGTCTCGCGTTCGTTTACCTGGAGTATCCATACATGCATACATTACGTATCGTGCTCCGTATTTGCATACGAGACGTAAACAGCTTACGTTGATGGTGAAATTTGAGGAAAGTTTTGGGAAACATAATTGGGGAAAAAACTTTTTATGCCGTCTTAGATGTGGATTCGGTTAATGGGATATCGGGAAGATTAATTAGCCTTTAGTTTTTTGTATTAGAATAATACACTGTTTATTTAGTTTTATGCAAACATCGACACGATGGTAATACAGATCGAGCCAGGAATTACGCGAATTCAATTCAGCAGAGTATAATATGTCAGTAATCTAGAAAAGTCAAGACAGCGATGAGCAGCCTTCCTCTGATTTGCGTGTTCGATAGATGGAAATAGGGTCGCCGCAGCCAAATGGGACCTACCCTATTTAGCGGAACGTGGGTGTTAACTCACCTCTGCATACCCCTTCTGATACAGAAGTGATTTATGTATGTATGTATATTAGTTCCCAACTAATAAGGGGCAAGCCTACTGTCATCTACCTGGAACACTGCTGCCGATTACTATTTATTTATATTATTATTATAATCCTTAGTCGCCTTGTACGACACCCGCGGGAGAAATCGGGGCGGTGGCAATTATATTCTGCTCTTTTGTATTTTAGCCCCTTATAGACGCCTTCACCCGAATGCGATGGCACAAAGGATTGTGATCAGGAATCCATTTGCCTCAATCGGTGTGCGCACAAAATAGAGATATCACTTTCCAAAATGATTTATTGGCTAACCTACCGTTGATATAGTGTCACAGAAAAGCATCTTTAAAAACTTGTGTGATAATAAGCTTACACTACTATGTAGTTTGTTTTGTTAAGTTATTCAATATTGCCGTATATTGAATAAGATGTGTGCAGATCAGCGACCTAACTCTGCAAGCGGATTGCAATCGTCTTAGTCTACCAGTCACTCTCACTCATTAGGCATGATAGCAACGTTTGAGAGAGATGGCAACACAAAACCGATTCCAATTAATTTAAAGAGTAGCCCCTCAGAGTACAATTGTCACCCCAAATCTCACCCGCGGGTGTCGCATAAGGCGACTGAGGGTTGAAACAGCTATACTGCTATCGCCCCTTACTACTTTAGACCTAAAAAATCTGAGATTTGCTACTACCATGATTCTAACCGGGATCTTCTTGGCCGATACCCAGCGAGCGATATGACTATTCGACCAAACCATCCGTAATAATATACGGATAATAACTCCTGGAGTTCACCAACACTTAAACAGGCTATTATTTTTTAACCCTCAGTTTTTGATATTTTAAACTGACGTTTGTCTTTAAATCGCTTGTTTTACATCTTGGTGTACTCCAGCCTAAAAACCGTTCGTAGCTGATTAAAATTCTGTCTTAAAAACTAATTCGTGACACTGGGTTTGAGTATTTTCATATTATGGAATTCCCAAGTAGCTTGCGTGCCCTATCTGCGTGGTGGGGGTGCTCCGTGCACAGAGGCACTGTCATTTTCAATTCCGTCGGTGAAATTTTGTTTGAATACACTCTCATTATTAACGTCATATTACGTAGCCTGGTTCACTAGTCTTCACAGTAATATTCTGCTAAATTTACTTTATTTTTCTTTCATTTTCTTCTCTATTTTTCTTTCATAATTCGGTGCAGATATACAAGAGAGAGTAGTTCGCTAGCGCAGTGGCATAGCGCGCTTGGCTTGGCCTGCGGTTGCGTAAACTAAGCAATGTTCGCTAAGGTTTGGTGATCAAAAATTTACTATCTCGAGTTCCTCTCGAGCTCTTCTTCCTGCTTCGGAAGGCACGTTAAGCCGCTGGTTCCGGCTGCATCTGCAGTCATTAATACCCACCCACTTGTACTGGGCCAGGGTGGTGGGTTATGGCACGATCTCCCTATAATCTTCCATCCATAGGGAAGGCATGTGCCCCAGCAGTGGAGACATTAAACCAGACTGGTGATGATGATGATGATGAGAGAGAGAAGTCGGGTAAGGTGAAGTGTTGACATGTTCTGAAGGGATCCCATAAACCTACACCTGGGTCACAAGTCCCAAGCGCTGACAATGAGTTCCCTCTCTGCCACACTATGGACCCAGCACCCGCTCGGTGAATCCATGGAATGCTACGAACAGTTATCGTCTCGTCTCTTGTCTTGAAGAGTTCCAGCTCAGCATATTGCCTGGCACGCGACTAGCGCTGGTCTTGCAGACAGACGACGCCTCAGCCCCCTTAATCGCATCCTGCCTGGCTAGCATGACCACTGAAGCACGAATAAGATATAGCCATTTATCGCTTAGATCTGACAAAAATAAAACCTATTAGATTTTAATTTTAACATTATATAAATGTTAGAAAAATTAGTACAAAGATTTTGGTGGTTAGAAAAAGAATTTCGAAAAATTATGATCTTGAGGCGGGAATCGAACCCGCGTCCGCTGCGATTCGATTCCCGCCTCAAGATCATAATTTTTCGAAATTCTTTTTCTAACCACCAAAATCTTTGTAAAAATAAAACCGATAAATAGCTATATAATTTCGTGTTTCGGTGGTCGTGCTAGCTGTGCTGTGTGTGTTGAAAAACCAAAACGTTATAAGGTTGTCTATTTCAATGAGTACCGCAAGAGATAAAAAAAAGTCGTAAGTATCGGAATTTATCATTTATTTATTATTCTATTGTGCTTAATCCGGGGTGGATTCCGGCTTTGGAATTCAGTCGGTAGAAGTCCAACATAATCCCGACGCCAGCCTGTGGGCTATGCATATTGCATTTCCTACCTTCCTCCCACGCGTCCGGGGGTTGCCCAATGCCCACCTACATTCAGAGATTTTTAAATATACAAGCTTAGATCTTCTTTATACCCTTCAAATCACCACGGTCATCTCGCATGCGTTCCCTATGGCTGGAAGAATATGGGTAAAATTTTCTATAACTAACACCAGTCTGAATTGACAACATTTCAAAAATGACAACCTCCCAAAATAAAAATACCGTTTCTTTAATTTCCAATCCTGACTTCGAAAATATTTTTATTAAATTTTTTTATTACTTAATTACAGAGAAAAATAAAATGTAAAAATCATGCGATGACGTCACGGGCGGGGATGTATGAATTAAAACGTTTGCCTTCCTAGATGGAAGAATAAAAAAGTTATCATAGACATGATGACAGACGTCAGTCATAAATCAATTCCAATGTTAATAATTGTCATCGTCGAAATTAACAATATTAGAGTAGCAATAAAATAAAATCCTTCATAAACTTTAATTTAAAACGTATTTGACTTTGAAATTAATTTCAGATAAAATGTTTTTATTTTCGACACCGGAACCGCCAGTTCGTCAAGTTTGACAAGTTTTATTTTTCGAGTCAAGAGTGATTTCGCCATTCGTCTACGCCAGTGACGTCATTTGGCACTTACGTATGTTTAGAATGACCGGTATTTCAATCATGATTTTTTGTATGAAAACGAGGGAATTCAGAAGAAATAAAAAATATGGGTGTCTTCATTTTCGGTTTAATTTCATATAACATCTTAATAAAGGTATGTTGAAGTCAATTGGTGGGTATTAACGAGTGCAGATGCACATGGCACCAGCTTCACGTGGCTCCCGAAGCAAGGGGGAACTTGAGACAATATATTTTTGCTCACCCATCCAATGTTTTGTCATAAATTGAAATGTCAAAGAAAAATATGATTTTCTATTCTTTCTGTATCCTTATCCTTCTATCCTTTCACAATTTAACGTCCCGTGGGCGTTAGAAGAAGCGACGAAAGGAGGATGAAGCGTCGAAAGGAGTTTTAAGGACCCTCACATTTTACCCTACATGAGTTATTCGCACAGAAGCCAGTAAAACAAGCGGCCAGTCGAAAAATCCAGCAAAATTCTAGAGCAGTATTTAACATTTTGCACCTACCGCAAAACTTCTTTTTTTCCCTGTCCTTATCCTACCCTAAGTAGGGTCGGCACAACATGTCTTCTTCTTCATGCGTGAACTACCCTCGTATTCATATCATCTTTCACACAATCCATACGTCGCTTCTTCGGTGTTCCTCTCATTCTAGGTCCATGCACATCCAAACTTGACATACCTCTAGTTACGTAACATTCACGCCTTCTCACATCACATGACCGTATCACGCTAGCCTGTTACTTCTCAATTTTTCTATCTACAGCGCTACTATCAGACTTCCTCTGACCTGCTCATTTCTAATCCTGTCTTTGCTAGTACTAATATATAGATTCTTAATTTTAACTTTCGATCCCATTTTATAGAAATCAGCATAGACCACAATTTCGATTTATTTTGACAATCAGCCAGGTACTATTCGAATAAAATTAGGAAATTGAGGAGATTCGGATGAATTATGAATCCCTACCGCGTCTTATATTAGCGAACATTTTTCAATATGTCTTCGCTCGCAGGGATTACCTTATATTCAATCGGTCTGCATCCTGTACTATTACGAGCATTTGGATTCACATGTAAACCCGAACATTACGACCTACTTTAGCGGCGTACATTCCTCCAGTTAGGGTTGTCAAATTAGTGAAAAATATTGTGCATTTTGAATGTTTCTATTTGTTAAAGAAATGTCTGATCATTATAGATAACCAATACGAGACTTGTTTTCGAATTTCTTACGTTTAGTAGATATGACTGATGACATATTACAAAGAAAATTTCCACCACAATATTCTATGTAATAATTTTTCTAAAATTTATATTATGTTCAAATAAACGTCAAAAATAATTATGATGGATATTTTTTAATGAGATATGTTATAGAAAATAAGTATAACCTATATTCAGTAATCAAGTCTGGGATAAATAAGTTGAAGGCAGATCGTCGAATTTCTAGATCTGGCTGGTAACATCTAGAACCTAATCTGACTATACTAATATATAAAATTACAATCGAAAGTTGAAGTTCAAAAGTTGCTTTTGATTTCAAAAGTTGCATTGCAAAACAACTTACAACAGTTTTATAACAGAAAACCTGAAACATTTTCGTACACTTACCCTAGCAGAAAGTATTAGGCAAAAAAGAGTATACAATAAAAAATACATTCAACTTCCTCACAACGTAATCGTGGCGTCTCCATTGCAACGTGCTACCCCTAAAGTTATATAAGGCATCGCCTTTCTATGGATGTGTTCGACTGAATAGAGCCATTAGCATGGCATTACTTTCACCGAATTACACCATCCGGTTATATTAAAATCTCCTTTTTACGTTTTCGGAGGCGGGAATTCATGGGGATTCTTCCACGTTTTTATTATTGTAACTTGGCCATCTACTTACTTTGGGAAAAGGATTTTTTATTAGAATCATTGGCACCAGTGTTGCTTGGTAGCAGAGTCTTAAATAAATATTTCTTACACTCACACATATCCTCTTGCTCAAATTAAGTACCATAAGCACTTGTGTCATGGATAATATAGATAGTTGATGGACTAAATTGTTAATATGTGGGTTTTAATACACCTTTGCATACTGTTGTTGTTGCCGTGTGGTGACGGCAGAGTAGAATACAATTGTCACTACCCCAAATCTTTCCCGTGGGTGTCGTACAAGGCGACTAAGGATAAATCAGTCATGAGGAATGGGCAGCAGCGTTCCTCTTATACCACCTAGCAATGTACCTACTGCGACTTTTGTACCCGATAAATGGCAATAGGCTCGCCACCTATTACATGGGACCTATCATAACTGGCGATACGTGGGTGCTAGTTCACCTCTGCCTACCCCTTCGGGGTGATTTATGTATGTATGTATGTTTGCATACCCCTTTGGGGTTAATTGGCGTGATTTATGTGATTTTATTCATAATATACCTACATAAATACTGAAAATATACTACATAATTATTATGCAACTTGTCTCGAGAACAAATATCTGTACTACAAAGAAACATAGGTAAGACAAAATTCGAAAGCTTTCAGTTTTGCCCGACATCATTGGTTTTTTTACCTATTTTTCCTTGTAATATTTTAATAATGTTCAAATAAAATTATAAAACAAATATTATCTGTGTTTATTACAGAAACATTTGCCCTTACCAGGATTCATACCTGATAAAATATTGAGCAGATAAATTATTGAAACGTAAATTCTCATAGTGAGCCTAGTTCGTATAAAAGATGTAGAGCAACTATAATTCTTCCTACTTCTGTTAGTCCCTCTCCAGGGACCGAATTAAGAACGTGGGGTCGAAAAACACATCGCTTACGCCCTTAGCGAGCAGAGATGTCGTAATGTCTATAAAACCCATAATAGAGTGCTTAAAGGGCGGCTATCTTGTCGTCTGCTGATATGGAATTAACGACTCCGGTTAGATTCTGATCTATAAGCCTACCTTACTATTTCTATCGTCTTTGGGTTTACGTACAATCTACCACACACCACAGTGGACTTTACGCAAATGTCAATCAATGCTGTATAATCTAAATGCTGTAAAACAGTAAGACATGTGAAACTATTTAATCTTATCCAGGTCTATATTTTATGCCTATAAGTTATCATGATTATGATCGATTGTTAACCTAACTTAGTTGATGGCCGGATGGCTCGAATGGTCATACCATTAGTTACCTATTGGTTCCAGGGTTCGAATCCTGGTTGGTGCAAATGTTTGTGTGATGTACACAGACATTTGCTCTCTAGTCATGGTTCAAACTACATAAACTTATATAAACATAAGTTTATGTATTTTAATTTTATCGTCTATTTATCCTCAAAGACATTTTCATCTTCAAAATCAGAGGTGTGTTAACACCCACATTTCGCCAATCATGTTAGGGCCCACGTAATATGAGGCGAGCCTATTGCCATTATTCGGGCAAGTAAATCAGAAACAAACTTGTTTTAAAGAATATTCTGTAGACTTGTCTTTCCGTGACATTTTCAAAAATAACATAAATCAGAAATTGTATCAGCAACCTTACAGCATACTAAGCTGTTATGATTTACTAATTACTAATTCCAACATGTAGCCAACCCTCTTCAATTAGGGCGTAGGTGGCAAAATTGACCTTAAACCGAGAGACAAACGATCCAATTTACAACTGTACCGTCTAGGGAGCCAAACATCGCTTTTGTCATAATTATCTGTGGTAACAAGTAGCATATTTAAGCGAAATCGTTTATATGTATGTAACCTTTTTACGTCTGACCTTTGAACTCCAAGCCTCCAAACAGATCTTCACGTGAAACTTTATTAGAATACCGTTTTCTCAATAAGCAATTTAAACAGCAATAACGGTGGTATTGCTTGTTTTTATTGTTACATTTAGACCCTGTTTTTTGGGAACAGATTTCTACATTGGCCTTCTCTGTGCCTAAGCGGAATCTAAGTAAACTGAAGTTACATCATACATACTTTGTTTATACCTAGCCTTTATGCGATATGGCCAGCCTACTCATTCTTACTGTTGCTATACATACAAAATTCACGCTGATTCATACCCCGAAGGGTTAGGCAGAGGTGTTTTAACACCCACATTTCGCTATCTATGCTATAGTCTCATGCGAACCTATTGCCATCTATTTAATTTGGCACATACATTACACTTAGGAGGTATAAAAAAAATGCTTAATCTCCTTGTATTGTGCTCTACCGTCACCACACAGTTACTATAGATATAAATCGTATAATATGTTGCAATATAATCAATTTATGTATTTTAAAGCTTAAGTAATCAAGAGAACGAGAGGGATGAAAAAATTACTAATACCTCGTCGCTTCTTCGATAATAGAAAAGATAAAAGACATGTAAAATTCATAAAGAAGGAAATAAAAAGAGACAATTACCTTCGCTGCTGATGAAACGTGTCGTTGTTATATCGGAATAACCTTTGCGTCTCTGATTCGGCTTTGACTAACTTTATTTTTTTGTTCCAACTCTGTAAATCAGAAGCTAGAATAAATATTCGAGTCAAATTTAACAAATCTTTCTTCCTGCCCTGTTTCCAGTTTATATGGGGTTGGCGCAGTATGTTGTTTCCTTTTCCATTCATATCGGTCAGACGTCATCAAGCCACCAACCCGCTATTGGCCAGCGTGGTGGGTTATGGCCCATTCTTCCTATATTCTTCCATCTATAGCGAAGGCCTGTGCTCCAGCAGTGGCTCCAACATTAAAGGGCTGGTGATAATGATGAGACGTTATCAAGCCATTCATTCTCTTTTAATTCGTATCATCAATCACACGGAAAGGTGTTAGTGATGACTGAATGTGTCGAAAAGTGAAGGAAAGGATCATGTTTAGAGACCGGCGTGAGTGGTATGACAACATTCCAATCTATCCCGTTCAAGGTTTTGACTTAGGTTTTACAGCCGACCGCCTGCCCGACACCCCTAACCAACCTAACCAACCCTATTTGGGCATGATGTTGTGTGTGGTTTTCCCTCCACTATTCGGGTGCTTATTGGTGTACCTACACCGGGCAATCTAGCTCGCTAGCACTGTGGCATAGCGGGCTTTCATAAACTAAGCTATGTTCGCGAGTTCCTCCGTGCCTCGGAAGGCACGTTAAGCCGTTGGTTCCAACTGCATCTGCAGTCGTTAATACCAACCCGCACTGGGCCAGCGTGGTGGGTTATGGCCCATTCTCCCTATATTCTTCCATCCATAGGAAAGGCCCAGCAGTGGGGACATTAGAGGGCTGGTGATGAAGATGATGGTGGGCGATCTCCCTTAGTCGAATTTTACATTCTGTGTTATTTTTTCGCTCCTGGAATATATTTCGAGCCCAATTTAACAAATCTGTTGCAAGAATCGGTAGCAATAACGTCGGTACACCTGTCACCCTCTCGGCTGCCAGGCGTGACGGCTCGTATGAGACACCCTCTATCCCTCTCCCGTTCTCATAAAGAAAATAGCCCCGCCTCCATTTCGGATAAGATTTTTCTTATTGCTCACTCAATCAACTATTCATGTCAGAAATATATTGCACCCTCGCTCGCTTGTTAAGAAAATCACAACAGGCCGTATTCTGCTAGCGTTAACGTAACTGACTGATGAGTCAATAGTGTTGCCTTTTATAACAAAATCATATAGGTACACATTAATTTTGTTCAGTCATTTGTCATTGCCGGAGCAGAATACAAGGGTGTAAAATACAAGGTCTCCCAAGGGTGTGGTGCAAGGCGACTAAGGGTAAAGAAAGGCATCGATGAGCAATGTAAAAAAAAACACAAATAATATTGGAAAATATTTAATTTTAAATTATAATGCGGGCCCACCAACCTTATGGGATATATCGCTCATTTAATACAAGACAAACTTAACTAAAAAAACTCAATAAGATTCTATTCTTGGAGGCATGAAATTTTGAGTTGTGTCTCTTTTGTATTTAAGAAGCCAATTATTATATAGGCGTGATTTATGTATGTATGTATTCCGCAGACTATCTAACCATCCGGGTATCGACATTAAATGAATCAACCTACACTACGCCTACCTGCAATACCCTAAAAGCTATTCCGACTAACTGCTGATTCTAATTAACTAATCGTTGTGTATCTGTTCCGATAGTGTATCAACTCTAATTGAATTGTCTAACTGTATCAATCGATGCCCTGTTGGTATTCCGTGGTGAGTTAATTTCCACCGTTCCGTATTAATATCCTCCTCGCGTCGTGTTTCCTCGTGATGAGGGTCGTGACTCCTCTTTGGTGTCAACCTTTCTGTGAAGATACTGCGCGAAGATCTTTCCTTAGCAGTCTGCAGATAGGTTTCGATATTAATTTATTACTAATATAACTCTTTGAATAGTTTCATTGGTGTCTAGTGGCGCGTAGTAGCGAAGACATTGATATATTTAATGCCACTTTCTACCGGTAAAAATGGATAATAAACTTAGTAACTTTGTTTTTTTTTAACCGACGAAAAAACGGAGGAGGTTACTCAATTCGTACCCGTGTGTTTTGTTAGTATTAAGTTTATGTATCTAATCTAAGTAACAAGAATGATTGTTATTTATACAATGTGTGGATTGTTCTCTTGCCCTTATTACTGATATAATCATACATACATACATAAATCACGCCTATAACCCCGAAGGGGTAGGCAGAGGTGAAATAATCGTTATTTCAAATTGTATTGACGACAATCTATCTGCGTGTACCTGGTATCGGTAAAGGTTTTGAAAAATTTGGCATCTCCCTTGGTAGCATAATTACATAAGAAGATGATGTGTGTTACAATGAATAGTGGATCAGGAAAATTCTGTAAATATTGTACTATATCCAGTTATATGCGGGACAAAATTTGTTGAACATTTTAATTTGTTTGATATTTTCTTGTGTATTTTTATTGTTGAAATAATAAATAATTATTAAATTGGGCAAATTTTCATTTAGGTTGGCCCTTTGTGCCGGATTTCTTTATCTATATAGCCTTAGTTTTATATCAATCACCAGACGTAATTTTTCTGATCTATTGGTCTTTGTAATAATTTTTCTGACATTTATATAACAAACTAATAATAATGTTAAATGGTTCAATTCAAGATGAAATTAGAAGAGCATTGGAATTGGAAATCCGATTAAATGAATCCTCTTCTTTTTTTATCGTGTGGTGAAGTGAGGCCTATAAAATAAATACATACATACATACATAAATCACGCCTATATCCCCGAAGGGGTAGGCAGAGGTGAACTGGCACCCACGTTTCGCCAAATATGTCAAGTCCCATGTAATAGGTGGCGAGCCTATTGCCATTTATCGGGCACAAAAGTCGCAGTACATTGCTAGCCTAGGTGGTATAAGAGGAACGCTGCTGCCCATTCCTAATCATATTCAGATTTATCCTTAGTCGCCTTGTACGACACCCACGGGAGAGATTTGGGGTGGTGACAATTATATTCTACTCTGCCGTCACCACGCGGCGAATAAAATAAAAGTTGCCATTATGCCTACTTACCAACTGTTTTGGCTTTTTTTTAAAGATAATCGTCATATTTAATACTGGTGACTATTTACAGTTTAGTTGAGATTGGGTTTTTCGGCCTTGTACTACACCCACGGGAGAGGCCAGGGTGGTGAGAGTGTACTCTTCTGCCGTCACCACACAGCTAAAAAAGTCTTCTCGTCCTAGCGCTTTCCCGGCCTAGATTCATCAGGGTCCGCACTCCAGCTAAGCCCACTTTGCCCGGTCTTCAGCACCCTGAGCTGTAAGGTCATTCACGCACCTAAAATAGTAACAGTTACACATGTAACCCTACTTACTATTTTGGCTTTTACTTTTTATTGTCAATATTTAACACCAGTGACCGTATAACATACGGTAATGTCAATGACGCATGAATTACACTCAGTGGCTAGGTACTTCACCCTTAGACCGAAACAATAAATGTGTCGTAAAAGTTGAACAATGAGAAACTGAAGTTATGTGAGGAAGGTAATGTGGCTGATACGTGACCGCCCAGCAATTTACGCATCGTACACACCGAAACGCTGCTCTCCAAAATTAAACCTTATTGCAAAGAGTATGAAGTTTAATTTTTGATTTTTCTGACTTTATTTTGTTTTCAAAGAAAATTGTGGTCGGAAAAAGTTCGAAAAGTTATAGTCTTGACGCGGGAATGCCGAGTGCAGACAGACAGACAGAAAGACATTATTTTTCGAACTTTCTCTAACCACAATTATCTTTATTATAATAATTTTTCTAACATGTAGGTAAACTATAACATGTAACAAAAATAACGCGCACCCTGAATACCCATGGTGACATAGTCATATAATTAGTACGGTCCATAAAGCAAAATGTATGGAAAATTCGTAAATTGATTTTACAATATAAATATTAATAATTTATTTTCTTTGTAACATTTTTTCTAACATTAATTCATATTATAATGATGAAATAATACTAAAATCACAATTATAGCAAAGGTAGAAATCGCACTAGCAAAGGTGTGTGTATTTTCTTTCATCTACCGCTGGTTGTAAGCAAGGGGATATTGTGAAGTGAATTACGTTCTACTTTATTGTGTAAGGATTTCACTCACCTGAGTGAAAGCCTTACGTGATGTTACTAGGGACAATGCTCACATATTTTACGGTTCACGGAAACAAAAGAAAACGAGATCTCCTTCCTTATATTTAGTTAGTTTTATTACTGAACGTTGTTAAGGACAATGGATTTCAGTCACACCATATCACACTTGAAAGAAATATAAATAAATATGTAGTATTTCTTATATTTACACTTATTATCTAGCCAGCCTAAAAGGTAGTGATTATGAATGAAAATATGTATAATTATGTAACTTATTCATTTTTTATTTGGTCGAATGATCATAAGTATATCGTTTTGTAACGGCCAAGAGGTCCCGGGATCGAATTCATTTAGCAAGGAACTGGGAATGTAGGTATTTGTGTGTGTTGATAGAATAATGCACAACGTGATAAACTATTTTTTTTACATATATAAATCACGCCCATATCCCGGAAGGGGTAGGCAGAGGTGAACCAGCACTCACGTTTCGCCAGTTATGATAGGTCCCATGTAATAGGTGGCGAGCCTATTGCCATTTATCGGGTTCAAAAGTCGCAGTAGGTACATTGCTAGGTGGTATAACAGGAACGCTGCTGCCCATTCCTCATCACTGATTTATCCTTATTCGCCTTGTACGACACCCACGGGAGAGATTTGGGGTGGTGACAATTGTATTCTACTCTGCCGTCACCACACGGCTATTACGCCGTTATATATTATAATACGCATTTTTTTTAATACTATAATAATTGAATTAGATATGTCGTAATTCAATTTGGCCCAGAGAAATTAGTTGGAACCCTCCCGAATTACTTAATTACTCGATTTAAGGCGAAAACAAATCAATTTGACGCTACAGTAACACATTGTGGGTTACGAATTATTTTACGAGTACCTTGTAAGCCGAAGAGGCAGATAGGATGGGGAAAGGTTCATTATTGCACGCACGTTCTTATTCCAACCACGGCCCAGATGAGACGGGAGTATCTCCCGCTTCCATACGTCTTTTTTCCAAAGCACCTGACAACTTAAGAGACGGCTAACTAAATATGAAGCGATTTCAAAGATATTGCCCCAATTTACCTCTGCCTATCCAATACACCTTGTATTAATGTCAAATTGAAGTATATTATTCTTTTAACATTTCGCTTAAGATTAGATAAAACAAAAGAAAATTTATTTATTTTTGTTCGATAGTCTTTTTTTTCGAAAAAATCCATAATTTGAGGGATTGTTACATATTTTCAACATTCACTTCCACTCCGTGTGGTGTGGAAGTGAGTGTGGTGACGGCAGAGTAGAATACAATTGTCACCACCCCAAATCTCTACCGTGGGTATCGTACAAGGCGACTAAGGATTAATCAATCATGAGGAATGGTCAGCAGCGTTCCTCTTATACCACCTAGCAATAGCAATGTACTGCGACTTTTGAGCCCGGCAAACGGCAATAGGCTCGCCACCTATTACATGGGACCTAACATAATTGGCGAAACGTGGGTGCTAGTTTCACCTCCGCCTACCCCTTCGGGGATTTAGGCGTGATTTATGTATGTATGTACTTCCACTCCGCCCCGATGGGTGCCAAAGGGGCAGGCAGAGGTGTATTAACACCCACGTTTCGCCAATTATGCTAGGTCCCATGTAAGTGGTGGCGAGCCTATTGCCATCTATCGAGCAACATATTTACGTATTCGTTACTTGTAATTGCATTGCATGCATGCACGAGGTCTAGGTTTGGTTGACTTTTATTTATATTTGACATTCAACATATGTCTAGTGGATGGAAGCATAGGGGGAATGGGTCATAGCCCACCACGCTGGAGTGTAGTAGTTGATGGCATTTTAAGCAATATTCGCAATACTTGACATTGTATGGACGGCCAAAAATACTCTAGTTTATTTACTTTAAGGTAGTACCTACCTATGCTATAATTATCTTACATACATACATACATAAATCACGCCCATATCCCCGAAGGGGTAGGCAGAGGTGAATTCTCACCCGCGTTTCGCCAACTATGTTAAGTCCCATGTAATAGGTGGCGAGCCTATTGCCATTTATCGGGCACAAAAGTCGCAGTACATTGTCAGGACGGTAGTATAAGAGGAACGCTGCTGCCCATTCCTCATCACTGATTTATTCTTAGTCGCCTTGTACGAAACGGGAGAGATTTGGGATGGTGACAATTGTATTCTACTCTGCCGTCACCACACGGCTAATTATCTTCGGATGCATTATTTCTTCCACCCAGTATTCTCTCAAAAACATGGAAGGTCTGTTACTCCCGTAATTGGGGACATTAAAAGGCATGATGTTTAAACAATGATTAAGTTAACCTTCGACGAAACAACGGGCCCATGACAAACGAAACACTCAAAGGGCGCTAACTATGTAAAAGCCGCCGTATTTCAGTGAGATGACCGAAACTAGGATACTTCTCTCCGACACGATACCCCTCGGGCCACTAAATCAATATTGAGATGGGCCGCGAATAAAGCGCAACATAAATAACGCTGAGTTAAGAGACTTGAGAGAGAAATGCCCGGTTTAAAAGATTAGAGGAAAAATTGGCTAATGCTCCAAGAATACTTACCTTCTGAAGCTGAATATGATTTCGCTGATCCAATAAATAAAATTAAAAGTTTTGTAGCAACTCATCTCCTGCGAACTCGGCTAGATAATATTGCAAAGAAAATTGTGGCTAAAAAAATACCTTGGGTAGAGTAAAGCTTTATGTTATAGTTATGATTACTTAGATTTTTATGTCACATTATAATATAAATGTAAGAAAAATTATTACAAAGGACATGAAGTCAGAACATGATAGAAAATTGTTGTTAGAAAAAGTTCGAAAAATTCGATGCCTATAAGGCTGCCTATCTGCCTATAAGGCTGCCTATATGCCTATCTGCCCGGAATGCAGAGGGCGCGGGTTGGATTCACGCATCGAGACCATAATTTTTCGAACTTTTGCCGACCACAATTTTCTTTCATGTTCTGACTTCATGTTCTTTGTAATAATTTTTCTACCATTTATATTATTCTATGTTTAAATAACAATTACGCCGTGTGGTGACGGCAGAGTAGTCACCCCAAATCTCTCCCGTGGGGGTCGTACAAGGCGACTAAGGATAAATCAGTGATGAGGAATGGACAGCAGCGTTTCTCTTATACCATCTAGCAATAGTACTGCGACTTTTGTACCCGATAAATGGCAATAGGCTCGCCACCTATTACATGGGACCTGACATAATTGGCGAAACGTGGGTGCTAGTTCACCTCTGCCTACCCCTTCGGGGATATAGGCGTGATTTATGTAAAATTAAATTATAACTTTTATAAAGCTTTTTACTTTACTCAAGGTAGTTTTTTTGTAGTTGGAAGCGACCATTAAGCCTTGAAAGCGACACTGGTGATCTATGGTGAGCATTTCTCTCCAGCTGAGTACGCCTGTAGGACACTTCCATTATAAGCGCCATAATTTATCCCGTACTTCCCGTCTCGCGTTTCAGTTTCATTAAATATTATTTTCTTTCCGAGATAAACGACTGGGCAGACGTTGTTCACCTTCAATCCAATTTGGATTTAATCACGTTGGTATTTGGCGCAAATTGCTATAAGCGGGACGCCTCTTAATCTTCGGGGGCAATTTCGGCTTGTCATTCAATTTCAGTTGAATTCCAATCATTGTCGAATTAGATGGTCCCCTAAATTTCTGACCAATCAAAGAAGACTCGTTTACTATAGCCGTTTTGAATGTTCGGTTCAGTCAAGTAGTGCATTTCAGGCTTGCTTAGAATTGGAAACATATACCGAAATAAAGATCGTCGTAAAATAGAACATAGGTCTAAAAGGGCCATTTTCTGCCAATAATGGCCCCTTAGACCCATGTTACTTTGGCAATATTGCTACATTGCCAAAGCTATTCATCTTTCTGAATCCATGGAATATTTCACATATATTCAATTACGGTAACTACAGCCATTTTACAAATTCTCGTACAAAATTCTCAAACTGATAAATTTTTGCAAAGGAATGTTATTGACCTAGCTTACACAGACGACAAGTGACTAATAACTATTGTATGATTTGCAATATAATTCATACTAAGATCATAAAAGAAATTGCAGATGTTGCCTTTTTAGACTTACAGAACTTAGTTTACTTAATAAATAATATTTTGAAACATTACCTTTTGTTAAACAAAAATGTTTTGAGACCTACAAATGTCCTATTAAATTACTTTCTCCGTTGCCTACGTAAACTGAAATCCTTACAATTGAAAGAAACATAGATATATTTGGATCTAAGACTAACATTGTATTGTACAGCATTGTCAACTAAAGAGACCCTTCTCAGAAAATATGGAGAGAACCGATTCACAATTTTATTATGAGTATGACAAATGCTCTTTGTATTCAATGGGTAATGTTTTTCTTATTTATTTCGAAATAATTCTTTGTTAGAGAATTTTACTGAGCAAATAACGTGTGATCAGAAAAGTTAGGAGTGTAAATGTGGACGTTCTTGTAGTAAATAAGATAAAAGAAAAGTTAGAGTACTTTATAATACCTACTTGATACTTTGAATAATAACGAAGACTTCTTTATTGAACCTGAATTGAGGATCATTATTTCAGCGACTTCTGAATCGTTCTGAATGTGACCGCTGTTGAGTAAGCAAAATTAAAGAAAGATTAGGGTATTTTAAATCATGCCTATATCCCCGAAGGGGTTGCTAGAGGTGAATTAACATTCACGTTTCGCCAATTAAATTAGGTCCCACATAATAGGTGGCGAGCCTATTGCCATTTATCGGGCACGGAAATCGCTACATTGCTATGTGGTTTAAGAGGAACGCTGCTGCCGATCACTCATTGCTGCCTTATCTCTTAGTCGCCTTGTACGACACCCGCGCGATAGATTGGGGTGGTGACAATTGTATTCTGCTCTGACGTCACCACACGGCACAGTTAATAATTCCGAAATAAATAAAAAAGATGAACAGCATATTTGTAACGTAACTTTGATTGGAGTAACAACACCTCAAGAATTTATAAACAATTCCCACACATCTTTGATCGGTTTCCTTACTATTCAGACAAGAACACAACTGACTATATAAAGCCCTGTTTCACAATCGACGGGTAAGTTATGAACTACGTTAAGCTAAGTAAGTTAAGCTTACTTGGCAATTCAATCGACAAATATTTCATAATACAACTGTCAAATTATCTGCCAAGTAAGCTATCCAGAACTTCTCGTCGATTGTGAAACAGGCCCTAAATAACATGAAAATCAGAAGCAAGACAACTTAATAATCTTTCTTTATCCATTACCTTTTATACATTCTATAGTTTTCAGGGTGTTCGTTATTTCTGTTTAATGTTGTAGATTCTGTGGTCGGAATGCTAACCTCAATACTTCAGCCCCCGCTCTCTGCGTGGGTGTTCTTGTCAAAATAAAGCTATGTTAAAGTACTATTTCGCTTATTATTTAACTTGTGAAGTTCTTATTATTCTTGTGAAAGTTTTATTCTAAGAGCTCAGGGATTTTGAGACTTGTTGATTTCATACACTTTGGGCCGTTCTTATTGAAATTAATGGGTACTACAATAAACTTCAAATTAAACCAACACAAGTTCTGAGAGAAATTTTTGGAATAATAAAGTGAAGCAGAAACAAAAGGAATTTAGAATAGTGTTCAGTTTCGATTTCATAGAAACCTTCATATTAATTTTGGTTAGTTTAGGACATGTGATGATCCGTACCTTTAAAATATGCCATTTAGAAATCCAGTAGTATCTTGAAAACCCTAAAATCGAAAGAATTCAAAGCATTTAGGAAAACAACACCCGTATTTAAAGGATGGTAAGCGAGAAATAAGTATGAAAACTTTTTCGTCCATTATCTAGAAAACGTGAAACCTTGCCTCTTTATTGTCGTAAAACTTTTTATGTTTTCCAAGAGCAGTGTTAACAGCCAGCCAGTCGTTTTATTTCGGTGGATTTAAATGTCGTTTTGATATTTTTTCCAGGTTTTGAATATTTTCGGAAATATTACTACAGGCTATTTCAATAGCCTGTTAATTAAGGTAAATCTTTAAGTTCTAACTATTAATGGTAGTGCCTGAACCATACGTACGGTCAGCATCATAAATTAATTAACACTTAGTGGTCTGTCACAAAAAGAATAATATACCTAAAAATAATAATATAATAATACACCTACACATTGATGGACTATAATACTTCACAAATGATCCTTGGCCTTGTACGAAAATGTAATAGTACATAGCCAGTTATCAAATAATTGACCAAAGAAATTGAAAACGAATTAGCTTAGTTCTGCTGATATGTAATCAGAACTAAGCTAATTCGTTTTCAATTTAATCAATGTTATAAGTACCTAAACTTATATTTGGATGATTCGCCAAAAATATAGAATTATACCTCATGTTAATGGTTAAAATGTATCAAATGTATATATACCTACATTTATTTTGATTGCTTAATGGGTCTTATAGGCCTGGTACACAAAACTGCGTTGCAAACTGAATCCGATGCTGTTACTGTCACACTTTATTGATAATAATGGGACTTACACACATTTTTAAAGTTTGAACAGATGTATACATGTGTGTATTACAGAATGGATTTTAATGAGACTTAACAATAATATAGCTCTGTGCCAGGGAAAGGTTCCCCTATCGCTTCCAAGGGCAGAAGAGAATAATAGTTGGAGGAAGCTAAGGAATGATAACCATTATTAAAAGTTAAGATCTAGCGAATAGATCGTGAGTTTCTTGAACGACTACGCAGGATGCCCCGACACGAACTCTTCGTGAAGGAAACGAAGCAAAGTTCGGTACCAGGTAAAAGTTTCTTTACGTCTTGAAGTTTAATTCAAGGGTTTCACTCTAGGTATTCCTTCAATATTATTGATAAGATTTTATTTTATTTACTTAAACTTTATTGCGCACAAAAATGCCATAAGGCACTCTGTGTTTGTACTAGTTAAACGGAAAGCTGAGTATCAACAGAAAATATTATTTGGCGATGCGTAACATGTTAACGTACATACATACATAAATCACGTCGCACTCCATTGCTAGGTGACATAAGAGGCACGCTGCTGCCCCCATTCCTCATCACCGATTTATCCATAGTGATTTTAAGTAATAATAACGTAGATATAAAACAATTAGTGATAATATAATAATGTTGTGCTTACATTACATACAAATATCAATATAGGTACACACAGTGGAAATATTAACATATTGATATATCTGTGATTGACACTATCAGTTCATGTTATGACACTGAAGGTCCGGTAATGGGGCGAAAGATGAAACGTGTGCGTCACGGTCGTTCTAAAGATCATAAGCCTATTCCAATGAAAATCGTGTTTGGAAAAGTTCAAAACATTATAGTCTAGATGCGGGCAGATGCCTATGGCCTCTGCCCGAATTGCATAGGCCGCGGGTTCGATTCCCGCATTAAGACTATAATTTCTCGAACTTTATCTAACTACATTTTGTTTTTGGTGCTTTTAAGTTAAGTAACATAGTATTCTTTACTGATCAACAAGCTTTTGAAAAATATCTGAATTTAATTGTTAAATATTCTATTACAGGTAAGATGCGGTGAAAGCAGGCATTCATTACAATAAGGGGTAACTGTTTAATTTTAGTAAAGAATTTCGGCTTTAATCGTTATTCGACATGTGTAAATCTAATATTGACCCTTTTTTGTCAATAGTATGTGACTACGCCGTGTGGTGACGGCAGAGTAGAATACAATTGTCACCACCCCAAATCCCTCCCGTGGGTGTCGTACAAGGCGACTAAGGATAAATCAATGCTGAGGAATGGGCAGCAGCGTTCCTCTAATACCACCTAGCAATAGCAATGTACTGCGACTTTTGTGCCCGATATATGGCAATAGGCTCGCCACCTATTACATGGGACCTAACATAATTGGCGAAACATGGGTGCTAGTTTACCTCTGCCTACCCCTTCGGGGATATAGGCGTGATTTATGTATGTATGTGACTATGAACACTGATTATGTTTGTTATTAGTTAGTCAGTCAGTCAGCCCAGAGACGCCCACTATTGGGCATAGGCCTCCCCCAAGGATCTCCAAACCGATCGGTCCTACGCTGCCCGCATCCAGTGGCTTCCCGCGACCTTCACCAAATTGTCGCCCCTTAATCGTTAAGTGTAATAATCTTATCAATTTATATTTGTTATTGATAAAAAAATGCTAGTAAAATGGTAAGCTACTCCAACGATTCTCATAGAGCTTCTATAGAAAAACTACAAAATTAAAGTAAAGCTGCCTTAGATATTGCGATTTACGTCGGCAATAAATGCCCATAGTCCCGCCAGCTATTACATGGAACCTAACATAATAGATGATATATTACCCCTGCCTACCTCTTCCCCCGAAGAGGTAGGCAGGGGTGGCAAAAGAACGTGTTTTATGTATGTAATATTTAAATAAAAAGGTTTTCGTTAGCGTTAAAAGAGGTTGCTAGCATTCTGACAACAGCAACCACCATTATGAATAATGCTAAACAAACGATATGTCTGTTCGTACCTATGTACATCTGTTGCCAGTAATGAGTCCCGCTGCAAAAAACCGACTCGCGCAATATTGACAGAGCACCCTTATAAATTAGCAGAGACGGACGCAGCGTTTTTAATTAAGTCCCGAGCCTTTTTGTGTCCAATTATGGCGAATCGAGGCGTATCGTGGTGTAATAACGCGAACCGTCGGGCGGGGCTAGCCATATATCGCGCAATGGTTAACAGTCATAAAGACCTACAGAAATTGTCGAGACATGGATGCAAATTGTCCTCTGCCTACCCCTTCGGGGGTAAATGGGAATTATATATGTGTGATTGTAAACCTTACATGCTGGCCTGGGAGCGAAAAAAATAACGTAGAATGTGCCAGCACTGACCCACCTCAAGAGTGTTGTAAAAGTCGACTAAGGGACATTGCCCGGTGTAGACCAATAAGCACCCTGGGACACCTGTATGCCGGAGGGCAAACCACCAACAACAGCATACCCAAAGAGGGTTAGTGTCAGGTAGGCGGCCGGCTGTAAAACCTAAGCCAAAACCTTGGGCACTATGGATTGGAATGGTGTCACTCCAATCACTCTCTCCGTTCATCGGTCTCTCGACATGGTGTTTTCCATAGTACCTATTACTAACACTAGATGTAAGGACGAATGTTACTAACAAAAATGGATAAATACTAATCCAGGTTCCAAATTGAGAATAGGACAGAAGGATGATTTCATGTATATAGATCCAAATCCAATATTTTAATACGGTATTAAGGTTTAAGATAGAGAACCCAATAGTAATTGACCCAGTCCAGTACTACACGTTATTAAACGTTAAATCGACATTCGATTTTCTGCCAGCATCCATCGATAATGTATCATTCTCCATAACGTCCCTGTCACAGAGGGTTTCATTAAATTTCTTTCGCACGTTAGCGGTTACAGCTGCTGGGATTAATCCGTTATGGAGTCGATTAATCACTCGCTAGAAATGACTGAGATAAATCTCCGGCTATAGGGATGCTCAGAAGGATTCGATTGAGAGAATCTAAAAGGCTTCGGCAAAAACTTAAAACCTATTAGTAATGGATTTGGCTAGATGGGTCATATTAATTGAGCAGCGACTTTGTTTGAGAATCGCATCGTAATAAGGTGTTTTATAATCGCAAATATAAGGTGGGGTGCCATCTATCGGGCACATAAAATCTCAATCGCATGGTATAAGAGGAACTCTGCTGCCCATTACTCATCGCTATTTTATGCTTAGTCGCCTTGTATGACACCCACGGGAGAGATTGGGGTGGTGACAATTGTATTCTGCTCTGCCGCCACCACACGGCGTCGGAAAACGGAATTTTAAAGTTAGACATCGGAATATCGGATGACTATAGGTAGGCTAATTAAACTGAACCGCACCCGTGTATTGGCACGGCTGATATTCATTCTGTCTGAAATTAAGCCGGCTTATTGTCTGATATGCGTGGAAGATTCCACTTCCAGTGAAATTCCCACGTGTCGTTATTAGGTTAAGCTAGTTTCTCGTGCTCATTAATATTTAAATGGTTACGCTGCTCCCCGAGTGTACCTTAGTACGGCCGTAACTGAAACATTTAGTAGCCTAGCGGTGTGCTAGAACTAGATCAATATAATTGTCGTGTGTTAAGCAAAATTGAAACAATTACTTTTTTTTTAAGTGGAGAACGCGACGGCCACAATTGACGTGATCTATAAACTGTGTCCAAAATCAATTAAACAATTTGAACTTTATACCTATGGTGGAAAGGTTATGCCCCACTAACTTTTCGAAGGCCATCAGAATCGTTCATGTATTATATTTAAATTGAATCCCTGTTACACATACTTCATACATTCACACAATCACACGGTGCAGCAGTTATTTAGTTACTTTTGGTCGACAGATATGTATGATATCCTGGAATTGTATACAACTCCTAGGAAATATATACAATTCCGAAGCTGTTTAGGAAAATAATAAAATATTGTTTTAAAAATGATTTAATCTATACATGGCCTGGGAAATGTATACTTTTGGTTTTTTTGTTTGTTTTTTTGTTGACGGCCGCCTTGGTCGAATGCTCAGATTGCTGGGTATTGGCCAAGAGGTCCCGGGTTCGAATCCTGGTAGGGGCAAACTTTGTGATGACCACAAATGTTTGTTTCCGAGTCATGGTTGTATATATGTTTATGTAGTATATTTTCAACATTTATACATATACATAATTATAATAAAAATATGTCCGTCATCTAGTATCCATAACACAAGTGCTTAGGCTACTTATTTTGGGCTAGATGATAGGTGTGAGTGTACAAATATTTATTTATTTATTTGTCGGAGTGGAATGCATTTATGCACCATACCAGCCGCTAGCTAGGCGACTGGCGAGTGTGGGACTCGCTCATCGCACGAAGCGTCAGCAATACCCACTAAACCACTCCGGTGTTCCCCCCAGCCCTTTAAGCGGGGCAAGTCTGGGATCTGCCCCACGGCAATTCACCAGTCAAAAATGTATACATTTCCTAGGAATCGTATATAATTCCAATATCGTATTAGGAAATGTATAAAATAATGCTTCTTATAATAAAACACGGTGTTTTATTTGTTATATTCTTAATTTTTATAGCACAGACATCTTGCTGTAATACAGTAGTTGGTTAGGTTAGGTTAGAACATGAACCAACGAACAGCACGAGCCGAGCGAGCGAAGCGAGCGTGCCACGGCAGCGGCCGGCGAGTGCCAGGAAGTTGTGCTTTTATAGAAAAGTTACAATCTAATAGTTAACTCGCCCCACTATCCCCGCATACCCATTGATATATTATATGTTTTAGTCTCAGACCAACTAAAAATTTCATAACTATTGGTAAAGCCGTTTCGGAGGAATTTTTTTAACAAACACTGTGATGTGACACGAGATTTTTATATATTAGATGAAAGACTAATGACAAACTTAAACTGTTTAAAAACCTCACCACCTATCAAACAAATTTCAAAAACCAATATAATCTCTGTTGCCATTTTATTATAAGCAATTTCTTCGAAACCAGTGAATATAAATGTTTTGCTCAGTCACAAAGATTTACACACTGTTGACCACTTGACGCGGATAAGTGTGAGGAAAGGAAGGCAAACCCTTCAGTGTTTGTACGCAAATTTACTGGGTATCGGATCACAAAAGTCCTTTCAACTTTTATTGCCTGGGTCCAACACGAATTGGAAACTGTCATAAATGTATGTAAAACACTTCGGTCTTCTGCAGAAACTATTTGGAATTCATGAATTAACAATGTAATGGATTTTGTTTTCGGTAATATGTATAATATTTGACAGTAAGTTATGACAAAGAAAAGTGTGGCTAGAAAAAGTTCGAAAGAAAAAACAATTTTCCGTGTGATACTTTTTCTAACATATAAATAATGTTCTAAAAATCTAAATAATAAGTACGCAACAAATAAGGTAGATAAAAAACAATAATTTTGAAATACATAATAAGCAAAAGTAATATTTAAAATTATGCCGTATGATGCCGGCTGTATGGTGCCGGTAGAGTCAGCGCCTCCCATTTCTTCAGCGGATGTCGTACAGGGCGACTAAGGATGACGACAGCGATGAGTAATGGGTAGCAGCAGCAGGTTTCTGTAGTATCATCCAGCAATATTTTGTACTGCGATTTATGTGCCATATAGATGGCAATATGCTCGTCCCCTATGACATGGGACCTAACATAATTAGCCAAACTTTCAGTGTTATATAGACGTGATTTATGTGTGTAATGTTAAACTCAGTGTTTGCGTAAAAATATTAATTAAACCGGGCACTCGGAAATTAAAAAAAAAAAAGAACGGGTTGTTTCCAGCACAAACAAAACGGCACTCTTCATTTTGTTTCACGTAACATCAAGAATTTCGATATAAACACATTAGCTGTACGCGAGCCTACCCGGCTAGCATGACCAACGAAACGCGATATGCTATAGCCGTTTATCGCCTTGAAGATTCATTGGATTTTAGAGAGTTCAAAGCTATATCTGCTATAGCCATAAAGGCTTTCTGATATAGCCATTTATCGCTGTGAACTGTCAAAAATCCAATTTTTTTACAGTTCAAAGTGATAAATGGCCATATCATATCGTGTCTCGGTGATCATGCTAGCCGGGCTAAAACGGAATGTTAATTGACGCTGAAAAGGTTCCCCGACAAAAGGCGAGCCTCGCACAATATCAAATAAGAATAAAACTGGGCCAGGGGGCCAATTCTCGCCATATAAGGGATTATTCCGAATTCGAGTTTAAACATCGAACGCTTATTTCGCAGACTAAGGGCCTGTTTCACAATAGACAAGTGAGTTCGAAGTAGCTTACTTCGCAGATCAATTGACAGTTGTAATATGAAATATATGTCAATCGAATTGCAAAGTAAGCTACTTCGAACTTTCTTGTCGATTGTGAAACAGGCCCTAAATCTCGAAATTCGAAAGCTGCCGCCCACTCGGAAGTAATTCGAACGGTTCTCCTTCGAAATAAATTGTTCTCGATTTGTCCAGAATAGATTATGACTTGATTGTCATTCGAAAAAAGTTCGAATCCGAAATTTTTCTCGAATTCGGTTGTGCGAGAATTGGCTCCCAGGTAATGAAATAGGGAGTAGCCCCGGGAGCTAATTTAATATTAGCTCGAAGTTGCCCGAGTCGACATCGCGCCCAATTAGGGAGGGTACGTCGGCTGAATTTAAATAGTGCTGCATTGATGGAGCCCGGACGGACGACTGGGGATAGGAAGGGCGGAGTTCTGTAGGGAAAACATGCGGGCACGCCATCGCGGGTAGATGGAGTGGGAGATGTGTGTTTTCGTGTTCGGTAACACAAACAGTGGGTCTTGACGAACATTTGGTCACTTTCGCATATTGCCACTTGCGGAGATCATCGTTATCGCACAACGCCACTTTCGCAAAACGACATTTTCGCACAGTGTCACTTTCGCAAAACGACATTTTCGCAGCACGTCAATTTCACAAAACGACACTATCGCAGAACGTCGTATACGCAGGATATCATTCCAGTAATTTCTCAAAATCCTCTGCAAGAGAATAAAGTGAGTTTAATAGACAATCTTCCTGATTGTCCATTGTAGACCAATAAGCACTTTGGGGCACCCGAATGGTGGGGAAAGAAACCACTAACAACAGCATACCCAATCACTATCTCCGTTCATCGATCTATCGACAATGGTCCTTTCCGTCTCTTTTGTATACATTCCTGTATACCCTTCCGGTGTGATGGATGATATGAATTAAAAGGAAGAAAATGGCTTGATGACGTCCGACTGATATTAATGGAAGAGGAAACCTACTGCGCCGACCCCAGATAGACTGGGAACAGAGGCGTTACTCTGGAAGTTTAATTCGTTCGATCGAGTATTTGCGTCTTTGTCGCTCTTATTTTAACACGCAGTGGCGTGAGAAAGACGGATAGATGTGAGTTAGTCGTTCGGAGTTTCAGAGTAGACCTCCTAGACAGGAAGAAGACTATATTTGAATAATGTAAATGTAGGTAATACCTATTTCTAATATCGTGTATCGCTTGTACTTAAAGGATCAATATACTCATAAATATATAGTTCACGTACAATGTTGAAATGCGGAATATTTCTTTGGCCCCAAGGGTCCATTCGGGGAAATAGGAAGAGTAATCTGTTAGAGGTATTTAGTAAGATGTAATCTTTTAATTACAAATAGATGACTTGGATAATTGTCGTGTGGTGACGGCAGAGTAGAATACAATTGTCACCACCCCAAATCTCTCCCGTGGGTGTCGTACAAGGCGACTAAGGATAAATCAGTGATGAGGAATGGGCAGCAGCGTTCCTCTTGTACCACCTAGTAATGTACTGCGACACTTTTGTGCCCGATATATGGCAATAGGCTCGCCACCTATTACATGGGACCTAACATAACTGGCGAAACGTGGGTGCTAGTTCACCTCTGCCTACCCCTTCGGGGATGGAGGCGTGATTTATGTATGTATGTATGTATGGATAATAATATGATATTCCCAAGAGCAGTATATGAAAGGGAATTCTAGGATATATATATACATAATATATACAACTAGGATATATACAACATATATACATAATTCTTACCTTGAAACGAACAGGTTCACTCTAAAATTGTCAGGATACTAACATAATTAGTTAATCTTCACTTTAATTAACATATTGGATGATATTGATACGCAAAGAAAGTTAACGAAAGGATTTAACCTCTATTTAATTGACTCGCTGAGTAACTAGGTACTTACCTAATCCATTACATAATGATTGTAAAACAGACCCAATTCTTATAAAGTTTAGTGTCAAATACCTGTCAGAATTTGTATGGATAAATGTAAATTTTGACAATACTTAAATGTTAAGATGGACTCAAACTTTGAGTAGGTAGCGTTTCAGTATTCGGGGCATAAGCTCATTAAGTTATATCACTTGTATAGTAAATCATTTCATTTTGAATGTGACTCAAATGGTTATTTAACATATTTGGTGTGGTGACGGCAGAGCAGAATACAATTGTCACCACCCCCATCTCTCCCGTGGGTGTCGTACAAGGCGACTAAGGGTTTGAACAGCAATGAGCAAACAGGCAGCAGCGTTCCTCTTCTTGCACCACCTAGCAATATACTGCGATTTCCGTGCCCAATATAATTATGGCAATTGGCAATAGGCTCGCCACCTTTACATGGGACCAGAGGCGTTACTCTGGAACTTTATTTCGTTCGATCGAGTATTTGCGTCTTTGTCGCTCTTATTTTAACACGCAGTGGCGTGAGAAAGACGGATAGATATGAGTTCTTTCGTTCGGAGTTTCAGAGTAGGCCCCCTGACCTCATTGGCGAAACGTGGCTGTTAATTCACCTCTGCCTACCCCTTCGGGAATATAGGCCTGATTTATATTTAAGTGTATTTTTATCGAGAAATCGGAATATGGACTGCAGACAATGTTGTTTTTTGTTGGATAATTTCAATTTGTCATCGACGTCTCCAATTCACTTGAGCCAAGTGATTTCATGGTCGTTTATCAAATATCGACCGCCAATGAAGCTTAGATGATAAATGACGGGCGTCGCGTAAAATGTTTATAAATCTTGTGCAGTGTTTGTAAACGCGACTTGTAACCGCTACCAACACGGTTTACAGGGGCGGATCCTGAATTTGTGAATGGGGAAAAAATACGGTTTGTGTGTATGTTTGTGCACTCATAAACAATGGCTAAGGATATTTTATGGTTTCTCAGCCCTCATTCTTATTATACTGACATATTCTTTGCAGTTTTTCAATGACTTACTTAACTATGGTCATCCGTCGTAACATTAAATAAACAGCACATAAATCGTCAGTATTTTAATATATGATCTCGCATATGAATTATAAAAGGTTTTCAATATATTGCATCAATGGCAAATCAGCGCTATGCTGCACCATTCTGCAGGATACCGTACTGCAAAATACCACCCTGCAGTACTGCAATATGCTGCACCTTGTTTACATCATTTCTAAAGCCTCAGAGATCCAACAAGTAGACACCAGCCTCCGTAGCACGGGACGTGGACAAAATCTCCTCGAGGAGAAGAAAATATTTTCTTCTCGCTCTAACTCCCATTAAATCCCGAGACAAAACACTGTCAAATGGTGGAGGGAGATTTTTTCCCGTGCTAGGCCTACAGTTAATGTTAAGGTGTTAATGTTTTATGTAAGTGTAGCGGCTCATTAGTTATTTACAAGCTTTCGAGAGTTCAAAGAAAAGCGAACGGCCTGCGTACAGTCGTAATTATATTTAATTTAATTAACATTTGATTCCTAGCAGAGCGTCTCTGCTTTAAGTTGAGACAGCATGGATAATGTGTTGGGTTTAAGCATACAAGCGACAATGAAACTATGATCATCAAATAATTATTGAAGAATCTTCCTCAAGCAAGGCACGTTCTTAATATTTATATAAAACATATTTTTTTATCTTATTGATAGGCACATTTACAGACATAACGATTTCATAACATTCGCTTATAAAATATCACAAAATACAGTAGTGAATCGCAGTATATTGCTCAGCAGTATAATATGAACGCTGCTGACAAAGATGTTTAAGTTTAGGACAAATTGTCGGGAGAGAAAAATTTAAAAGTTTATTATTTTACAATTTCAAGGCTGGTTCCTTTACAATTACATATTTTATATTAATGCTAAGAACATACAGATTATTTCACCAAATCGGATATGAAATTCCCGCTATAAATCGCCTTAAATAACTGGATATTTTTAGTGCTGTATATTAAAAACTATAAAGCTCTAAACTAGAAATACTTCCCACGGTTCTTAGTACGGCCTAGTGCACAAGAAACTTAACACTACGTTTCCAAATTAATTTTTATTCCGATCATATAAGGCGCCAAGTTGTATAACATAACTTATACCACTATATTACTAACTTAACGGCCATATAATTGCAATTGACTTGATCTATATGGAATAAAAATATTACGTTCTACTTATTGATTCTTAACTCCGTAGGGCAAACGAAATTAAATTACTTTGACATGTGATATTACATAGCAAACAAACCTCATATACATTGTTAATCGTTTCATTAAAACATTTTGTTTGCTTACCATGCATTTAATTATGTTCGATATTTGCATGTCACTAATAAAAATGATAATTAAAGAAATGAAAGACCATTATTTATAGTAGAGAAGAGAACGCATTTCTAGTGGAATGGGCATAATTAGTAATATACCAAACACAATATAAGATAGCGAAATAAAAATGGCGATTTAATGTATTCACCGAAACATTATGGCGATTTATTACAAAATGTATCGTTTAAGAACAGGCAGGCGGCCACAGATAACTTGGAAATAATGGGAGAAAGTTTGTTGATGATGATACACGGTTTGATTTATTCAAACAATGATACAATACACATAAGTTAAAAGTAAAATTCTACCATACGTAAATAAATCACGCTTATAGGTCCCCGAAGTCCAGGGTGAGTTAACACCCACATTTCGCTAATTATATTAGGTCCCAGGTGGCGAGCCTATAGTCGTCTATCGGGCACGTAATTCGTACCATATTGCTAGGTGGTATAGGTATAAGATTTTATCGCGGATCGTGATCAAGATTGACTGTGTACATGGCCAGCGCCATACACTGGACAAAGTTATTTAATGTCAACAGGAATACCCTTTTGACGTGAAATAATAAAATAACCAATCTCCGCTGTGTACGCCAATGAGTCAGAAAGACAGACAAATTTTTATTTGTTTTTTTCCCTATTCTGTTGACGCACGTATGAAAAAATGTGTTTCAACTGACGTCGAGTTATTTGACATTGACAACATCACTAAGACAGTGATGGCTGAATGAACATTTTTCAGTAGGTATTTATTTCAGAAGATCTATGTTATACCGACCATTTGTCTTGTGGTAATTGTACGTTGGAATATACATCATAATAATTGGGAGTAGTAGTTCAGCAGAATGAATTCAACCTAAAAGAATAGTTTAGCAATATTTGCTAAAATTAAAATACATATTCATATAATTATGAGGATTTGTAAGGGAAAGGTGTATTCTTCTGAAAGAATACAATTGTATCCACCCTCCATCTCTACCGTGGGTGTCGTCATACGACTAAGGGTAAAGACAACGATGAGTAATGTGCAGCAGCTTTTCTCTTGTACTACCTAGCAATATACTGCGATTTACGTGCCCGATACATGGCAATAGGCTCGCCACCTATTACATGGGACCTAACATTTGGCGAAACGTGGGTGTTATTTCACCTCTGCCTAGCCCTTCGGGGATATAGGCGTGATTTATGTATGTATGTAGGTTATCAATATCTAGCGAAGATGCATACGGCCATACATGTCCCGCCCTGTCCCTTTTGAGCGCGGTTTTAGCTGCTCTTCTTCTTCTCCCTGCTCTGTTCCCAGTCTATCTGGGGTCGGCGCAGTATGTTTCCTCTTCCATTCATATCGGTCAGGCGTCATCAAGCCATCCACTCCCTTTTGATCCATATCATCCATCCACAGATATATCAATTTAATATATCTGTGCATCCATCACACCGTAAAGGTCCTAGTGATGAATGAATATATAGAAAAGAGACGGAACGGACCATATCGAGAGTTAGCTGCTACTTTATAAAATTACATTAGTAAAATAACTTTGAACAAAGCTTCTCAGAACGGCTTAGCAAATATTTTTTTAAAGACATCCGCTCTAAGAGATTAGACTAATGAAAATGAAATTGCACAGTAGCACAAAGGCTCCGGTGAGTGTTTAAAATAAGATTCATTAAGACACCGTCCCGGCTGGATTTAATTAGTTAACTTTGTAACTTCAATATTTCATATTCACAGTTGGGACACAGTGCATAACGGGAAAGCAGTATGTGAAACTGCGATTGTATTATAAAACTTTCCCTTCTGCAAGAAACTTTAGACTTTTGAGTGCTATGTTGAATTTATTGTTAGTGTCAAACTACTTATGATATTGGCCGTAGTTACCTTAAATTGTATGAAAAATGTTTAAAAAGAATTATCGTTTTTCTAACCAAAAACGAAAATTTTCTTTGTAGACATTTTCGTTTCGGCTTGAAGGTGATGTCATGTCATGATGAGGAATCTCACTAACTTTATAATTTTCTTCTCTTATCCCTCTTAAATAGAATATTAAAAAATAAATTAGTTGATTCCTTTGCTTGTAAATAGTTTTCTATTCGATTTTAATTTCAACATTATATAAATGTTAGAAAAATTACTACAAAGATTTTGGTAGTTAGAAAAAGAATTTCGAAAAATTATGGTCTTGATGCGGGAAACGAACTCGCGTCCGCTGCTATCCGGGCAGGTGCCTGACCGCTCGGCCAATAGTTTCGTTGTTACAGAACATAATTTACCGTATTCTTTAAAGAAAACTTGGTGGGTTCTGTAGGAATTGATAGTTCTTTTAAAAACTTAATGCGGTAGTCACCTCCATAATCAACAAAATGAATATATCGCTTTCAAACCCCGAAAGCATTCTTTAATCAGGTAAAAGTGAATGTAAATTTATGTCAAATGTTATCGAAAATATCAGCTTCTTACTCCCAACTTTCATCGCTTTGTGCAAGTGATTCTTCTGTTATACATTTCACTGTGACATAAAACAGCATCAATTGTTATGCGTCAGATATAATTTATTTACTTAATTAATTTTTAGGAACATTGCTTTTAGCATTCATGGGGAGACGGCTGAAACTTTTTTAATCACCGTTGTTAAAAAGCAATATTAAAAGGTTTAACAGTATTAAGGTAATACCGCCTTATCATATAACTGTTCGTAACGTTGCTTGGATAAGTCTTAAAGGTCGGATCTCACCAGGGCGAGCGCGTCGTTGGTGAATCGAGATTTTTCGCTTTCGTTCTATTAGGAATTAAAGTAAATTGGACGAAATCATACAATTGACCCCGGTAGTAGTGTCTGCTGTTTGAGCGCAATTGCGTAAACTAAGCAATCTAAGCAGCTAAAACTAAGCAGCTTCGCTGAGGCCCGATCATTGGATGGATGATCAAAAATATATTACTCGAGTTACTCCGTGCTTCGGAAGGCACCGGTCCTGGCTGCATCTACAGTCGATAATACCCACCAAGCCGCGCTGAGCCACTTGCTTCGGAAGACACATTTACTTAAAGCAGGCCCACTAATCCTCACTGGGCCGGCTTGGTGTGTTATGGCCCATTCTCCATAATATTCTTCCATCCATAGGGAAGGTCTGAGCCCCAGCAATAGGGACACATTTTACTGACAACCAGCCTTCCGTTTAATAAAGTGCTGTTCTTAATTTTGTAATTATTTCATATTGCACGGTAATTAGTTACCTTAATCATAAATCTAAAGAGAAGTTTGTACAATTTTATAATAAAAATAGTGTTACGCCTCAAATAGATGCGTGCAATGACGAAATTTCATGTACACACTTTTCTCATTAAGAAATTCGATTACTTAAAAAGTAAAATGTAATACCCTAAGTACGTATTCGTCAGAAAGCTGAAACGACTTTCGCAGAAACGGTTTCATTCAGGCATGTGGCAGTTCTATAACAATCTCCTTAATTTTGTTAATTATATTTTGATCCGCATCAAATTACTATTTCTTAGATAACGGGTTGGATTAGGAGTTTTGCCTGAAATTCGTAAAATAATCTTTTGGCGTTATATTTAGCAATTGAGGCTCAATGTCTCGACGACTGGAATCAAAAGATTTTTCATGTCTTTTCTTGCTATAATTATCAAACAAATCTCCCCACTTTTTTTCAGTTAGGTGGTATAACAGATAGACCAACTCGAGATAATACATTTTGTTCAACCTTCAAGCTACTTGTTTTGGTGGTAATCATTGATTAGTTCCCGCAATCGGAGCCTCGTGCCCGATAAATGGCAATAGGCTCCTATGGGGCCTAACATTATTGGCGTAACGTGTGTGTTAATTCTTCTCTTAACTAATTTAACCTACCCCTTTGGGAAAATAGACGTGATAGATGTCTGTTTGTAATTGTAAGGAGAGCTTAGTTTCCATGCATCAATAATAACATCATATCTCCCATACTATGTAATTACATCATTCACACGTTTGCATGACTATTTCTGTCTAAGCCTCTTACCTCTAAATTCAACACAATCGCGCCTAGAATCCTTGAAACGCTAAGTACTACAACGCTCATGTCATCCCTCATATAAATTAGTAATTTCACTTTGAATGTGGAGCTATTTTGAGGAATATTTTACACTGCTTCGTCTTGGTTCAAATAAGGGTTTCCTTTATATATGATTAGTATGTGTAAGCTTTTGAGACAAAATGACTTGTCTATTTTATTAGGTACCTTATAGGTATTTTGATCTGTCATCATCAGTCGCCAAATAACTTATTATAATGTACTATGTTCATTCTGTTAATTTTATAAGACTAATCTCTTAGCATTCCATAGATTCGACCATGCTAAAAATTCAGTGAAAACTGCTGTAGATATTTTTGTAGGCATATTCTGCAATCCGTTGGCGATATTTTAAAACTACCTGTCACTCTAACTAATCTAGATTTATGGTAATGTGTGAGATTGACGACTAAATTCAAACGATCGCAACCCTTGTAGAGTAGTAATCTTACAGAATTTCCTGACAAGCTGAGGCTTACCAAATCCTTACGTAATCAAGCGATAGAGCTCATACCAACATACCAACACCATTACTACAAATTAGTTGAAACAAATGTATTGCATGGTATTATGTCATAACATCTAGGATTGTACGTTAGTCGAAGATTATTCGTAATTATATCGTAAGTGATTGATGTGTATCGTGACAGTAATGGAGCACACAGTGCGACCGTTATGTACGCGAACAGATATTGAGTTATATTGTTATCTCTGATCGACTCAACAGCGTTATTCTAATTGATACCATTTTCGGTTTACTGTGTATTAATGTTGACAGATGGCAAAGGTTTTTATTGCTTGTCGATAACAGGGGCGATATCATTTTATTATTCAACCAGATCATTATTTTCAAACCCAAGAACACTTCAGGTGCCATTTTTCTTTAAACGGAAAACCATTTTTTATACCGACCGTACTCGCATTAAGTATTGTCACCCCAATTCGCCCCAACCATTTGTAACGTATTGTTTCTGCACAATCACTGACCCAAGATTCTACGTTGATTTAAGTCAACATGGCCCCTAACTCAAAGCTCTACAGTTGACTTTTGAATGGAAACAAAGGTTTGTATAATCGAGGCAATCATTTCTGTTCTATAGCGAGGGGGTAAAGGTTCGGTTCCTACGTGATCGGCTGTTGCTAATTCGATCATTCGGGTACATGTGCTATCTGGAATGTTTGTTGACATGGAATCACAATGGGTTCTGAACCTAAGATCGTGGGCATAAGATTTATTTTGCGTGAACCGTTAACTGAAGATTAAATTTTACAAGCTCTGAGCGCCTTCTCTATTTATCCAGGTACAGTGTTAGGTGTGAATCTTAATACGAAGTAATTGAATTTAATGCTCGGTTTTACTAACACGTAACACTAATATTTTGATCTGTTAACGCTATTGAACGGATTAATAGATCTAGTAAAATGTAAGTGTCGGAAAGCTTCATCTTATTTCATTTCTTTCGTTAGAAAGTATGGTTGTTACTTCTGTTCTGCAACTATCAGGAGTACTTGTTTAGAAATGATTATTTAGTTAGATAGTCAGGAAGCTCCATTTCTTTCTTCGCATCTAAAGAAAGTGTGTCAAGATCTCTAGACACCCTGTTACAAATTCTTGAAAACTTTTTGTCAATCAATTACTATCGGAATTGAACTACGCCTAGTGTTTGTGCCCCAACAAGATATTGAATGGGGAACGGCTCATTTTGTTACCCTTTAAGTCTATTTACATAATTCGTCGTGAAATTGACTTAACCGTTACAATTTGCATAGAATTTCGCGAACAAATTGTGTTTCTTGAACCACAATACGAAATGGTATCGGTTGAAGTGAGACTTGTTGCTGCTGAAAAACCATCGTAATTTCCATTATGTGATACATAAACCCATTTGTAGCCTGGTGTAGCCATCAAATAGCCGATTCTCCTTGTGTGTATTTACATCACTGATCACTATTATACAAGTACGCTGGCCTGAATACGTCTACTAAAATGTCAAATGTTTCTTGTGCCGATTTGAAGCGGCCCCGTCGAGTGGCAAGGGTACTAAATTTGACGTTTGTTGCTTGTATTTGACAATGGAAATTCATCCCTATTATTAGTTCCGTGGACGTTCATCTTCGTAACACCAGTGCCATCAGCGCCAAGATGGCGATAATCAAATCGGCTTAATTTTTTGGATGACAACCTTCAGTCCAGCGGCCAGTATTAGAAGTCAGTGATTTTCATCCTTTGGTAAAGACTATGCAAGAAGATTCAACCAGAACAAAAACAGAATAAAATCGACATTTTTTATTTTTTTCTGGTGTATCTTGCATCTTTCTGTTAAGTACATTTGTTGCTACAATAGGAACCTGGGTCGTCAAATTATGATATTCTTAAAAACCTCTTCAGTTAAAATGTATTGATGGTTCAATACATATTTCATCTGATCCTTCCAATTCATCTGACTTAATGAAATTCCTGGCTTGATCCATCCCATCTTTATCCCGATCATGCTTTTGCTCAGACGTGGGTAGATCAATTTGTATTCATCGTGTATTTTTTGGTCATGACGCCGCGTGTGTGTTATGAAACCTTAATTCTAGGTTCTTTAGGTTTGACGTCAACTAAAATGTCATGTACGAAGAAACTTCTTTTTATACAAATATCCATCCATTCGTCAATAGCTATTAGCGCAGTGGCTTGGTTGCCGCTTGGTTTACGATTGCGTAATTGAGCAATGTTCGCTGAGGCCTGTCGTCGGATGGGTGACAAAAAATATTATCTCGAGTTCCCCCGTGCTTTGAAAGGCACGTTAAACAGTTGGTTCCGGCTGCATCTGCAGTCGTAAATACGCATCAATCCGCACTGGGCCAGCGTGCTGGGTTATGGTCCATTTTCCCTATATTTCTCCATCCATAGGGAGGACCTGTGCCCCAGCAGTGGGGACATTAAACGGGTGGTGATGATGATAAAGTTAAGTTAGAAAGACAGTGACAATTAAGAATCCAAATTGTAAATTGATAGACTAAATTTAGATCATGATAAATCAGTGACTGCATTAGACTATTGAAACAAATGTGTAACGTAACTTGAGTAATATCAAAACAATGAAACACGTCAACAGAAATATACGACAGACAAGGAAAAAGTGAATATCACTCGTGACTCGAATTTCTATCCGAAAATATGGAGACAGCTACAAATGTACCTAATGGGGGATAGATATTGGGGTTATCTACGGTCCACGGCTTAGTCTTTTCATAACTCGCTCATTCAGCAATAAAACGGCACAACTCAAAAAGTACTTCGAAGCATTTTTTATTTAAAATGTAGATGTATTAAGACCTATTTTTGCAAGAAAAGCGTTCATGAATTGTGTCTCTTTCACATTCAAGAGGCGAATTATATCTGATTTACTTACACTTTGAAAACCCGAAACTAAAAGGTTTTCAATAGAAGCTCCGTCATCAATTCAGCGTCTTTTCAATTCAATTTCAATAGAATCACTTACAAATGAGAAATTACCGTTGGATCCCAAGACAATTCGCTTTTAAACGATTAATTCATATTGTAAATTATTGATTGGAGGAGCATTATGAATAGTGTAGTGGCTTAGCGTGCTTGGCCTGCAATTGCATAAACTAAGCTATGTTCGCAAGGGCCGGTTTTCAGATGCATAGTTAAAGATTTTGGTGGTTAGAAATATAGTTAACTCAACCAATTGTTAAAAATTGATGGTTTATGGCCCTAAGGATGTCATCGGATCAGTCAATCAGCCAAGAGACGCCTACTCCTGGGCATAGCATAGGTCTCCCCCAAGGATCTCCAAACCGATCGGTCAGGCGCCGTCCGTATCCAGCGGTTTCCCGCAACCCTCACCAGATCGTCGGTCCACCTTGTTGATACCAACAATACCAACGCTGCGTCTCCCTGTGCGCGGCCGCCATTCGAAGACTTTGGATGAGTGAGCAAAAATAATATCTCGAGTTCCGTGCTTCGGAAGGCACGTCAAGCCGTTGATCCCGGCATCTGCAGAAGTTAAAACCCACCAAGGGCCAGCGTGGTGGTTTACGGTCCATTCTCACTGTATTCTTCCATCCATAGAGAAGGCCTGTGAGGACATTACAGCCCGGCTAGCATGACCACCGAAACACGATATGATAAAGCCATTTATCGCTTTGATCGGTCAAAAAACAATGGATTTTTGACAGTTCTAAGTGACAAATGGCTTTATCATATCGTCTTTCGGTGGTCATGCTAGCCGGGCTGGGCTGGTAATGATGATGATGGTGACGTAATTTATCGCGAAACAATTTTCGGAGTGCGTACCCGTGAAGTCCTCACATTTATTCTTACTAAGCAAGCAATTAACTTGAAAGCCAGCGCTAGATTAGGGTTTTCATTAGCGGCTGACGGAGTACACGGGACAGCTGAGCGACACGTCATTGACCTCTTAACGATGCCACGTTGTGTAGTAATTTTTGCTGTGGTACCTACTTTTATTAAGCAAAGTACCTACTTTCTTCTGTTTTGCTCTGAAGCGCGAACTTTAGCATTACTCGTTAGAAGACAGCTTGCGTAAGAGTTATTTTTAAAATATTAATTTTTTATTTAATAAAAAGAAAAATTTATATTGTCAAGAAAAAAATCTTTGTACCCATGCTTCATTCATCATATTGTCACCTTCTCGTACATGGCGACTGAGGGTTAAGACAGTGATGAGTAATGGTCAGCAGCGTTCCTCTTATATCACCTAGCAATATACTTACGTGCCTGATAGATGACAATAGGCTCCGCTCCCTACTAGACTCCCACATGGGACCTATCATACCTAATTGGCGAAATGTGGGTTTTATTTAAAAACTCTGCCTAACCTTATGGAGATAAAAAGACTTGATTTATGTGGAAAGAAGTGATCTCTTTCTACCCTTGTGGGGGGAGGCGTGATATAGGTATGTAGATGAATGTGGCAAAGTGTGGCAAACTAAATTTATTTACTATATAAATTTAGTTTGCCACTATTATAGCATTGATAAAATTATAAATTGATAATATAGCTAGATATAAATAGATATTATAGCATTGATAAAAGCATTGATAAAATTATAGCATTTATAGCATTGATAAAAGTTGTCACTATTACTGCCGCATTCAGAGACGTCTATTAACTTTAATGGGGTACTTAATGTCAAAAAAATCATTCGATTCTAGACCATAGACCAAGCAAGAATAGCGCCTATAATAGTTTTGAATTGTCATTTTTTGACATCGAGTACTCAGCCGTGTGATGACGGCAGAGTAGAATACAATTGTCTGTCACCACCCCAAATCTCCCCGTGGGTGTCGTACTAGGCGACTAAGGATAAATCAGTGCTGAAGAATGGGCTGCGTCCCTTTTATACCACCCAGCAATGCACTGCGACTTTTGTGCCCGATAAATGGCAATAGGCTCGCCACCTATTATATGGGACCTAACATAATTGGCGAAACGTGGGTGCTAATTCACCTCTGCCTACCCCTTCTGGGATACAGGCATAATTTACTTTTACATGACACTTTTGTATAAGTACTCATTATCTTTTATTGACGTTTCTGAGTGCGGCAGGTAGTATCCAATGGGTAGTTTTCGAGATATTTGTGGTCATCTACCTAACAAATATCTCACGTTCCCGCTAGGTGCACTTTGCCAGTGTATGTTGTTTTAATTCAATCTCTTTCCCTTTTATGGCAAACTCTTCGACTTCCTCACATTTCGCTCCGCTAATCTGAGTTTATTCAATAACGTTCTTTATGAACCGTGCAGTCGTTAAACAAGGCCTATCATGCTCGCCGTCGAATGCATAAAAATTTATGGCATCCCGGTTATCCCATTTCAGCCGATATTAGGGATAAATTGCGTTTGTGTCTTAACCCTAAAAGGCATTTATTATTGAACAAATAGGAATCTTACTGCCTTATTTAATAAACAAGGTTCAAGTATAGACTAGTTGTTACTCAGTGTTTTGCTTCTTTCGTCACATTCAAAATCATGTTTGTGAGACGAAGACAAAACGCGGAATAGCTGTACCATGTTTACTATTAGTTTATTCATAAGACGGTTAGATATTTGACATTTATAATTGATTATTCGGAATCATTTTCTTCTTCTGTAATTCTAATAACTTAAAAATTAATTAAACGTGTTGTCATGCTCGCATTCGCATGGTAGGCGAAAGAGGTGTATCAACACCCGCGTTTCGCCAGCTTATTTCAGATTCCATATAATAGGGCGCGAGCCTATTGCCATTTACCGGTAACTTTAATCGCACGGGGCTGAAAATAGCTGTCGCAACGGGGCTGTTAATACACCTCTGCCTACCTCTTCGGGGATTTATGTTTGTATGTAATTTGCTAGATTAGGGTAAGTTTTGTAACTGATAAGAGGCTATAGACTTGGATGGTTTGGTCATGTTATGCTAATAAATAAAAGCTATGTTAGCAGAAGAATGTTAGGTATGAACGTGGGGAAGAGCGTAGAAGGAGAAGACCAAAGAAAAGATGGATGGATTGTATACAGGAGGATATGATTACGAGAGGGGTGTTTTAGAAATCGGTGAAGGATAGAGAGGAGTGGAAGAAGAAAACATGTTGTGCCGACCCCGCCTATAGCGGGAGAAGAGAAGAAGAAGAAGTAATTTGCTAGATGGCTCATTAGGAGAGATGCTGCCCATTCCTCCATTGTATTTAAATTATAACTACTGATTAGTCTATATCTGACAGATCACTGTCTCCTTTGTGGGTATTATAGTGTCTCGTAATCTCGTTTGACCCCAGTCCAGTCAACGCAGCACAAATCCATTTGGCGTTGGTCGGCCAAACGTCTGTGATTGCCAATTAGGGCAGTTGTCGCCAGCGAGCGGAGTGCGAATTTGGACCGTCTCCGTTCACCGGCGAATACAGAAACGCTACTCAAAGTTGGAGTCCTGCTTAACATTTACGTATTGTCAAAATCGACGTTTTTCCATTCAAATTTATTTAACTATTTAAGCAGTGCTCAAAATTTTAGTAGCGTTTAAGTATTCGGAGTCTAGTCTAGATCTAATAGATCACTGTCACCTTTGTGATTATTATGTGGGTATTAGAGTGTCTCATTTGACCCCAGTCCAGTCAATGCAGCGCAAATCCGTTCGGTGTTGGTCGGCCAAACGTCTGTGATCGCCAATTAGGGCGGTTGTCGCCAGCGAGCGGAGTGCGCTCGCTTGCGATTGGCTCGATTAATAATTTGGACCGCCTCCGTTCAATTATGTATCTGTAATTCTGTGCCGGTGGTGCGGGTGTTGCGACTGGCGTTAGCACTTTACTGTTAAAATATTGTCTAACTTCCGCACTCAGAGACGTTAATTAACATTAATGGGTATTTAATGTCAAAAATTTTCATTTAAATCTAGACCATAGACCGAGCAAGAATAGCGACTAGTTTTGAATTGTCATTTTTTCACATAATACCTGGTACTTTGGTCACTGCAAAAATTTTTGGAATTCGTTCAGACCATCAAACTGAACAAATTTCACTATGGCACAACTCCAAATTCACGAAAAAAATAACAGCTGTTTCATACATTTGGGTCAAGTATGTATTATCATTTTGTATGAAACAGCTGATATTTTTGATGTTGCCATAGTGAAATTTGTTATAAATACACACATATAAATCACGCCTATAACCGCGAAAGGGTAGGCAGAGGCGAATCAACACCCAAGGATAGGGACCGTACAATAAATAGGTGGCGAGCCTGTTGCCAATTTGCCATGTCTCGGGCTCGCAAATCGCCATATATTGCTAGGCGGTATAAGAGTTACGCTGCTGCCCACCACTTATCACTGTCCTCTCCCCTAGTCTAGGACCAAACTTGTCGTATTATATTATTTGTCTATCAAATTTAATACGTATATCGTAAACTAGATTTTTTTGATTGTTATTAATAGAATAATTATGGCTATTTATGTTACACTTCGACTGAAAAACCAAAACACATTATAGGCACGAACTAACATTACATACATACATACATATATAAAACACGCCTATATCCCCGAAGGGGTAGGCAGAGGTGAACTAGCACCCACGTTCCCACGAACTAACATTAGGCATTATGAATTTCCCCCCATAACTCATTACCAACTGAAGTAGAAACAAAACACCGTCGCTATCGAGTTCCTCCCCTCGCTGGAAACAAATTGAAATCCAACATTGTATAGGCATAAATGTATTGTCTTCTTGTCGTCATAATGGGGCTCATTCTTCAAAGAAATGGATATTTTAAAGGCAAGCTATAGTTACATCAAATACTTTAGGTACACCCCCATTTATGGCAGGCGGGCCGACGTTAAGAGCCTACATGCCTACGAGCCTGTGTGTTATTTTCATTTATAATACGATTTTTATTGCTTATGGAATAAATGACTTATGACTTACCGAGCATATTCAAGAAAAACAGCATACACGGTTAAGTTGATATAATCAATAGTTTTCCAGTAAAAGTCATAAAAAAAACATGTATTTGCAAGCATAATAATTGTACCTACACCGGTACAATTATTCCGAAGTCAAATTACAAAATATCTAATGATGTAATATAAAAAAACTTTAAATTGGAGCAAAAACTGAAAACTGTTGTGTTGGCGTTCGCTAAATCATGTTTAAATTTATAAGAATTAGATCCTATACTTAGTCTTAGCTTCATACAACCCAAATATTCACTACAAGTCTTACGTTTTACATTTTCGAAATTCAGCTTCATAAATTTAAAATAAATTTTTAAAAAGCGCTTTAAGATTCGCCATTCAATATTTCTATGGGCGCGCGATTTCAATTTTTACCCGGCACGCACATGTGCCCAACGCACAAAAAATGGTTTGATCACAATTCAGGGATGGGCATAAGGACATGTATATAACGGTGCCTATGTAATCGGGACACAGGTGAACCAACGCAATCCACAATAGCCAAACAAATTGGACAGTGAACAAGTAAAAGGTGACAATACATGGATGGTACAATAAAGTCTTATTTGAAAAAGGAGAATGTTATTCTGCTACACAAAATGAGCTGAATGAACATCATACATTATAATATATGAATCACTATCCTTTCTCCAGGCAGAGGTGTTTTGATGCACATCAAATGAGTACTAAATGTTAATCTAAGAAGCGATTGTGCAAATATTTTCTAGTATTTTTGATGCGCTTTTTAGATTTTTTCGTTTCAGGTTAATCTTTTGATCAATTGAATATAACCCATTGAAAACCCCACGTGGGGATGGCTGAGAATACGTTTACATCACCCCATCCAGTAAGACGATATTGGGCATTGAGTTAATACTTACAGTACTAATAGTTCTATGATACTGGGTTATTTTTCTGAATACAGATCTGAATGTTCCTCTCACGGTAGCAAGAAAACCTACCCCAACAGCGTTCCCTTGAAGGGCACGGTGTTGCGGTAGGTCTAAAAAGTCTCCAGTTCCTTTCTTTATTTTTTCTTTCTAAATGTTTAACCAAATCCTAGAGCAGTGAAACAACATGCATACTTGCCAAATAACTTGAGACCAGTGCAGAAAGAGAAATAATTAAAAAAAAATCCTATCTACAATAATTGACATCGAGCTATAAGACATCGACTGACGCTGCAATACAAATCACATATCTGCTGTTCCAATGAACGTTACTTATCGATAATTAATGGGCGTTAGTGACGATCTAGTGTCCTAGGGTGACCAAACACACGTGACATACATAAATAACGCCTACTTATCCCCGTAGAGGTAGACAGAGGTGAATTAATACCCAATTTTTCCCACACACGGTCCGCCAATTCTATTAGGTCCCATCTAATAGATGGCGAGCCATTGCCATCTATCGGACACGTAACCGCAGTATATTGCGATGTGATGTGTCAAGAGTATTTGAAAACGACGAGCATGCATGGGGACATTAATGAGAAAGAAAAGGTTAAAAAATGTTCGAAAAAACACTCTAACCACTATTTTCTTTGCAATAATTTTTCTAAATTTTATGTGTTCAAATAAAAATCAACAATGACATTAATAAGATTGGATGAAGCGAAAGACGTATTCAAGGATCGAGCAAGTATAAAGAAGATCTCTACCTACCCTTGTGGGAGAAAGGCGTGACGATTGTTTGTATGTATAAAAGAAGTCCTACCACCAACCAAGAAACAAATATACAGGAAATTTGAACAGAAACAAAGACAGAATTCCCACGTTTCCACAGTCGGCAGATGTAAACGTCATGTTCCATGCATAGGCAACCACAGGTCTTCTTCAGTGGAGAAGTCGATTAGCCTCACAGTGTTCTAAATCTACAAGAATTACAGAAAAGAAATACAGACAGTCCATACGTTTCCACAGTCGGCAGGTGTAAACGCCGCCGACGACGTTCCGTTCACCTGTTGCGGCGCGCGCACATCGACCGGCCTGCATTCTGTCGGTGTGTTAACCCTCGCGCGAAATGTGGGTCGCCCCTTAAACAACGAGCAGTCGGGTCGGAAGTGACCCTGCCCTGCCAGGGCCGCTTTGAGCAGCGCAAAAGAGCACGGGCGCCGTTTGACGGGCGAATCTTAACCCTGAACTGCGGAGGGTGAACCCCGTTCGGGACCAATCGCTTTGCTAAGTAACTCGGGGCTGAAATCATTATTTTCATTTATTTATAATACCTATCTTTACTAATATTATAAACGCAGAGGACGCGGGTTCGATTCCCGCATCAAGATAATTTTAATTTTTCGAACTTTTTCTAACCACAATATTCTTTTATATTAGGGGTTCAAGTATCAAATTGCCGTTTTGTATGGAGAATTTAGCGAAAACTCATTTTTTCATACAAACATATTTGCGATTTTTTTAAGGAACCACAAATATAAATTTTATATAATTTTGTGGGTATATTGGTATATACTGGCCCTGTGGTGACGGCAGAGTAGAATACAATTGTCACCACCCCAAATCTCTCCCGTGGGTGTCGTACAAGGCGACTAAGGATAAATCAGTGATGAGGAATGGGCAGCAGCGTTCCTCTTATATCATCTAGCTATTACCTACTGCGACTTTTGTACCCGATAAATGGCAATAGGCTCGCCACCTATTACATGGGACCTAACATAACTGGCGAAACGTGGGTGCTAGTACACCTCTGACTACCCCTTCGGAGATATAGGCGTGATTTATGTATGTTGTGGGTATATTTAGACAACATTAAGCTATAGGATACCTAGATATTTTTTTTTCATAACAGAAAAGGACTTGTGCCCGTGTCCGTGGATCTAAGTGGTACTTAGGACGAGCCGTTTTTGAAGATTTATTGGTAGTGAAAGAAATAAAAATAACATAAAATATTATACAGAAATATAAGTCCTTGAAATGAAGTTTAAAATAAAAAAAGAATAATGGACATAACTATTGTTTTAAAGGAATTCTTCTACACTTCTACTAAATAAAGAAGGAACATTGGCAATTTCATACCTTAACCCCTATTATTATAAATGCAAAAGTGTGTGCTACGCGATCACACCTAATCTAATGAACCGATTTGAAAGAAATTTGGTACAGAGATAGTGAAGAGTCTAAGAAAGGACGTAGGCTACTGAAAGCAAGCAGCTTTTGAAATTACAATAAATAACGCTCACGGACGGACGCTTTAAGTTACGGGTGTTCATTTAGAAATGAAATGTTAGTCCCGTAGACTCAACTCTTCCCCGTGGAAAACTCTTTGGTGTCTACCGCATCAGGCTCGTCCAAGCAGGCCAATCCAAGATCGGTGGGGTTATTATGTCGCTTTGCGCGTCTACATGTCTCTCTCACTCATTGATAATAATAGCAAAGTGTGAGAGTGACGGGTGGACCAAAACAATTGAAATCGGCTTACATTATACGGTGTCCAGTTTTTAATTTCCTCGCGGAATAAGCAGTAAAATTTTTGCGGGTACTTTTACGATTTCATTTTACAACGCGGTCCGAATTGCGCTTGTGAAAGTTACAATGGCTGTTTAAGAACTCCAAATAGCCTTTCAGCGTTTGCATGGGAAATGTTATGATGCAAAACTAGTAATAACGGAGCAGCCGGAGTAGACTGACGTGCAATTCTGTCTGATGAGCTGAAAAGGACTTTATTCCAAAGCACTGAGGTCCATAACCGCACGTGGACGTCGGTTGAGTAGTGCGGATGGTCGTTCAAATTTGATCCTTATTACAATTTTAAGGGTTTGAAGTTAGCACGTGTTGTAGGTTATGCAAATCTGATCCCTATTGTTTGGGTTTTGAGGTACGCTTTTAAAGCCTTTAAATAAAGGACGGTAGTCAATCCACCCGCATCTTAATTTTGGGACTTAAACTCGAGATAAATTTACCTGACGCAATCCAGATGGTTCTGTACAGACAGTATACATGGGTAATGCCTTTTTATCCGTTTCAATAAGTTACTGCTATCAAATTAAATTGCTCTGAATCATCCATTCCTTTTGTACTATCGCTAGCACGTGATGTTTGCTACAAACTGCCTAATGTTTCCAAGGGATTTTGCACTTCATGTCAAACGTAAGAAGGTTCACTGTTAACAGTTTTGTATTGTCCCCTACGCTGTTAACTGTACCGATATCAATATTATAACGAAACTCATAAGCAACATATTAATTAAGGAGCCCGCCTAATGTCTTGTATGAAATATTAATTACCCTTGTAACGTGGATATTTTCTGTTGCAGGTAATTTATTTCCTCCTCATTTTGCCAGAATCACAGAACGTAGAGAGAACAGAAGTATAGACGGCCGCCTTAGTCGAATGCTCAGATTGCTGGGTATTGGCCAAGAGGTCCCGGGTTCGAATCCTGGTAGGGGCAAACTTTGTGATGACCACAAATGTTTGTTTCCGAGTCATTGTTGTGTATATGTTTATGTAGTATATTTTCAACATTTATATACATAATTATATTAAAAATATGTCCGTCATCTTGTATCCATAACACAAGTGCTTAGGCTACTTACTTTGGGCGAGATGATAGGTGTGAGTGTAAAAAAGATTTATTTATTATTATAGATAAAGTATGTGTTTCATTTTGTATACTCACTCGCGGCGGTGGCGCTATCAATCTTTCGAACGAATAGAATAAAAAATTTCAATTTTTGACAGCTTCTGTTACATTTGACACAACGGTCGCCATGTTCTTTTCTCTGTGACACGCCATCGCCAGTTTCATACATACATTCTATTTAGCATTCTATTTATTCTATATAGCATTCTATTCGTTAGAATTGATTGGCCTCATGACTGAGAGAGTGATTGGGATGGCAATATTCCAATCCATACTGCTCAAGCTTTTTGGCTTAGGGTTTCCAGCTGGCCACCTGCCTGATACCAACCCTCTTTGGGAATTGGTCATACAAAAAACATCAATTTTATATTTTTCTCAGTTTCAATCTTCCCCTCTGCCCTCGAACCACATTTCCTTTCAAAATACTTTGTCAATGCGTACTCTAATGACTAATTAGGTGCCCTAATTAGGTACCGTCATGGCGGCCCCGCATGAAATCGTTGCTTCGTTAGCAATGCAGATTGCTTATTGTGTAGATGTAGACCTGTTCTTCTTCTGTCAGACCTGATGACTTATTATATCGTAGAAGTAATGAGCCGTGAGGAGACGGCTGAGCATGATACAATTGTCACCACCCCAAATCTAAAGATAAAATAGTGGTGAGGAATGGGCAGCAGGTTACCTCTTGTACCACCTAGCAATATGCTGCGACCTTTGTGCCCGATAGATGGCAATAGGCTCGAACGTGGGTGCTAATTCACATCTGCCTACCCCGTAGAATGTATGTAGGTAGATGTAATGAAATATCAGTTAGCCGTGTGGTGACGGCAGAGCAGAATACAATTGTTACCACCACCATATCTCCTCTCTCTCCCTCAATCTCTCCTTTCATCGGTCTCTCAACATGGTCCTTTCTGTCTCTTTCTTTCTTTCCGTTTATTGATCACTAGCAGCTTTCTGGTGTGATGGATGATATGAATCAAAAGAGAGTGGATGGCTTGATGACGACCAATATTATTGCAAGAGGAAACATACAATAAGAATATAATTTGGTCAAACATTTAATACCAACACAAATAGGTAGTTAAAAAGTGACTGCTTTTTTTCGTCACTACACCAAAAATTTTAAACTAATTACTGTTGGCAGTTTCGCAAGAATTGCCATTTTAAACGCTTCCCCCCGTGTGGTGACTGCAGAGCAGAATACAATTGTCACAACCCCCATTTCTCCCTCGGGTGTCGTACGTACAACGTACAAGGGTAAAATATAAGCTATTCGATTATAACAGCAACGGCCTCAATATTTAATTTTTTTTATTGTCCACGACGCTGTCAATAATAAACCCAATTACAGTTGAGTGGTGCCAACGGTTTTAATTTGCGTTTCGCACAAACGGATTTGAGTATTGTAGTCGCTAAAATGATTTTTGTAAATCCATATTGGTCTTACATTTAATACTAACACAATAGGGATAATGACACTAACAGAATCACTGAAATAATTATTTATAGCAATAATTAAAGATTATTTTCGTTAAAAATCACTAATTGTTCTCAGGTGAAATATCCACAGTTTTCAATTTTCTCGCATTTTTTTCTTATATTAGGTCCTTCCTTATAAGGAAGCAAAGTGGCCAGTATGCCAGTGGCCACTGTGATCTCAAATATCTCCTCTATGGTTAGGAATTCTAAATTCAAATTTATACAGCTATTAACTTTTATTTCATATATATACCTATAAAATTGTGTTTCTGAAATTACAAATCAATTGTTTTTTTTTTTATGTTCCTCCCATACAAAACGGTAATTTCATATGTAAGGACCTAATATTTCTAATAGATTCACCATACGGGTGCCGGGTCCATGATACCAGATTAAAATAAACTATGAAATTATGATTTTGACGTTACCAACTTATCACGTAAACTTAACAACGTAAAAACTTCCGTCTCGAGTGGCTTGCTCATCAAACACACGTAAATGGCTGAAGCGTCGCGAAATCCTTATTGAACTTTGACAGTTCAATCAAACTCTAAGGAGGCTCTCGAAATAAAGCCACTTCGCAAAGCTGAGACGAAGAAAGTTAAGTAAATCCAATAAGTGACGCTAACAATGGGGCGCCAAATTTAATTGTACACCTCGCACGCTCCCTGTCTCATTGTGCTACAGCTAACGTGGATTGCTGCTAATGACTGTGTCCATTGAATTTCGCATGTACAGCCAGCAGCACGTCAAACTGTACAAAACTGTCAATTATATCCAGTCGATTGTTTACCTTAACTCGTTGAACGTACAGCGCAAAGTCGATTGAGAAAATTTGACTTTGAGTATAGGTTTATTGCCGCTAATAGTTAATAAGCATAGTGGATAATATATTCATCTTCTGTCTCCATACTGGCCTCGGAGCGAAAAAATGACGTAGAATGTGCCAGCCTCGACTCGCCTAAGCCCGGCTAGCATGACCGCCCAAACACGATAATTATAGCCATTTATCGCGTTGAACTTACAAAAATCATTGAATTTTCGACAGTTTAAAGCGATAACTGGCTTTAAACTTAGAGGTTCATTCAATTTTTTAATTCAGGCTTATTCAAGTGTTAAAATGCATTGATTTTTGACTGTTCAACGCGATAAATGGCTGTATTATATCGTGTTTCGGTTGTCATGCTAGCCGGGCAGGGGTATCGTAAAAGTGTAGGTATAGGTGTAGACAAATTAGCAGATGTAGTCTGACCGATATAAATAATTGCTGGGAAACAAACGTGCCTGCATTTCCGAAACATGAAAGAAGTCCAATTTAATTTTGGTCACCTAGCTTACGACAAACTCTATATAGAACTTCAGGAACATTACTTAAATGTTAGAAAAATACTACAACGTAAAATAGATCGGAAACATTTGTAGTTATTTCACATAATTTACTTAATAAATTTTATTTTTGTGCCATTAAATAATAAATAAAAATGGAATGAGTAATAAGATTTTAGTACAACGATTTTGGTGGTTAGATAAAGAATTTCGACAAATTATGATCTTGAGGCGGGATCATAATTTTTCGAAATTCTTTTTCTAACCACCATAATCTTTGTACAAATTTTTCTAACATTTATATAACGTTAAAATTAAAATCGAATAATAAGATTTTATTTACAAAAAGTAAGATATTCGCCAATTCCCCATACCAGAACTTTAAATAGTTAGGTAACTTGTTTCTATTTTTCATTGTTTCAATTTTATAGTGGTTAAGGTTTTGATGTGTAAAACGCCTAGATTTTATTTTCAGAGTCCAGCCAGGGTTCCTAGCATACTAAAGTAGTGTCCATAAACTGAAAGGTCACTAGGCCACATTGCCGCTTGATTAAGATTTTATTGAAAAGAGAATTTTATGATGTGTTGGATGGGCCTCCTAAAATTATAACAGCCTGTCTACGATTAGACTAAGCCGTGTGGTGACGGCAGAGTACAATACAATTGTCACCACCCCAAATCTCTCCCGTGGGCGTACAAGGCGACTAAGGATAAATCAGTGGTGAGAAATGGGCAGCAGCGTTCCTCTTACACCACCTAGCAATAGCAATGTACTGCGACTTTTGTGCCCGATAAATGGCAATAGGCTCGCCACCTATTACGTGGGACCTAACATAATCGGCGAATCGTGGGTGCTAGTTCACCTCTGCCTACCCCTTTGGGGATTTAAGCGTGATTTATGTATGTATGTCTACGCCTGTCTATTTACAAGACTAATTACGTCTGGCTTTGATAGCTCATACATATTAGCAGGAGTATAAATGTCAATTAGTGTGTACTGGCGTTTTTACATAATTTTTCTCTTCACCTTTATTCATTATTCTTTATGCCATATTTATTTCCAGTGTATCTGGGGGGTCGGCGCAGTAGGTTTCCTCTTACACTAATATCACTAAGACGTCATCAAGCCATCCACTCCCTTTTGATTCATATCATGCATCACACCGAAAAGGTGCTAGTGATGAATGAACCGACGAAGTGAGAGAGTGATTGGAATGACAACATTTGAATCCATACTGCTCATGGTTTTGGCTTAGGTTTTGCAGCCGTCCTCATGCAGGACACCAGCCCTCTTTGCGTATGCTGTTGTTTGTGGTTTGCCATCCACCATTCGGGTGCCCCAAGGTGCTTATTGGTCTACACGGGGCAATCTCCCTTGTCGACTTTTACGACACCCATGGGACGAGTCGGGGCTGGTCTATTCGTTATTTGTTCGCTCCCAGGCCAGCATAAAAGACAGAATAAAGAATAAAGACTCGTACATTGTTGGGACTAGATTATTCGCCCATTTAATTTTGCCGCCGCAACATATGCGTAATCATGCCACCCTTTTTACTGAGAAAATTTATCGGGTCGGAGGTCGTTATGGCCCACCGCTGTACTCTTTGCCGGGGAGCCTTTATTGACATTTCGACCCACATCAGTCACCCGCAAACGACGCAAATTTGACGCGCTACGTGTGCCCGCGCCTTAATTTGATTCGGTTTGTCGTTCGGTTAATTTTAATAAGTTGGCAGAAATTAACTAAAGCTGCAGTGGGTGCTAACTGGAGCAGTTTCTCGGGTAAAAGCATTTATATTATATTTATATGTATATACTATATTATTTATATTCTGTTGTGCCGTGTGGTGACGGCAGAGCAGTAATACAATTAATTGCCACTACCCCAAATCTCCGTACAAGGCGTCTGAGGGTATAGACAGCAATGAGTCTTTACCCTGCTGCTGCTTTTATACCACCTAGCAATATATTGCGATTACTGGTAAATGGCAATAGGCTCGCCATGATGTTGTAGGTGATTTGCATTCCACCATTAGGGTGCTCTAACGTGCGTAGAGCTCGCTAGCGCGGCGAGATGGCGCGCTCGGCCTGTGGTTGTGTAAACTAAGCAATGTTCGTTAAGGCCGGTCGTTGGATGGGTGACCAAAAATGTATTATCTCGTGTTCCTTCGTGCTTCGGAAGGCACGTTAAGCCGTTGGTCCCGGCTGCATCTGCAGTCGTTAATACCCACCAATCTGCACTGGGCCAGCGTGGGTTATGGCTCCAATCGAAATATTCCATCCATAGGAGTGGCCCGTGCCCCAGCAGTGGGGACATTAAAGGGCTGGGATGATGATGATGATGATGATGATTAGTTGTACATACATACATGCATAATTCACGCCTATATCCCCGAAGGGGTAGGCAGAGGTGAACTAGCACCCACGTTTCGCCAGTTATGTTAGGTCCCATGTAATAGGTGGCGAGCCTATTGCCATTTATCGGGCACAAAAGTCGCAGTACATTGCTATTGCTAGGTGGTACAAGAGGAACGCTGCTGCCCATTCCTCATCACTGATTTATCCTTAGTCGCCTTGTACGACACCCACGGGAGAGATTTGGGGTGGTGACAATTGTATTCTACTCTGCCGTCACCACACGGATTAGTTGTAGCTTGTAGATATACGCCGGGCAATCTCCCTCAGTCGGTGGAGTGAGGCCGTCATTTTCTATGTTATTTATTCGCTCCCACGCCATCATGGAAGAAACAAAACACTATGTAGGTGAGTAATAACAAAGTATAAACACTCCACTTCAAAGTTAGACACGCCAGTGATAGCTTTTTAAAACACGAACCAATATTAGCTACCGAAGGACCAATATCATACCGCTATCGATTATTTGAGTGCTCTCAACGGTGATTGGGATACCGATATTGCAATTAAAGTAATGACCGGTAACCAATACCGTGATTATTAAAGCGGGAGATATATATTTCCTCGTTAATATTACATTTTAACACGCTCTTGGTACAGTTGAATTATTATTTCCTTTTACTCATCATCGTCACCAGCCTTTGAATGTCCCCACTGCTGCGGCACAGGCTTTCCCTAAGAATATGGGGAGGTTGGGCTATAATAAATAAATAATAATAATTATTATTATTTTTACACTCACACTTATCATCTAGCCCAAAGTAAGTAGCCTAAGCACTTGTGTTATGGATACTAGATGACGGACATATTTTTAATATAATTATGTATATAAATGTTGAAAATATACTACATAAACATATACACAACCATGACTCGGAAACAAACATTTGTGGTAATCACAAAGTTTGCCCCTATCAGGATTCGAACCCGAGACCTCTTGGCCAATACCCAGCAATCTGAGCATTCGACCAAGGCGGCCGTCAATAACCCACCACGCTAGCCAGTGCGGGTTGGTGGATATTAACGGCAAATGCAGTCGGGAACAACGGCTTAGCGCGCCTTCGAAGCACACAGGACCTGGTGATAATAAATTTTTTGGTCACCAATCCGGCCTTAGCGATCATTGTTTAGTTTATGCAACCGCAGGCCAAGCGCGCTATGTCACCGCGCTAGCGAGCTCTTCCATTTACTATTCACTCTTTAATGATGTAGGGACGCTTATCTTAAATAAATAATGAACTAGTTCGTGTACAAACATTGCCAATTTCCAACTGCATTCTAATTATTTATTCATTGATACTCCGACGAGCGAGACTCGTTGTCCATCGATTTGCATGAGTCTATGCCACGCGATAGATGCGCCGACTGATTGAACAGCCCTAGCCAAGTGGTCAATCTATTCGAACGCATAGAATACAAATGTATGAGACTGACGTATTACTGAGAAAATAACTTGGCGACCGTTCGTGTCAAATGCAAGAGAAGCTGTCAAAAATTGACATGTGATTCTATGTGTTTGCATAGATAGGCCAGTTGGCTAGGGGGCAGTTCTTCCAAACGTTCGTAGTTCTCCCCCCGCCAACCGCACGCCGCACTCGGCCTAATAGTCTTAAAATGATTCTATTGTTACAGCTCCTAATTAACACATTTTCATCACAGATGATATGCAGTATTCTTGTGTTTACGCTGATTTATCTGTCTCAAACAATTTTGTAAAACAAAATATCTCGTGATAGATCATGAAATGATTTTGTTAAAAAATATAAAAAATTGCTGTAAATTTTTATATCTATAAAATATGCTATACATACATAACCATTATCATCATCATACCGTCATCATCGCCATAAAAAAATATAAGAATAGAATAATGTCTCAAGAAGTACATGGCTATATGAAGTCTGATTGATATGAATGGAAGAGGAAACCTGCTGCACCGACTCCAAATAAACTGGGAAGGAGCGTAATAATTAAACAGGAACGTTCTGACCATAACCATAAATCCAATCAGAAAACTGCCCGAATGAGCCCATAACAGAATTGGGAACAAATTCAATCGGCCACGTCATTCGGATTCGGAATTCAAATTTGAAAACTTCGAAAGAGGTTGGAATCGAATAAACGCTCCGCGCTCGTGCATTTATCGATGGTTCTCATCTCTAGAGCGCGATTGTGCGGCGGAACTGGCACGCAACATCCCTCCCTCTGCCCCCATACCACTGGACGTGGACAAAATCTCCTCGGGGGAGAAGAAAATATTGTCCCCTCGCTCTAACTCCCATTAAATCCCGAGACAAAACACTGTCATGTGGTGGAGAGAGATTTTGTCCACGTTTTGTGCTACAGAGGCTGCCGTGTTCCAGTTTTAAATCTAGAAAAGCGGGCTGGCTTGTACAGGGTGTGGGTACCTTTGTTCCTTTTTTTCAGCCGTTACGAATACGGTTTTTGAATTTTATATTTTTTAAAGCCTCCGCTTCCGGTATTCACATTGAGAGTTGCATAACGGATAGTGCATTCGATTGTTTCATTGTACTTATACATACATACTGTCTACATTATGAGCTTGATAGCGCAGTGGCTTGGTGAGTATTGCGTAAACTAAGTGGTTTTCTCTAAGGCTGATCATTAGATGGGTGACCACACATTTATCATCTCGAGTTTCTCCGTGTTTCGGAAGACACGTTAAGCCGTTGGTCCCGGCTGCATCTGCAGTCGTTGATACCCACCAATCGGCACTAGGCCAGCGTGGTGGCTATTTTATACCACTAGATGTTAAGGGAAAATCAACGTTTGTCAGTTAGTATACATATATATGAATATATTATTTATTATCTAAGCCTAAACCACATTTTTGAATACAGTTAAACCTTGAGTTTGAGTCATATGAAAATTTAAGAAGCGGCCTCACCGGAAAGTCTCAAACAAATATTGTGTCCCTAGAATTACACGCTTGTGCGCAAAGAAAACAAATCTTTGTTGCCGCGTAATACGGTTCGGTCTTGTTTGTACTTCGCCGGGTTGCTTATTGTCATAGAGGTCTTTTGTTTTGCAATCGGAACTATTCCAAATGTTGTACCTTTTGTAGAGGTTACTTAGGCCCCTTTCATTCTTCGGCGTGTCGCCGGTCGCGTGCAATAGCGGATCCAGGGGGGTCATGACCCCGTGAACCCCCCCTGGGCTGTATCTAAGACCTAAGTGGACCTGTAATTAAAATTATGATGGTTTTTATATATTTTTATGTCACGATGTAGATTTTGTTTTTTTGGTATTTTAATATTTAATTAATTTAATAAAGTACATACTTTGGCATGTATCTATTCTATTATTATATATATCTGCTTGTGACTTGACTATGACCATGACTATGTGACTCCTTCCTGGCGCCATATGACCCCCCCCCCCCTTCCCCCCGGAACCAAAGCTGGATCCTATGAAGCTTCATAGTAGCTTTGATTTGTTCCGCGTGCGGCCGGTTGAGTAGCTCCATACAAAATGCGCCGGTCGCGTGACACACCTACACGCCGAAGAATGAAAGGGGCCAAACTGCCGCACTCCGAGACGTCAAATAACGATAACATACATACATAATTCACGCCTATATCCCCGAAGGGGGTAGGCAGAGGTGAACTAGCACCCACGCTTCGCCAATTATGCTATGTCCCATGTAATAGGTGGCGAGCCTATTGCCATTTATTGGGCACAAAAGTCTCAGTACTATTGCTAGATGGTATAAGAGGAACGCTGCTGCCCATTCCTCATCACTGATTTATCCTTAGCCGCCTTGTACGACACCCACGTTAGACGTTTGGGGTGGTGACAATAAAATTGTATAATACTCTGCCGTCACCACACGGCTTACTGCCGCACTCAGAACTCTCTTTCTTTAGCACCAATTTAAAAATTAATAATGAAATAATTCAGTGTACAGATGCTACTGTTTTCATGGGAATCACCCTCGATTCCAAACTGCAGTGGTACCCACATATTTCGGCGCTCTCAGAGAGGCTTAGCCCACAAGCATACGCTGTTAAAAAAATAAGACTATTGCCAAATGTCGAGACGGCAAGGCTAGTGTACTTTAGTTATTTCCATAGTGTTATGTCATATGGCATGTTGTTATGGGGCTCAGCGTCCGATATTAATGATATATTTGTAATACAGAAAAGGGCAATACGTTCCATATACACACTTAAACAAAGGGACTCGTTAAGAGAATTATTTAAGGAAATAAATATTTTAACTGTATCTGGTCAGTATATTTATGATAATATTCTATATGTTTACAAAAATTCTAATCAATTTGTTAAAGTTGGTGAAACTCATAAATATAGTACCAGGCATAAAAGTAGACTAGCCTTTCCTCAATTCCGTATGCATAAAACTGGTCGTTCTTTATATATATATTATAAATATGATAACTAATATGATAAGATAGAATATAATAGGATATGTAATATATTAAAATATTTTATGACATCTTTCATTAACTCATAACTATATGTAAAGGGAGGAACAAACTTGCTGAGTTTCTTGCCCGTTCTTCTCAGAACAAGGCCTCCTGGTAGTTTACGAACGGATGGTGTAGCTTATAACGTTAAATATTGGAAACTGTTTTTCTTTTCGTTTCCAGTGTTTATCGTTATTTCTTTGACGATTCATGAGTGTATGTAATCATACCTTATATGAATAAAGCATATTTTCATTTTCAAGAGACGTCAAATAACGATAATGAATACTTAATGTCAAAAAATGACAATTCAAAACTAGTCGCTTTTCTTGCCAGGTTTATGGTCGAGATTTGGATGTAATTTTTTGATGTTAAGTACTCATTAAAGTTAATTGACGTCTCTGTGTGCGGCAGTTAGTAATTAATAAATCATATCTATTTATCCCCGAAGGGGTAGACAGACGTGAATTAGTGCCCACGTTAGGTCCCATGTAATAGGAGGGAGTGGGGGGGGGGGGTATGACAATTTAAGGGGATACACACAAACAGTATTTTTTTAAAACAAAAACCCAGGTGTGTTTATTTTGTATTCACATCTGCCTACCCCTTCGGGGTGATTTATATTTATATACCTATGTATGACTGTATGTGTAGGTGTTGAATAGCTAAATACATTAAAATTTGACATCTATTATCCATAATAACACAAGTGCTTAAACTACTTACTTTGGGCAAGATGATGGGTGTGAAAAGAAATATTAATAATATATTTTGTTGTCAATGAGAGGACTAGGAGAAGTAAACTTTAGCAGGTCTCGAAGAAAAACCAAAAAACTAACGATGTAACCGTTGAAAAAACGACCTTAACTATTTCAGCTCCAGATCGTTTAGCCCTAGTGCTAAAAAGTAACCAGCCGTCTAGTTAACCAGCAAGCACGATATTTCCCTCCAAAAACACCGTCGCAAGCATATTTTACTAACCAGCAAAAGTCAGGTCCGCTCCACAAAATGGCGGCTGATCAAGTATTCCCTTTGCTCGCCTCCAAATGTATTCACCCTGGGTAATTCCCACCTACGCTATGGCTTAAACTGTCGCCCACGCGTATCAAATGTGAAAACGCCCGCGCTTAGCGAAAAAGCTTCTAGGTTCGCGACATTTAGGTTGGTAGACAGCAATTTTATAATTTTTCCTTATGCAGGTAAAGGGAGTAGCCCCTACAGCCATGTCTGGTAATTTTGCTTTTTCAATGATTTCAATGATTCCTCTTAATTGAACGTCAACACGGATCCTTAAATGCATCGAAATAACACCACTTTCACTGCACAGAGTCCACTCTGAAACAATTTTTATATGATGGAAATAAAAATCTGACTGACGCCATTGAAAGCCAGCCAAACACTCCTCTAATTATTAAAATGATCCTAGGGCCCTAGACGTAACGGCTTGTTACATTTGCAGGCCGCGTATCGAATCGAGGAGATATAATTATATATTTTTGGATTTAGCCAGCCATTCTTCCTAAACCCTTCCATCCATGAGGGCCTGTGTCCTAGCAGTGGGGTGAACTTAAAACCCACTGAAAGTCATTTTGGCTACTAATACATTTCTAACATTTATATGTCGTATATAATGTTCAAATATACATAAATAACGCCTATATCCCCGAAGGGGTAGGCAGAGGTGAATTAGCACCCACGTTTCGCCAATTAGTTAGGTCCCATGTAAAGGCCTATTGCCATTTGGCACAAAAGTCGCAGTACATTGCTAGGTGGTAGGTATAAGAGGAACGCTGCTGCATATTTCTCATCACTGTTTTATCCTTAGTCGCCTTGTACGTCACCCACGGGAGAGATTTGATACAATATAAATATAATCAAACAGTACTGACTTGTTCACGGAATTACTTCAAACTATAAAAATTGTAAGATTGCTCATAGAGTGTACCGAGCCGAGCAATGTAACAGTATTGAAACAATTAACAAAGTCAAAACCGAAAATATTTCGAGTAAATGCGGTTGTTAATTTTTCAAAATGTCACACGAAGACAGATGTCCGAAGAGCGGACGGCATAAAAATCACATTGAACGCGCGAATTGGAACGAAGCCAGTCAGGGGCGTAGTGTAGGTCTTGAGAGTTTTAATACCGATGAGATTGCAATATACAGCTCGTCATACTACATTAAACTGTCATACATACATACATAAATCACGCCTATATCCCCGAAGGGGTAGGCAGAGGTGAACTAGCACCCACGTTTCGCCAGTTATGTTAGGTCCCATGTAATAGGTGGCGAACCTATTGCCATTTATCGGGCACAAAAGTCGCAGTAGGTACATAGCTAGATGGTATAAGAGGAACGCTGCTGCCCATTCCTCATCACTGATTTATCCTTAGTCGCCTTGTACGACACCCACGGGAGAGATATGGGGTGGTGACAATTGTATTCTACTCTGCCGTCACCACACGGCTTTGCACTGTCATACATAGTATACATAAATAACGCCTATACCTACATCCTCAAAGTTGACGGTCGGCTTGGTCGAATTGTCAGACTGCTGGGTATTGATTGGCCAAGAGGTCGCGGGTTCGAATCCTAGTAGTGACAAATTTTGTGATGAACACAGACATTTGTTATCGAGTCATGGTTGTGTATATGTTTATGTCATCATTATCACTAGCCATTTTAATGTCTCCACTGCTGGGGCACTGGCCTTCCTTATGGATGGAAGAATATAGGGAGATTGGGCCATGAGCCCCACCACGCTGGCCCAGTGCGGGTTGGTGGGTAGTAACGACTGCAAATGCAACTGGGACTTACGGCTTAACGTGCCCTCCGAAGCACGGAGGAACTCGAGATTATTAATTTACATACATACACGTTTCGCCAATTATGTTAGGTCCCATGTAATAGGTGGCGAGCCTATTGCCATTTATCGGGCACAAATGTCGCAGTACATTGCTATTGCTAGGTGGTACAAGAGGAACGCTGCTGCCCATTCCTCATCGCTGATTTATCCTTAGTCGCCTTGTACGACACCCACGGGAGAGATTTGGGGTGGTGACAATTGTATTCTACTCTGCCGTCACCACACGGATTATAAATTTTTGGTCACCTATCCAATAACCGGCCTTAGCGACATTGCTTAGTTTACGCAATCGCAAGCCAAGCGCGCAATGCCACTGCGCTAGCGAGCTCCTTTGCTCCTTATGATATGTTTAAGTAGTATTTATAAATGTTTCTGTGTATAGTTATTAAGTACCTATAAGATTTGTCCGTCATCTAGTATCCGTAACACAAGTGCTTATGCTACTTACTTTGGGCCAGCTAGATGTTAGGTGTGGGTGTGCGTTATTTATTATTTATTTATTTAATCTTTATTGCGCAATAAACAAATTGTTACCAATGGCGGACTTAATGCTAAAAGCATTCTCACCCAAAGTCAACCACAAAAAAACACATTTGTCGGCGCGATGACAAAAATAGAAATATATAACACCAAAAAAAATTAAACTAAATTAAAAAAAATATATATTAATTAAGTAATTATATATTTATTATAGGTAATAGATATTATAAATATTTATGTAAATATGTAGGTATCTATAATATTAGTACACGCGACATCCACGTCTCTTAAGAATGTCTCCTATCACAGGTGGGTTGGAAGAGATTTCTTTTAGAAATAAGCCACACCTTTTGTACTGTTTTTAATTTAGTGTTTTTCCTTGTGTTGTAATTGTCGTGTACAATAAACTATTAAATAAATAACTAAAAAATATATATTTCTGTAACTGTTAAATGTTGTGTAGTGGTAACCTGACATGCTATTGGCTGTACGAGAAGGTGTCTAAATGATAATTTACTCAGCCACCGAAATAACAATGGCCAAGATAAACGGCGTCACTAAAAAAATTAACAGCGTCGTTTCAGCTTTTAAACAGTTTTAATGTGACAAACTGTGTCTGCCAAAACTTGGCCGTTTTAACGTTACGAAACCAATAAGAAATTCGTACTAAATTCTTCGGCGATGCTAGAACGGCCGTAGATCATAATTACCTATTATGAATATAAGGTATTATAACGAAAGCTGTAATTGATAAATTTTTAAACATGTTAATCGTCTAACTAAAACAATAAATAATAACATTCCTTATTTTTCTATCCTATTTTCATAAAACGTGTGTTATCGTCACAAGTAGCCACGGCAGATGAAGATGACGCCTTTGCTTTTATACACAGGAGAACAAAATAAAGTAACTTTAAAATTTATTTCAAATATTCAAAATAAAATCCGGTTTTTAATAAAACGGAAACGCCACAACGTTTTGGCATGCAATCTCTTTTTCGCGTCGGAAATTACTCTTTGGCTAAGCAGGCGGCAGAATCGCCATTCAGATGTAGTTTGACGTCATTTGACGCTTACGCCTGTAGAATGACTGGAATTTTAATTATGATTCTTATTACAAATACAAATGGTTATTTGCGGAAACCACAGCAGTGGTTTCTGCATATATTATGAATGTTGTATTAAAAAAATATATGGCTCCTTTAATTTTCGGTCTAATTTAAAATTACTTAATAATGAAAGTACATATTATTATATTGAAAATATAAAGTTTTGTTAATTGTATAAAGTCGTATAATTGTAAACCTAACGCTGATAGAATTTGTTTCTGAATAAAGCGGGATTTGCAATAATCAATATTTACAGCTACTAAATGAAAGTATTACAACATTGATAGTTTATACATACATATTATATTCTGATTAATGATTTAGGAAAACCGATCCGAATCTAAATTAATAATTAATTGGCTTATCTCAGAGTATTAATTATACAATTATGTTTTTAGTACAGCAAAAATAACACATTTGCCTCTCTCTCCCCAAGGGTGTCATTTAAGGCGAATTTGTTTTATAAATATGATAATAATGTATGATGACATATGGCAAATATTTGTGATGAGCACGATCATTTTTCTTTTGAAACAGTGTTAGTGTCAGGTACCTAAGCGACGATTGTAATTGAGCATTTTTAATTGGAATGTTACCATCCTAATCACTCCTTTCGTTCATCGGTCTGGCAAAATGATCATTTACCTACCTTTTCTATACATTCATTACTAAGCACCTTTTCGATGTCATGGTTTATATCATAACCAAAAGAGAGTGGATTGCTTTAATGACGTAGGACCGGACTAACATACTGTGCCGCCGCCCGATAAACTGAAAACAGTAGAAGGTTTTAGACCAATCCCAAACATACTTCTTCAAAATAAAACTAGCTTAACCAGTATTATCATGAAATACAGCCAGAGTTTGTATTCGATCAAGTTACTTGTTGTATTTATAATTCAAACCAAAGCCTATTTACCTCCAGCTATTTCAGCATTGTTTTAACAACTAGAGTGTCTACATCTACAGTCGGTTTGGAATCTGCGTTTATGAAAACGACCTGTATTCACAATTGGCTAAGAGTCATGTAAAATATCAAAGCCTGAACGTTACTTGTCCGTGCTGTACATGAATTTGTACATATTTAAATACCCGTTTACCATATTTATTAGTACTCCTAACAGTTCTCAACTCTACAATTAAGTAAAACAAACTCAGATAGCTTTAGACTAAAATTCAAATGCTCAATTAGCATTTTAAATAAAATAGTGCGGTGGAAAATGAGTCGAGTAATAGATTTACTGGTAGACTTCATATTGGTTCGTCACTAAAAGGGTAGCTTGCTGATTTAGTTCTTCATGAAAACACAACAGTGAAATCCACTTTTGTCGAGGCTAATGCACATGCGTTGCTTTTGCCAAATGGCTGGATGAAATTCTGGAGTTAATTATATTAGCAGCGTTGTTTTACTGCTGCTCTGACCAATATTATGGAATCAATTATAATTAGCCGTGTGGTGACGGCAGAGTAGAATACAACTGTCACCTTTCCAAATCTCTCCCGTGGGTGTCGTACAAGGCGACTAAGGATAAAACAGTGATGAGGAATGGGCTGCAGCGTTCCTCTTATACCTACCACTTAGCAATGTACTGTGACTTTTGTGCCCGATAAATGGCAATAGGCTCGCCACATGGGATCTAACTAATTGGCGAAACGTGGGTGCTAATTCACCTCTGCCTAGCCCTTCGGGGATATAGGCGTGATTTATGTATGTATGTAGTAATTATAATTTTTGATAAAAGATTAGATAACTTCAAAGTCGGATTGTGTTCCAGGCATAAGATCAACGAACATTAATTAGACTGAAATGTCGATAACTTTAGTTCTTGCTAACGATTTGAGTTGGAGTCAAGTCCTTTTTGTTGCTTAGGTACCTACTTGGGTCTTATTAAACAGAACTCGAAACTTGGATTTTTCAATAGAAATCCGTTCTAATTCTTTTTTCGTTATTAACGTAGCTTTACAACAAATTATTTCATTAAAAATCTCTCCCAAGGTAGCAAAGCATTTGCTTTAGTAGTAGTAGTAGTCCTTTCGAAAGTTACACGATTAACGTTTTCAGTGAATGGCATTAGGCTAACTCCGTATTACATGGGACTTGACAAAAGCTGGCGAAATGTATGTGGTGGTAACACATCTCTTCATACCCCTTAGGGAATAAGTTTTGTATTGATAACGTTTAATTTATGACTCAGATCATCATAAAGAACACGGGCAATCAAAAGAAAACTCAAAAGACAAAAGGACTACAAGCAAAGTTAGCCTTGATTTGTGTCAAATGATTCTAGTCTCGAATATGACACTCAAAAACCCAAGCTTTTTATAACAACAATCATGACATACAACGGTTCTAAGGCTAGTTATAATCTATACTTTCTATTCGATTTTAATTTTAACATTATATAAATGTTAGAAAAGTTATTACACAGATTTTGGTGGTTAGAAAAAGAATTTCGAAAAGTCTTGATGCGGGAATCGAACCCGCGTCCGCTGCTATCCGGGCAGGTGCCTGACCAATCGACGAACCAATGCACTAATTAACTTGCCGAAATTCTTCTAACCTTTACACTTCACGTTTGTAAGCCAACGGGTAGGGTACCCGTTGGCTCGTGTGCGTGAATGTAGAAATAAATTTCAAACATTCCAAAGCAGATATTTTTTTGCTTTATAAACTATTCGATTTTAATTTTAACATTATATAAATGTTAGAAAAATTAGTATAAAGATTTTGGTGGTTAGAAAGACTATAATTTTTCGAAATTCTTTTTCTAACCACAAAATTTTTTATCTATACTTTCCTTATTCATCCTTCATTCACCGTTAGATACATCACTGGTTCTAAGTATATATATATTGAATACTTTCATCTAACATCTTTTTAGTCCCTAGACACACAACTTAAGAATCAGTTTCTTCTCGGAAATGAGCAAAATAAAAAGCTGTTATTATAACTCCTTCTTGGACACGTTTTGCAATTGGATATTTCTCTTAAGAAACCATATCTTCGGGCTTGTTACGAAGCCAGCAAAATTCTCAAAAAGTATTACTTTTTTACACCGTTCAATATCACTTAGACGGCATCGGTATATTCCAGTTTCCATCAAAGTAATACTAGTACTATTACATTTGGAAAATAAAATTTTATTTGCCCACTTATATTGAAAGTATCTTGTACTTGTAAGCATTGGCACTGAAATACGAGGACGCCATAACGGCGTCTGGTGTGTTCGATATAATATTCTGGGCTACACTGCCAATTTCCATTGAAATGGAATACACAATCTTGTGAATATCTAACGTAATTATAGTCAGAGACAGCGGCTCTTGTACACGATGAAATGATCTACCCTTAAATGGTCAGCATTTACGCAGACGCAAAGCTAATGGAGGAAAACGACCAAAAAAATATTCAGAACCAACATGAAACATCTCTGGCCGGGTACTTATTTAATGCTATTTAACTGCGTATCACGTTACTAATTCACTCTAGCAGGAACAAGGAAAGTTATTATCTGATCCTCAAATAAATATAATTCTTTGGCAATAACGGTGTATGATTTGGGATCGCCAATTTAATGTCTAATATTGATTCCAATACAGCTCTTGGTCAAAACTATCCTCTTTTTTTGTTGAATTTGTATTTCTTTCTGCTGTAGCAAAAACCTTCTATGGCCACAGACGTGATATAGGTTTGTATACCTTTAATCCTGGGACATGGTTTCTTGGCCTTCATCTCCTCTGGTGGTAAGTAAAGATAAGGGCCGTAGATGGAATCAAGCTTCACCTGGAACCTTCAACCACAGAGCTCGTAGCACAATAATGGTGTTACATTATTAATAAGACGATAGATTTGGATAAGAAACAAAAGAAAGAAAGAAAAACATTTATTGACCAGCACAAAGACAACAAAATAAGAGAAAATGAAAAAAAATTACAACAATAAGATGGTGGTAGATAGCCAGGCGGGCGTGAAAAAAGTCACACCACCAAACCGGGTACAAACTTGTACACCCTGGGCTCGAACCCGGACCTCTAAATCTTAATTCCGGTAGGCGAACCACTATACCACGGAGTCGGCATAAAATGAAACGGAGCAGAAGAAACTATCTGCTCGAACGTCAAGAAATTAACCCAAAACCTCGTTACATGTTTATTATCGTTCTAAGATTTCTGACATCTCAAACGATAATTCATCACGGCAGTTGATTCTTATCTAGTTCACTGGTGCGCCGATTTCACATTACCTCATCTTCATGAATCGGATCAAAGCTGGCATCGCGATCACGTCCTCTGAAAATTATTTTGAGCGTCTTTTCTCCAAAGTTATAATACCGCACTTAAAATGAAATTCTTACAGAGAATATTGTGGTTAAGAAAAGTTCGAAAAATCATAGTCTGGATATTGACATATACATACGAGTATATACAATCCGCGCATTCTTTCATCTTCCATCCATAGGGAAGGCCCGTGCCCAAGCTGCGGGGACTTGGGATATTAAAGGGGCTTTCTTTCTTTCTTTCTTTCTTTCAATAATAAGTGCCATGTAATAGGGGGCGAGCCTATTGCCATCTAACAGGCATGTAAATCCCGGTATATTGCTAGGTGGTGTAAGAGGAACGCTGCTGTCCATCCTTAGTCATGAGTAATGAATGGATAGCATCTAACACCTGACCAACATCAATGGAAAAGAAAACATACTGCGCCGTCCCTAGTAAAACTATAAAGAAGCAGGCGGGTAGATTATGATCATCATCACCTTTATCCCATCCTCTTTGGGTTCGGTGCAGTATGTCCCCTTTATCCACTCTCTTATGTCACTCGTCATCTCCTCATCCACACCCATCACCTTCATATCAGACGTCACACAATCCGTCCATCCTTTCAGTGGCTTGCCTTTACTTCGACATCCATCAACATTCATGTCCATAACTTTTTACTCACATAGCTAGGTAGATTATGATGATGATTTTTATTTATATTTACCGTAATGACTGCACTTTGCCAACGTACTAAATCCCGAAGCGAACTGTTGGAAAATTCGAATTCTTTTCCGCCTCCTACACAGTTACACATCCGACAGTCGTTTGTAAAAGATTCGTGTCTCTGTGAAGCAATATTATTAGTCGTAAAATATTTCGACACACCTCTGGAGAGCTTGTCATTGCAATAATAAACTAAACTACAGAGCCAGGGCTGGCGGCAAAATATTGAATTAACGAATACTCCAGCCATAATAGGGAGAGTTGTAATGTAAATAATTTTGCCATGTTTCTTTGTCTACTTAATTCACTTAAAAATATGAAAGATGGATTTTAAATTACATCGTTCATTTCAGAAAATCATAACGTTGAGCGATTTTGATAAAATACGTATTACTCAGATTAAGTTTTGTATTTTATATCAGTTATATTATATCATGATGTATTACATTTTCTCTTTCGCTATAATGGATGGAGTATAGAACTATTAGCTCCAACAAAAGTCTGTGATCCACTATAACTCTGAATACTAATTGAATTACGAATCAACACTCCGAATAATCCGTATCGTTTTGATGTTACTTACATTTGGAGTACCTTTATTAATCACTTTATCAACTCACTGTTCCATTATCGTGCTCATAATATTACTAACTTTTATAACAAAGTCAATTATTGAATTTGCTTTATGATATAGCAATAACAGATCTTCCAACTACCAAGCACATGTTCATCCATTTTTAGAAAAACGCTTAAAAGCCGAATTTGCACGTATTCTCTGGTTTTATCTATATTGTATCTTTCGATTTATCTGTGTGCCTTTCTTTATACTAACTGAAATATCTGAAATTTGATGAGCTTTTATTATCCATCTTTAATTTAATATACCCTTTCATCGATGAAATACCTTTTTGTAATTGTTTTACCATTCGCATTTCATTTGGCAGCTTGAGTTCCGAATCAAAACAATGTTTAATTTATAAAAAACAATGTTTAATAATTCTCAACTTCTAAATTCTGCAGATGTCATTGTTGAATTCAATTTCAGCCATCTTAAATAAATTTCGTGTAAAATTGGTGCGAAAACGCTTACAGCAATGCTTGGATACTCGCCAGATGGTCCGTCGAAATATATATTATTATTCAGTGAATAAAATGACGTTTTCCATTGAAAGTCGCCGTTTGTCATCTGCGAAGACCTTTACAAAGGATTTTTAGAATTTCTCATCTTATAAATTTTTCTCTGTGTGCTTCATTTGTTTTGTTTAATGACAATAAATAGTCCCGTTGCCACTTGGTGCTCTCTAAATAACGTTTCTGTATTTTTTTTGTTTTTTGTTACAGGTAATTTTGGATAGGCAGACTTCGCAATTTCATGATGCACCTGGTAATTTTAATGTGTTCTATTCTAAATATTATTATGTTGCCACAATGTGTATTATTGCATCTATTTTGGGGCATGTCTGTCAATATGTTGGCAGACCAATTATTTATGGAAAGTATAAGTTTAAAACTATTTAGATCTTCGGTGATGGCCTGGTACAAATAGTAAAACCAAAAAGATTTCTTGATACAAAGCAAAATACTAAAAGACAAGGTTGCTGTCAGGCTAGTGAAATCTTCTACAGCAGTTCGATCCCAGTTATCATATGACACTGATCCCAAACAATTTTGAAGCAGCGTTAGAAGTAAAAGAGCTTTAAAGGTTAAGTTAAGACGTTACTTTAATATAGCCAATAGCAACCATGAATGCAGCGCTCAAGGAACGAGTCAGAGAACAGATTTTTTATATCAAATCAAATTCAGAATAACCAAACAACCAATTGAGATTTAATATTCCTTTACACCTTCTTATAAACTATGCCGATTGGTTTGTAAATATGGGAACATCAATATCTTCCCGCCCTGTTTCCAGAATATCTTGGTACAGTATGTTTCCTCTATCATCATATTGTTCAGACGTGATCAACCCTAAGCTAGTGATGGATAAGAAAAGTGGTGGAAAGAACTATGCCAATGGAGGTCGAGAAGTCAATGCAGGAAGAGAGTGTTGAGGTTGAAAAATTAAAAACATTCCAAAGCATACTACTTTAGGTTTTGGCTTAGGTATTACAGTAATGCCTGCCTGCCACCAACCCTCGTTGGTTATAGGTGGGTCTTAATGCAACTGTCACCTATAACAGTTGCATTGAGACCCACCTATCCTTAGTCGCTTTGTACGACGCCCACGTGAAAGATTTGGGGTGGCGACAATTGTATTCTACTCTGCCGTCACCACACGGCCACGTATATAATATCACATAAAAATCTAGGAGACAATTGACACGAATTTGTATACGAAGTTCAGAATTTTAATTCTGAACTCAGAATTAAACTGCAATAAATTTTACCGCACATTAGCGTTCATGAATTGCGTAACATAATGTTGCAAGGTCGTCTGAATCTAAAACGAAGTGATGCGTTTTAACGTATAATTGCCACTAACAGGTCTGTTGGCGTTAAACCAATTAATTATCATAGGCAATAGAGACAGGAATAATATTTTAATTGATGTTGGTGCAGTGAGCATCTTTAAGTCGATTGACAGTTTAGTACCTTGTCACAATAACTTTTGACTGGGTGTCCTTTCAAATTATTTTTCCCTCTATACTGAGTAGGTATTTGGATTTTTATTTGAACATTATATAAATGTTAGGGAAACATTATCAATATTAGAAGTTACAGTTACACAGCCGAGTGGTCAGGCATCTGCCCCGAATGTAGGCGCGGGTTCGATTTCCGTTTTTTTTATTTTATTTTATGTATTATTTAATTGTTTGTTTCCTAAATAAATAAATAAATAAAAAAGTATTAAGAACAATTTCTAGCCAAAATTTCCTTTGTTATTTTTCCCAGAGCCTATGCCCGAAATCCCTTTAAAGGTTCCTTTTAAGGTTCTACAGTCAGAAGTCAGGAACACGAGATGCCTAGGATTATTTTATCTGTTCATCCACTTTCGCTATGTGGTGACAGAATACGATTGTCACCGCCCCCATCTTTTCCGCGGGTGTCGTACAAGGTGACTAAGGATAAAGACAATGACGGGTAATGGTTAGCGTTGTTCCTTTTATAATAATAATAATAATAAATAAATATTTTTACAGTCACACCTGTCATCTAGCCCAAAGTAGCCTAGGCACTTGTGTTATGTATACTAGATGCCGGACATTTTTAATATATGTATATAAATGTTGAAAATATACTACATAAACATATACACAACCATGACTCAGAAACAAACATCATCATCACAAAGTTTGCCCCTACCAGGATTCGAACCCGGGACCTCTTGGCCAATACCCAGCAATCTGAGCATTCGACCAAGGCGGCCGTCAATGCCACCTAGCAATGTCCGTTAAATGGTTATATGCTCGCCTAATCGGAGAAACGTAGTTGTTAATTCACCTCTGCCTACGCCTTCGGGGATATAGGCGTAATTTATGTATGTTCGTATGCTAAACCTTACAATTCCCCAATGCGAAAATTGACATTTAATACACACACCTTTCAGTCCTATCTGTTGTTTCCTATCTATAAATAATTATGGCTTCAACTTTACTCCAGCCATTATAACGAGATAAACAACATAAACAAACGAAAATAAAATGTTGTAATACCTAAATAACTATTTCTCAAAGTTGCTAATCATTTTGATTTTCTAAATTGGATGATGTATTTCAAAATATATCTTTCTTATTTTTTAATGACGATAAAGAGACATATCAAAATTGTTAACGTTTTTTATCTCGTTATGAGTATAGATGAAAACAAAAATACTGTATATTTATTATATTATATATTATATATAAATACGTTATGTTTGTCGGCCATTTTAGGAAGCATTTAGCTCAGGAAATCGTCTCCATGTTAGTCTACCACACTCCGTCAATGCGATCAGCTTGACGGACCAACGGCTCGTGAAATTGTCGCTCCCTCATTGGACACGGTTATGTTGGCAACATTGTGCGGTATGAATCGAATTTTGAGCGGGAGTCGGCCATTTTGTTTTAGCACGATTGAGTGTTAAGTTAGGCATAAATATCTTAGCAGGTGATGAGACAATGCTTTTTATGCGTACAAACACAATAATAAATAATAACTAAATTAAGGGCCTGTTTCACAATCGACAAGTAAGTTCTAAGTAGATTACTTTGCAGATCATTTGACAGTTGTAATATGAAATATATGTCAATTGAACAGCAAAGTAAGCTACTTCGAACTTACTTGTTGATTGTGAAACAGGCCCTAAGCCTGTTTAATCAACTAACGGGTTAAAAAAAAGGTAAGTATAAGACTAGGTATTAACGTCCATATTATGCAAACTAATTTGGTCTCATATAATAGGGAGCCAGTCTATCCCATCCACTAAGGACGTCAATTATAGTATTGTTAGATATACATACATACATACATAAATCACGCCTATATCCCCGAAGGGGTAGGCAGAGGTGAACTAGCACCCACGTTTCGCCAATTATGTTAGGTCCCATGTAATAGGTGGCGGCCTATTGCCATTTATCGGGCACAAAAGTCGCAGTACATTGCTATTGCTAGGTGGTATAAGAGGAACGCTGCTGCCCATTCCTCATCATTGATTTATCCTTAGTCGCCTTGTATGACACCCACGGGAGAGATTTGGGGTGGTGACAATTGTATTCTACTCTGCCGTCAACACACATTGTTAGATATATTTTATGATATTGCCCTTAGTCGCCTTTACGACACCCCCGGGAGATATAGGAGACGGTGATAAGTGTATAACTACTAGTGCTGACAAATATTCCATTTTTCGCGTCCAACCCTACATTCCTCAGTAATCCTGACATATGATAATGTTTGTTCAATTTTTTTTCACATACTTTCTTGGAATATTTTTTATTTCGTCGTTCAACTTTTTGTACCTCGTACATTAGCGAACTTTTGGTGTTGTAAAGAGGCTTGAAGTGCCGATACGCGGCGCGAGTAATAAAGGATCCTTCGTCAATATCTAAAAAATGGGATCCAAAACTGGGATCCAACGAATATAAATCTACATTTGCCTACATTTCCTTTTCTAATATTTGTTTGAGTACAAAGATTTTGGTGGTTAGAAAAAAATCTTGGGTGGCCGAGCGGTCAGGCACCTGCCCGGATAGCAGCGGACGCGGGTTCGATTCCCGCCAAAAGATCATAATTTTTCGAAATTCTTTTTCTAACCACCAAATCTTTGTACTAATTTTTCTAACATTTATGTAATGTTAAATTCAAAATCGAATAATTTGTCTCGAGCTTATCGCTAGCGTTTTCACTCCCCTAAAACTTACCAAATAGAGAAAATTTTAAAATTTTAACCCTAATCTAAAATCATATGCATAGTTGGTTCCTCGAGATTTCCTCCACTCGACCTTAGCCGAGTCGGAAATCTTAAAAACCCCCTTAAAATCAGTATGTTCAGTGGCTTCACCCTCAAGTAAGGGGCTATCTTTCAAATATGATAGGTAATAATTTCATTGTCATTTAATTAACTCCACTGTCAACCTCAGTAGACTAGCACGGCACGTGGACAAAATCTCTCCACCGCTTGACAGTGTTTTGTCTCGGGACTTAGATTTACTGGGAGCTAGAGCGAGAGGACAATATTTTATTTTCTCCTAGGAGATTTCGTCCCCGCCCCGTGCTACGGGGGCAGAAATAACGTGGAAAGCGCTCGACTCGACTGTGGAATTTCCTTATGTCGAAGATAGTTTTGTCAGTTTAACATTTAACATGACAACTGTTTCCTTGAGGTTGAGTCGAGTGGAGGAAATCTAAAGGAAAAGACTCTGCATATGGGTGTTAGTTTGTACGTTTTTCTTTTAAATGAATACACTCGAAGTTAATTAAAAATTTATACATATAATTGCCGAGGAAGTTTTCATGTCAAAAAAAGTTATTTTGATGCTAACAACTTTTTTCGTAAGCAATATTAAAAATAAAAACGTGCAAACCTAGTTTTGTATTAAAACAACATATCCAAAAATTATTAAAATTGGACTATGTTTGCGGGGTAAAATGTTATCGCTTATTGCACTAAAATTTACAGCTTCAAAATCCTCTTGATTCACCTCTTCCTACCCCTTCGGGGATAAATAGGTGTGATTTATGTAGGTATGTAAACAGTGTATTATAAGACAAATAAAATCAACGATTTGTCGTAGTTTAAAACTAAGCCGCACCAAAACAATGAAGTGTAAAAACAGTTCTTGCCTAAAACCGCAAGTAAGAGTTTATGCCGGTGAACAAAGCAATGACACCTACATATTGTAAAGCTTCCACGGGCGTCATTGTCGCGAGCGACAGCCGGACGCGCGGCGCGACGCCGCCGCCGCCGACGCGCGACGTGCGATCCTATCACAGCGACACGGCGAGATAGTTTTGTGCCGTGTTCGTTTAATTGTGACTGTGACGGACACGAATAAATTTTACCTCTGCCTACTAACTCATCGGGGTGTGAAAGAGACTGTCGTCATCATTACCAGCCCTTTTCATGTCCCCACTGCTGGGGCACGGGCCTTCCCTATGAATAGAAGAATATAGAGAGATTGGTCCATAACACACCACGCTGGCCCAGTGGCGGTTGGTGGGTATTAACTACTGCAGATGCAGCCGAGGCCAACGACTTAACGAGCCTTTCGAAGCACGGAGGAACTGGAGATGATACATTTTTGGTCATCCATCCAATGACCGGCCTTAGCGAACATTGCTGAGTTTACGCAATCGCAGGCCAAGTGCGCTTTGCTTCTAGAATTTTAGAGCTTGTCAAAACAAGTGAAAAACGAATATTTGACAAGGCATGTGGTAAATCATCAATGGACTACTAGTTTTCCCAAACCATTTAGTCCGGAAGGTGGCAATGAGTTAGCTATCTATCCCAATACAATACAATGGAATAAAATAACGCCCCTACTCTGTGTAGCGGTTCCCACAGTTTTCCTTTTATTGATTCCCCTAAATGTCTGCTCAAATCTCATCATTCAATCGAAAGAGCCTGTTAACTTTCTGGTAGCGAAACAGTAATAAATCACTGGGGAGCCTCGCACCTAGATCGGGATTCGCTGTACGAGGAATTTTCCACTTAGCACGGCGATGAATCTAAACGTACTTAAAGGGCATTGTTTCATGCGGTTTTAGTAACCTTTTTAGCAGAATTGAGCTGAACATTCGTTCCAAAATTCGTATTCGATACATTGTTAGGTATGAACGTGGCGGTTAATGTGTGTGGTGCCATTGATGACGTATGGTAGGTACGTGGCTTACAATGGGCCTCATGAGAAGGTTCAAAGTCACTAAGAGCAATGGAGGCCAATGGTTATGCTCGGTGTTTTCCTGTGTGAAAGGGAGGGAGAACATCCCATGAGGAAGCTAAAAAGAAAAGAAAAAGAGAAAGAAAAAAAAATTGCCGATTAATTAATTTATAATAAGTAATAAAAGACTCAATTAAAAATGTTAATTTTGAAATTGACATTTTGACAATAACTACTATAACTACAGCAATTATATACAGTATAGATATGAATAGAAAAAAAATACAATAGATATTAATTCTGTAGTTGATATAATACTACTATTTGATCTCAGAACTTTCGTCTTAAAAGGTAATAATTCTGCTCGCGTCGTTGACATCAAAACCCGTGATCCCGTGAAACATTATGAGGCCTTTGTGTTTTGTTTCCGTTAAATACGTCTTATTGCACGTTTCTAAGATGAAGTAATGGGTGAATAATATTCTTTGGCATTCCATTCCATATTTATAATAACTTATTTTTATTCAAACGACAGATAACATGAATACCTTAACAGTAATGTCGTTCAACAAATATCACGGGAGGGCTGAAATTGCTACCCTGGGGGACACCCGCTGTCGATTTGATTTCTGCTACGCATTTCCAAGCCTTAAATTTCGTAAATCGTTGGCAGTTTTGTAACTCCCAGTGTTGATGAGATAACTTATTCTAAATATAAAATATTATAAGAGACATTTTAGCCTAATGTTGAATTACTATGTTTGCCGCGTGGCCTGCCACGACAGAGCAGAATTTAACTTTCACCATACTTTTATTGTCCCGTGGTTGTCGTAGGGCCAAGGCAAATCTGTGAATCTACATATACCTATCAAGTATTTGCGAGGCATCCCCGTTTTGTTAAGCATTACTTGGCGTTAAGGGGCTTTAGTTAAAACGTGTATTGCTTAGGCAGCGATGTACTCGAAATCGCAATTTTGTCAGGCAGGCGGTGGCCGTAAAAACCTATCCAAATCCTGGGTTCCATCTATAGAGAAAACAACCAATGGCACGTGAACCCAATGATTAACGTATTTATCAAACTGTAAGTTGCAGTAAATTCCCCTAAGCTAGTAGCTAGTGTGACGTTCGTTAGCGTAGGACTAAGAACAAAGTGCACGTAAAACGGCCTAGTAATTTGATCCCACCTAATAGCAATTGCGAGTGTAAAATTACCTGGCGGAACATGATCATCTTGACTTAATCCAGCACGTAAATAAGAGACGACACGCAGTGCCTTTATAGGACACACTAGGGGAAAATGCACGATCTTCTGAAGAGATCGAATCTGGTAATGTTGTCCTGTTTTTATAAAATCCCCGCTGCTTTATTTTAAAACTATTGACAATTTATCATAAGCTGTTTCTGACGACATAGAGAGGGATAGAGATAAGACTTCTGAGCGCAAGTAAAATAAAAAAAACATATTATTTATTTAAAAAAAAATAAAAAATTATAAAACCAGATTAAAACCAAAACATGGAATGAGAAGGAAAAAAATATTATGAGTAAGGGGGGTATTTTACTTGGTTAGTTTGTACAGTTAGTGTAATTAAATGTGTCTTTGATTTTGCGAAGATATTAGGAACATTTTTATGAAATAGAAAAACAGAATCAAACCCTATTACTGTATATTAATCTTGAAACAAACAACTTCCTAGAATCGATGAATTTAATTTAAGTTTCAAAGTCACCCTTCCAGAATTTCCGACTAAAACAAGGCGATTGAATATTTATAGTCCATCGTCTCATTATATAAAACATTTCTTCAATCATTGACGTCCTTTTGGTTTCCTGGAAGAAGAATAGAATAGAATATTAGATTTTGAAATATACTAACAACTTCGGTTATATTCAGTCGTTTAATAGATTTTATGGAACATGATTGAAAACTCAATACGCTATAAACGTAGCGAGCGAGATTGTGATTGGCAATTCAATGCTGCTATTTATTTTACTTCATATTTCGTTTCTTGTCGTGACTGCCTTTAATTAAAAACCGGTATAGCTGCTTAAGTTAAGGTTTTTGAGTAATTGTGTTCTATAGTTTTTGTTGATTCATCATCACCAGACATAATGTTCCGACTGCTAGGGCACTGGCCTGAAGGTCATAACCCACCACGCAGGCCCAGTGCGGATTGGTGGGTATTACCATTAATTACTGCAAATGCAATCGGGACCAACAACGGCTTAACATGCTTCTCGAAGAACAGAGGAACTCGAGGTACCTACTAAATGTTTGGTCACCCATCCAATGACCGGCCTTAGCGAATGACCAATCGCGCTAAGACATCGCGCTATCAAGCTTCTCCTTTTATCGACAGTCCTTAAATAAATAATATACGACAGGCCGATCCGAACCGTCCGATTTTCTGTGAATTTATCTCCCATTAAGAAAATTTCCTTGCTTCCAATACAATACAACGCTTCCTTGATGAGCTGGGGCGATTTTATTCTCTATCTAAACACATTCACACTTCCCTGGGTCCATTTTCTTCTAATTCTATTACGATGGGGGGTGGGTAATATTCTATCTACGATAAAAGTAACCTTACAGAAGTTATGTTGCCTGGTTTATTTTGCTAAATTAAAACTAAGAGGTGTGTTTAGCGCACTGTGGTGCTTTATCTTGATTTATGAGTACCTATAACATTAGTGCCATAAAATAGCTTTGTTTTCATCTATGATAAATAATCTCAACGCCTTTCCCGCTGAGCTCTACCATTCTCAAAAGTATGCCAGATAAGGCATTTATTGTTTGCGTTATTCCATTGATCTAATGACCACACCCACGTTCAATACATTCAACACGTAATACCCGCTCAGGTGAAGCTGTAGCGCTAATTGAAGTAATGGCTTTCGAGTGTACGACGATCCAATCCCGTAGAGCTTCCGATTTAGTCTGATTCCAATCGAAATTAGAGACGCTAGATGCGGCTTTGTAGCTTTGATAATCTTCTGGTCGAAGCGTTCTCTCGATTTGTGCGGAGGTCAGGGCAATGTCCAAAGGCTTGTATTTAAATCAACACCTGACACCCTATCCTAACCTACAAAAAAGGATAAACGCTCACTAAAAAAGGATAAATGCTTACTAAAGTTTGTCCATATCCATTTTGGTGATCATTGTACAATTTTTTTGGTAGGCACTATAAATAATCCCATGGCAAATGCGTTAATAATCAAAGACAATAACGGTAACCGATATTCTTCTGCTTCCTGCTCTGACGCCAGATAAACGATCAGGGCAAGAAGAAAAGAAGATCAGAGACGATATCTCGAAGCATTTCATAAATTACCGAGACATCAAAGGGGTGATGTTCTTGAGATCTGCTATAGAAAAACTTATTGTACAGAAAATGAAATGTATTGGGAATTTTACTCGTTTGCTAAACTTACGCTTGGATAGCCCCGCGCTCCTTACTCCTTCAATTGACCCGTCTCCCACGCCATGAATTCATTGCTAACAATAGATGTCTAAAAATATTCTAATCTAGTAGACAGCTAATATTATTGTTTTTAATTTTATCGGATTAATCAGAGACCCGTCTCATCTAGAACAAACAATAAGCTCATGACATCGCAATAGAGTTCGTTATTGCGACAAAAATAACCCTATATTCCCATTTTACGAGCACAACTGACTCGATTGGCGTGCGGGTAGTCTGGGATTTTTCCTATTGTACTCAAGAGAACTTTAAAAACTTTCTATAGAAAAGCTTTTAGACTAATGAGCCGTTTGACTGCTTTGTGTTATAAAAATGCTGCTGCTTAATTTTAATAGAGTTCGTAAACGCTAAGAGCGAACTAAGCTTTTATTCTCAATCGTCAGCAGTGTTGCCGAGCGTAAAGGACCTTCATAATCATAGCGATATTGACAGTGACACAAGAATAAACGTGCCATGACGTCCGCCGGCTTAATGAAATCTACACCAGCTCCAATGTAATGGAACCGTCCTGAGTGCAATTGAGCTCAGGCCGGAACTAATCTAGCTGTGATGCTCCCAATGCTTACAGGGGATTTAGATCATCTACCTTGTTATAGACAGTAGCTGATGACCTAAATAGCGTGTTATAATGTATTACTATGATGCCTCTTTTTCCGGTGCTAACCTTCCGAAGATTCCCACTGATGAATGATGAAATGTCTTCTATATAGGAATGCTTAAATCCTTTTGAGTGATAGTAAAGCCACAGCAGGCTTTGTCATCTTTAAAATTGAATTTAACTTTGATCTTTATATCTACTTCAGTTTTTTACTCTTACATGGATGACTGACTTCAACTTACGGGAAAAATTGTAGTCTTGTTGTCACTAAATTGTTCAATGGCCTAATTTCTGCTGTTTATTTAGAATTTTATAAGAGACAATAGGTATGAGGAACTTGTGGCATCCGAATGGTGGTCGGTAAACCACCAACATCAGCATACTTGTTGGTTAGAGATTTTTTAAAGTATTTTTTAGAGATTGGTGGTTAGAGATTGTTGGTGTCAGACAAGCGGTTGTAAATCCTGAGCGAAAACCTTGAGTAGTATTTGATTGGAATGTTGTCGCTCTAATCATGTCTCTCCGTTCATCAGTATCTTGACAATTTGACATGCTCCTTTAAATCACTTTTCTATACATTCGGTGGATATGAATCAAAAGGGAGTGGATGTCTGTAGTCTGACCGATATTAGTGGAAGAAGAAACATAATGCGCCTAACCCAGATAATCTGGAATCAGGGCAGGAACAAGAAAAATTACCGGAAAGGGTTAATAGACGCTTACTTCATTTTTCGGATCTATGACAATAAAGTTATTCCAGTTCAAATCTCATCAGTGCTTTTTGTTTCAGGGGCTTCGGAAAGCAGGGATTCCAGTGCCAAGGTAAATATACTGTTATCGTATTGTTCACCTTTAATAAGAGAGCGTTATCTTCGTTTCAAACTACACTTAATTACAAAGAAATCGGTTCAGTAACAAATCTCTGAAAAATCAAATGTTTAAAAATGTCGTCATTTTTTATTTACGATACTTATTACAATCTCCAGAAAATGATAGCTTAGATGATCAAGATCAAAACTTCTTACAAGGTATGTGACAATTAGTCACAGTTCTGAGAGGTTTATTGAAATGAAATGTTTATTGCATTATGTCGTAAAAATAGTAACAATCCAAAAAAATCATGTACTTATCAGATTTCAGAAATATATTGACATGGGTTTTTTTTTATAATAATTATAATTTGTTGTCCACAGTGTGCAGCTTCGTGGTGCATAAAAGATGCCACGAGTATGTCACCTTCACCTGTCCGGGGGCGGACAAAGGGGCCGATTCGGACGTAAGTTCCCTGCAGTTTTATTTTCAAACTATATTTAATGAAATAACAAAATTAAGACTCACTACTCATAAAGCCGTGTCCATAATATGAGGGAAACAAAAGACAGTCTGATATTTATATCAATTTCTTTGGGGCAATTTGGGGGGCAGCCCGCGTAATTAATATGAAATGTTTTTTACTGAAAAATCAACGATATTGGAGCTGTAAGAGAAAAAATGTGCCTGATAAACAAGGTGTTAGAATCCAGCTTTTTGTAATTGATTCCAGCAAAATTAAATGCATTTAGATGAAAAATATTTATTAACTTTAATGCTTTAAGTTAGCAAATTTATTGAACTGTAAAATCAGGATAATTAAATCCTAAGAAAAAAACTCCGATCGATGTGTTAAAATCATAATTTGGTATCCGGGACCGGGTGCCGTAATCGATTGCTCAATCAGAGCAAGTGGGTGTACTGCTTAAAATCACTATGAAAAATCGTGTATAAAATCGTTATGAAAATGCATTTTATTCTCGCCAACCTCGTAGTCTGCTCCCTTAAAGAGGCCATAACGAACTAACAACCCGTCTATTATATACACGAGTATCCCCCCCCGGCTTAGGCTGTATGCCTGCCCCTTTCCCCTACGTAGGTATGTTTCTTTGTTTTATTTTTCATAAGGTGTCCTACTTGCGGCGGCAAATCCGTCCAGTACGACAAACAGTTTCTATTGTCCCCCGTCCCTTGTGAATAAAAAATCATTCACCTGAGTACCTGCTCTACATGTCAGCATAAAATTAAATTAGAAACCACGATGGGCCATAGTAATTGGCTGACAAGAGGTCGCATCGCGTGCAGCAGTGACATGAACAGCGGTCGATGCATAGGGGTGCCTCTACCACCTGCGCTTAAATCAGTACGCTTAGCACGGGACGTGGACATAACCTCCACGGGGAAAAGAAAATGTTCTCCTCGCGCTCTAACCCGGGACAAAAGACTGTCAAGCGGTGGAGAGCGATTTTGTCCACGCCAATCTATTCGAACGAATAAAATACAAATGTCAATATTGACAGGTTCTCTTATAGGGTTCCGGTACGGCCAGGCCAAGGTAGATTTTAGCTTGCTTCGAGCATTTTGACTGTCTTATATTTTTGCCTGATGCTTGAGTCTAGTATTTTTTTTGTTTTTTGTCTGTTTGAGTTGTTTTAAGATGAATAATCATGAAGATTCGCCGCAGCCAAAGGCGGGGAATTCACTACTTTTTTACACATTTTTTTTTAAATTCTAATTTTATAATTTTATTTGGGATTTAATTTATTTTTAATTTAATGTAATTGTAATGGTAATGAAATTTAATTAATAATTCAAATATTTTTATATATTTATAATGATAATTTAATTTAATTTGATTTGTTTGTAGATTTTTATAAGGATGAACTATGGCCACAAAGTCTGAAAATAAATTGATTTATTATTATTATTTATTATTTATTATTATTACTACACGGACATGCCCGCGGGCATGCCTGCAGACATGCCCGTCAAATAAATTCCCCGATAAAGGCGGGTGAAAACGACCGTCAACCCTCTACCCGCCACTGTTCGCGTCTGTTTTCAGTGGCATTTAGCCGCCGTCCGTCGGGCGGGTGGTGGTTGAAAGTGACCAAGGCCTTACATTTGACACGACGGTCACCATGTTGTTTTTTAAGTAATACGTCAGTTTCATAAACTTGTATTCTATTCGCTCGAATAGATTGGCCACTTCCTTAGAGGAGAATTTGAAGCGAAAACCAAGTTAATTACTGACACAACCAATAGTCAGTAGCCCACATATTCAGCATTAAAATAGTAACTAAGTACTGAAGTTACCCAAACGAGTCTCGTCTCCTACACTACATGGAAGACAACAAACAGCAAGCAGGAGAATTCGCAATGGGCCTGTTGGTTGTATCAAGTTGATTATTGACGCGAACCAATAGTCAACAGCCCGCGTAGCCAGAACGAAACAGTAACTACTGGGTATTGGAGCTCCCCATATTTGGTTTCCTACACTGCAGGAACAGCTACGCATAATCGCTCTTTATGATGTAACAGCTGATTCTGCTTAAATTTTTCATCGTTAGAACTAGAGTGACATAAGACAATTGTTTTTTTAGAAATCACAAATATGTATTATGATAACATTGCGCACAAAAGGAACATTAATTAAAATATCCTACCATCTATCTAGATTCTTCCAGGCTCTTAATGAATACAATTTGGACAACTAATATATCACGCTTTTAAATGTAAGTGTAAATCAAACCAAAGAAAATCTTTATTCTTGACATAGGTCTTTCTTTTCACTTTAATTCTAACGGTTATCTAGCGTACAGGAAGAACGACGACAAAACTTGGTGCAACTTTTCATTTAAAATAGTGATTAATAAATTAAACATAGGTAATAAGATTGGTAAGTATAGATTGTTGATAGAGTATACACAATAAAGTAACGTCGTAGTGGTATAGTTATATGAAATGTGAAGCGTTGTCAACATTGAGATTTTATTATTAAAAAAAGGATAAAAAATCGACTCCACAAATCATGTTTCTGAAGTTCTTTGGAAGGCAGATAATGTTTTTGATAATGTCATACGGGTCCTATCCAAGACCCAAGATGAAAATAGATAAATATTTCTGAAGAGTTAACCAAGCTGTTTCTGGATTAATTACAAGCATGGGCCAAATACAGAACATGAAATAGGTGATAATGATTTCCACTTTTTCTTTCTTTTTAGGTGAAACAAGAAAGGACAACTTATTGTATTTAATATAGTCCTTCTTCCTTCCCCTTCATGTCTGTTCTAACCTTTTTCTTCTCCCTTCTACTTCTTCTTATCTTTTCACCTACTCCTTCTTCTTTCTATCCTGACCATGAATTTTTTGGGATCCGTGCTGTATAATTGTTGTTATACTGCTCTAGGATTATATATTTTTATGGTCACTGTCTGGCACCGATTCGCCTAGGAAACTTTGTTGTGGGCGTGTGAGTCCGATGATATTCACAGGCTAAGAAAACCCCCGACATCTTGAGACACCCACGGGATGTAAAAGTTAAAAGGGTTCTGCTCCGCCGTCGTCACAAGGCAAAGCAATTGCGCTAAAGAACTTTCTATACGATCGCTTCTATTTTAGTCACAGAGCGCCCAGACTTGAAAAAGTATGAACTTATACTTTGTGCCAACCCTTACATACCCACTCCATGTAATTAGCCAATGTATTTTCCCGTTTATTTATTATGCACTCTGGATAATGTAAAGCCTGACTCATGACAATATTGCAATTAAGAAAGGGAACATTTCTATTGCGAATAATTATTTGGGTACAAACTTTGTAGGTATATACGAACTATTACAATAATGTCTTTATCAAGTTAAGCTAGAAATGTCAAGTCAAATTTGTTGTGTTTGAAATGTTATTAGACCACTTTCGGAATAAACACAGATTTGGAAATTGCGAGGCTGATATTTCAGTCAGCGATCAATAAGCTATTCAGATTTGAAATCCGAAATTTTTCATTTAGTATGCAGATTAGGTATTCAAATAGCTGCTTCCATAAAACCTTATGTTGTATGCTATGGATATGAGAGCTGGGATATATTGAATACAGCCGTATGTTCCAATTTTCGTACCAACTGTTCCTGAAAAGATTTTTTTTTTTCAAATTATGGCCCGAATTCCAGACTTAATTTAATTGATCTAAAACAAATCATGACTATGGTTTTGTGAAAATCGTCCATATATCTAAAATATTCATTTGACGATACTTGTACGATAATTTAATTTTGAATTCTCTCTCGCCCCAAACATCGAAAATAAACGGGAATTAAATGGGTTAAGTTATTTTATTTCCAAAGTTGGGTGATAACTTTGGACAATTTACACTATTTGCAAGCGCTCTGACCGAATTTTCATGTAGCAATAACTACGCAGCAGATTTAATTAAAATATCCAATGCCACAATATCGCTTCCTCCAGTGCCGTCGCTCTGAATGGCTCAATAAAAGGGAAGTTGATCCGTGATATTTCAATTACGGGCCCACTGGCAATGCGTTGTTGCTTTTAACTATTTTCGTGGTCAATTATACAACTCATACACTACCGAAGTTTTTCGATATGGAGGTAATTTATAACGGCCTATTAATAAACACGGTTTAAGTACTTATAGACTAGTTACACAGGGTTTTTTCTCTTGCTCACATTCAAAATCATGTTTGTGAGACGAAGACAAAACGCGGAATAGCTATACCATGTTTCCTACCAGTTGATTAATAAGACGGCTAAGGTTTAATTAAAGGAGAGATTGCAGGATTAGTTGTTAAACTTTTTGTTTTATCTATTAAAGACAATACAATAGCAATGCCGTGTGGTGACGACAGACCAGAGTACAATTGCCACTCGCAATCCATTTTTTTCAATAAACAACTATGTTGTAGTTGTTTATTGAAAAAAATACTGACCTATATCAAAATAGAGACCAGACGAAAATATACTAGTTTACGAGGCCCCTTCACAACTGTTACCACTCACCTTCGTCACCCAGACTTCTCTCTCTGTTCAGCAACATTTGGTAAGATTTTATGAAAGCCGCCTTAGACATACATTACAGTATCGAACTTACTAAAGTTCTTAGACAATCCAAGGCCTATTAGTAATATGTATAGGGATTTATGTATGTATGTATAGGGATTTAGCTGGTATACCCACGCTCCCACCTGAACAGCATACATACATATCAAGTTTTCCTGGCCTTTTACGGTCGAACAAAATCTTTCTCCATCTTTCAGTACCCATTACTTATACACGATTATGTTAAAATCGTGAGTAGGTAGCTGTTTTACAAATGCGATTCGCCCACGCATGTGAAATCTTTGAAAGGTCAAGAGCTAATGCTTCTGCAAACCGCCCCACGCTTTATAGTTACGCCCCTAAGCCTATAAATTATTTTGTAAACTTGTACAAGTATTAAATATGAATTTATGTGTTGTATAGAATTTTGTTGAAGTTGCTTGACTGGGTAATTAAATTTAAATATACCCACCCACCCATAGTAAACTGTAATTCGTTGAGCTCTTCGGCAAATTTACTTCAATTTTGAATGAAGTATCGAATCATTTGTAAATGTGGGGGTATTGTTTGGGACAAAGGATGACCTTTTACCGATCCCAGAAGGCCCTTGCTGTAGCAGTATCTGGAGTTCATATAAAACTCCCTCCGCGAACTGACGAAACGTGATGTTGAGGTAAAATTTATTTGACCCAATACAGCCTTCCTTCAGAACAAACATGTGTGACAAACAAAACTTTAATTTGATCCGTCACCCGGGTCTGTGAGCTTAAGCGTGTACACATACATACAAACTGTTGCGTGTATAATCCCCAAATAATTTTGTGACGAGGTATCTGCTGACTTTGCTGTACACTAATATGTCGTCAATGTTGTGGATTCCAACAGGATACACGAACTCGGCACAACTTCCGCGTTCACACATACTCGTCCCCGACATTCTGCGACCACTGCGGCTCGCTGCTGTACGGCCTCATCCACCAGGGGCTGAAATGTCAAGGTACTCATCGGGACCGCCGGCCGACGCTTCACACCAATACTAACCGCTTCTCTACTAAGCTTGGGTTTCGAACGTGCTTCCATGTGCTCTTTTAGCTCTTCTCTTTTCAGACTTTTTGGTGGTGGTTGTGCTAATGCTAATGCTTATTCGTTTCTTGTAGATTTAATAGCACCTTCCGTTCAGTTCGAGGTTTTGTCAGGTCCTTCCTTCTTCGGAAGTGTGGCGCGGTCGATTCCGACCAAGTCCCTTGGGCATACACCATTTGCTGCTATTAACTGTGATTTATTGTTGATAAGGCCGCCTACGCGCCCCACAAATGGAACACGTGGACGTTCCTAGCTCCAACGTTTTGCGACCACTGTGGCACCTTGCTACACGGTCTCGCCCACCAGGGATTCAAATGTGGAGGTATTGATGCAACTAGAATTTCTGTGAGTTACCGAGGAAAATAGTTCCCGGGCCAACCCTTTAGAAAGATGGATTGAACGTGCCTGAATTACACTGACTGTGTTCATATCACACGTGTTGAAGGTAGTACAGGAGAGTATGGTGTATGTCTGTGTAAAACAACAAATAGATGGTCAGATAACAATGATTGCACTGAACTATGTAAATAATTCCCAATTTGTCCCTTAAATGCATCCCTGTTGTATGGACGCGTCTAGTCGATATTGTGTCTAATAAGTTGGTATGAAGTTATTACTCGAGTGGCTTTGAAGTTTCCAGTGTACTATTAACTTTTGTTTATACGCTCAGCCTATTTAAGTGTTAATTCAGTTTGCTTTATTCCACGCCGCGCTCTTAAACCTGTTTGTAGTTGCTAACTTAATTCTTGATTCCCGTAGCTTTGTATTGTGATGTTCACTTGCATGTATTTTAGTTGGTTTTGTACAGTACTTTTGTTGTTCCCTGCGTTAATGCTGTACAGATTTATCTTTCAACAAATACTACATTTACAAGTACAATTTTATGATTAGCATTGAGGAAACATTCACGATTCATCAGCATGTCTTTAACTTTAATAAAGAGGTTTCTAATAGCGTTACCATTGACGATCTTTGTAAGCTGAGATAAGACTGATAATCTAAAGACTAATTCGTACCATTCAAAAGATCCAGAAATAGAAATTGCTGGCTGTCTGAAGTTGCTCCCTCACCTCGTTAAGTAATAGTTTCCATGTAATGTAATATTTCAGATTCGATTTTGGGAATTATGGTTAATAGTTGTTTCAAACAATGTGAGTAACTTAATGAGTCATTAAGTTGTTCCCATCTATGAGACATTGTTAATAAATTACAAAAATGATATATGTTTTTTAGGATATTCGTTCGTAAAAGATAACAGATTGTAACACCATAACGGTCGGATCTTTCACCGGTGTATTGCTCGAAACTAAACCGCTTCTTTGCAAACGAATTACACAGGCTGAGGGAGCACCTTAATAAAATCACGGACCGAATAAAGAAAATCTCGACGCCAAATTGAATGAAAGAACAATCTGAGAGACGCAACTGCTCAAATTTGGTGGCGTAATTAATCAAAGTTCAAAAACGCTTGTCGATCCGGGAACTTTTAATTGGCATCCTGAATTATTGGCTGCTCAGTAATGAGAATAAACGGTGTCCGTCACCGTAATCTGTCGTCCGTGGTATAAAATTCGATAATGGCAAGCGGGACTCGATTGGTTTGAACGCAATTCATTATTCATGACACGAGGCACAATGCTCAGCAAAATGTGCAGTAGGTAAAGGGCTTTATATGATCGACTCGCTGTTAGGTTACACGGGACCTAATACAATTAAAATCTAAAATGTCCTTAGATAAAAGAATTATACTGTTCTACGATTACATATGGAATAAAATTTTACAATATTTTAAACGAAGAAATTTTAGGTTTTTTTATGGCAATATTTTAAATTATTTTAAATGGCTATATGTTCGCCACCTATTGCATTAGAACAAACGTAATTGGCAGAATGTGATCGTTAATACACCTCGCTTTGGGGATAAATTGGGCATATTTAGAATTGCACTGGTAGACATCTAGAATGTTAGAAATCTATATAATACACCATTTCTCGCTGTTGTTCTATGTTATCTAGCATGCACAGAATTTGATAATCTACTACTTCATATTTTTTTTTGTGTGTTATTCGATCTGCATGTGCTAAAGTAGTCTAGAATTCAACAGGTGCTGTTACTATTTTGGATTACATGGCTGCCATCGGGTATTGTAACTAATTCGGTTTCTTGATATATAGGATTCTGTAAAGATTGAGCAATGATCGATTTAATATTATCATCATCGTCAAGTTGGGAGCAAATAAAGTAAAAGTATCCATTGTAAATGGAAGTATATTAAAAACCTTGGAAAGTACCAATGCTATGGCCCTTATTTTTGCCGAAATAATATGATGATAGCAGATAGATTAGATAATTGGCGAAACGTGAGTGTTAAGTTAATTCACCTCTGCCCACCCCTGCGGGGATAAATAGGCATGATTTGTGTGTATATATATTTTGATAGCTGACTAACATGGTGTTGTTATGACGTACAGCGTGCGACATGAACGTGCACAAAAGGTGCGAAGAGTCCGTGCCGAACTTGTGCGGATGCGACCATACCGAGCGGCGCGGGCGCATACAGCTCGTCGTCACCTGCCTCGGGAACAAGCTCACCGTCGAAGGTAACAATAATATACAGGGTGTAACAGAGAGGCGCAGTCATATTTAAAGGGCCATCAAACTGAGCAACTTTCGCTAAAGGACCAAATTCGAAATCTCAGAAAAAAAATCACTTCCCCATACTAAGCTGAGTACCAGCTGACATCAGTTTGTATGGGGAGGTGTTTTTTTATGAGATTTTGCTATTGGTCTCATAGTTAAAGTGGTTCATTTTGCCTGAATAACCCCTTTAAATATTACTGCACATTTATTTTACACCTTGTATTGTTTTAAGCTTACGTGGTCACTATCATCTTTAAATTGTGATAAACCGGGATTTATACCACGTACCTGGATTTTGTTATATTTCCGATATTTCGGCAGTTACATGCGCCATGTCACGGATGACTGGTATAAATCCCGGTTTATCACAATTTAAAGGTAACAACAATGACCCTGCCACATTATTAAAACGCGACACGACTCCACGTGTAGTCACCGAACAATCCGGCGTCTCGTCGGATGTTCATTCATAGTGTGTTTCTGGTCATAGAAAACGGCCGCCTTGGTCGAATGCTCAGATTGCTGGGTATTGGCCAAGAGGTCCCGGGTTCGAATCCTGGTAGGGGCAAACTTTGTGATGACCACAAATGTTTGTTTCCGAGTCATGGTTGTGTATATGTTTATGTAGTATATTTTCAACATTTATATACATAATTATATTAAAAATATGTCCGTCATCTAGTATCCATAACACAAGTGCTTAGGCTACTTACTTTGGGCTAGATGATAGGTGTGAGTGTAAAAAATATTAATTATTATTTATTAATTATTTAATTATTTAGAAAACCAAGACATTTGATTCGACTCAACACGCGTCGCGTTACATCGGGTCGCTTCGTGTTTTAAAAATGTGTTTCTGGCATAAAACATTCATCGAGTTTCTCACCTTTACTAACCGATGGCGCTGCACAGTTTTGTTCAACCGCTGAACGAGTTGAATTTTCTATAACGCCATCGGTTGCCAAATTTAACCAACAGATGGCGCTGTAGAAAGTTCAAGTTCCTCGTGACGGTTTTTGCTCTGTACCTACCTGAGTACCTAGGTAGGTACCTATACTTCAACATAACGTACAACAACATCTCCATTCAAACTGTACTACATTATTTATCCTTGTAGAACAAAGGAGTTTAATTCGTACTCACTTTATTTCAGCGCGTACCGTAACAGATGGCGCCGTACGGGTTAATACGGTTTCTGCTTGGCGATGTTAAGATTTTTTCCGTGAGAATGACACCCCTCGCCTTGGTCTGTCCGGTATCGCTTCTCGGCCTTTTGGCTAAGATCAAAGTGTAGTATCTGTTCTTTTCAGCTTAATATCTGAAAGTTCCCTCACTGAGGGACCAGTATATTAAACTGATTTTTGTACCACGACGGGATGTTCGGGGCTCGCTCCACTCCCGTCACGGGTCGGCCCGGCATTGCAGTGCCGCCGGGATCGGCCCACATAAATACATCATATCATACAGATAACAGACCCTCAAATACCAAATCCTTTTAAAATTTTGAGCACTATCTATAAAGTGGACGAAAAAGCCTGTCAGTATTTGTATGGAAAAACGTCAATTTTGACAATACTTAAATATTACGCAGGACTCTATACTTTGAGTAGCGTTTCTGTATTCGGGAGACAGTCTTCTTCTTCTTATTCCTGCTCTGTTCCCAGGCTATCTGGGGTCGGCGCTTGTCCTTCATGTACATTTTGTATGAAACGATATCCCGTCCACTTCCCGTACGGGGTATGTTCCCGTTACGTATACAGACAGAGACCTTTATTTTTTCTAACATTTATAATAATAAATACATTTACATTAATATCGAATCCTAATGATGTTCATCTGTGACCCTTCCAGTGAAGCAAGGCCGCAATCTGATCCCCATGGACCCCAACGGCCTATCTGACCCCTACGTCAAGATGAAGCTCATCCCCGACGCTGACAACGTCAAGAAAAAAACCAAGACCATCCGCAGCACGCTCAACCCCGTCTGGAACGAGACGCTCTCCTTCGATCTCAAGGGGGAAGACAAGGATCGAAGACTCCTTATCGAGGTATTTTTTTAATTTTATTTTTATTAAGCTAGACAGGGAAGCCCTTATGTCACCAGCCCCCGTAGCACGGATGGTAAGTGACGATAAGGGTCGAAGATGGAATCAAGATTCACTTGGAACCCTCAACCGCAGAGGGACTGGCTATCTTGTCACAAATTGTCGGACCACAATAATGCTGTCAATAAAGGCGTGATTTATGTATTGTGTCGTGGCCAAATCGTAGAATTGATCACTTCATGATGTGGCCGACCATTTCATGAAATGGCCAACTAAAACTGACCATATCGTTGAAACGTCAAAGTTTAATGATGTATCCATTAACGTTTGGCCATATCATTAATGTAGTTAATGTTTGGTATTTTTACGTTGCGCTCGTTTTTTTGAGTGACTTAAAACGTAAAATTCTTGTAATTTGATGTCGTAACGACATTTTACTTCACCTGTATCTTCCATTACAACATTACTAATAGTTTGTTTATAAGTATAATTGTCCGCCGCCATGATGCATCACAAAAACAAAAACATATGATCAACGATATGATCAATAATGTTTGGCCATATCATGAAATAGCCGTGCGTTTAGCTATTCATATCGTCAAACCTTGTTTATTCGTTGATCTGGCCAAACCATTATCATGATATGGTCAGTTTTAGCTGGCCATTTCATGAAATGCAACCATTTCATGAAATGGTCAGCCACATCATGGAGTGATCAATTCTACGATTTGGCCACGACATATGTATAAATTGTTCTCGATTCGACGATGTATAAATCTGCTAAATAATCTTATTGAAGTAATCTCTCGGATTTAAGATGTCTTTTGAGATAGCGCATAGAGCAGCAGCTCGGTGGATTTTCAATTTATTATAACTGCAATGCGATCTCGGCTGGACGCATTTGGAGATGAAGCAAGCGAAGAAATATAGCGTTTCCGCTTAAAGATGCAATTAAATTCCGCGATCCCGCATCGCACACGAGTGCCGCACACAAGCCAAGAAGGAACGCAACATAATAATTATGACTGGACGATATCATTCAGAGCGACATAATACTTGCGATGTTTCAGAGCGAGCAATAATGGCGGCTGGTTTGGTCCAGTTTGGTCCAGTAATGAGACATCTCGGTCTAACTGCCACACTCAGAGACATCCATTAAATTTAATGAGTACTTACTGTCAAAGCAAATCATTTAAATTTAGACCATAGAGCCGACAAGAATAGCGACTAGTTTTGAATTGTCATTTTTTGACATTGAGTACTCATTAACGGTAATTGACGTCTCTGAGTGCGGCAGTAAGAGTATTTTATAGACTATTTGATTTTAATTTTAACATTATATAAATGTTAGAAAAATTAGTACAAAGATTTTAGTGGTTAGAAAAAGAATTTCGAAAAATTATGATCTTGAGGCGGGAATCGAACCCGCGTCCGCTGCTATCCGGGCAGGTGCCTGACCGCTCGGCCACCCAAGATACTAATTAACTTGCCGAAATTCTTCTAACCTTTACACTTCACGTTGTAAGCCAACGAGTACTAATTCTAATTTTTCTAACATTTATATAATGTTAAAATTAAAATCAAATAGTTTATAAAGCAAACCCAAGCTTAACCGAACGCACGGTATCTGTAAAAATATCTGCTTTGGAATGTTTGAAATTTATTTCTACATTGCGAGGGTACCCGTTGGCTTACAACGTGAAGTGTAAATAAAGGTTAGAAGAATTTCGGCAAGTTAATTAGTATCTTGGGTGGCCGAGCGGTCAGGCACCTGCCCGGATAGCAGCGGACGCGGGTTCGATTCCCGCCTCAAGATCATAATTTTTCGAAATTCTTTTTCTAACCACTAAAATCTTTGTAGTATTTTATAGGTTTTTTCCAAAGGCGGGCCAGCCATATACAGTTAATCTTGATCCCGATCTATTGATTTAGGTACTTACATCTTCATTGTCGAGACTTTCTTAAATTTTATATATTAATTTTGCCATAGTTGCCTGAACAGGTACCTTTGTGTCCTACTATGTATTCTTCTGATGTGGTCTATGTGATAGTGATAATTGGTTATAGCCTCCCTTGGTCGACTTTTACGACACCCATGGGCTGAGTCGAGGCTGGCCCATTCTACGTTATTTGTTCGATCCCTGATATAAGCAAGTAGTCATTCACCGTTCATAGTCATTAACCGGAATTTACATACGAAATTAGTAGAAATTAGTTTAGAAAAATAATTACATAGTATCGTGAAATCTACTGTATCGCAGTGACCATGGCACCATCAGCATTAAAGCCACACATATTTTCTATGTGACTTAACAGATGTTGATTTAACACACGAGAGTAGCCGATTTAGCCCCCCTTCCCTATTCAAACAAAAAAATGGATGTTATTATTATATTTTGGATAGTTTTCGTCAAATAATTTGTTTTGGCCAGTTATTTGCCATCGTAAATTCGATAAATATAAAAAAAATACTATGCATGCAAGAAATGCTTATAAACCGTTACTTTGCACCCATCCATTAAAACCACCGTCCAAGGCTCCCTTTGATAATTTACATACAGCCAACACTGCTTTTAATTACATTATGTATACGGTTCAATTTCCATTACAAGTGATATAGACCCTCCGCTGAAACGTTCGCTTTGACCTTTTTGATGCAAATAGATTTGCAGATGGCATCCTCTTTGGAGTAACTCTGAACACACAAAACATTGCGGTTGTGATACTATAGTATAGGTATGTGTGGCCTTTATTTATACTGGGACATACCTAAATCTAAGCCTTTGGCAATCAGATGAGATGAAAGCTCTTAGCATTCCATAGAAGTCAGTAACAGCGCTTAGTTTACGGGATCCCTTCACAACATCACATGTTAATTCGCGACTTCTCTCTCCGCCTAGCCATATTTGACAAGATTCCGTGAGAGCCGCCAGACACACGTTCCAGTGTGCAACTTACGGAAGTTCTAGACAAGCCAAGGTCCTTTAGTAATGTATATAGGCATTTAGCTAGTATACCCCTCGCTCCCACCTTCTCTTTTGTTTCAGCGATGGTTAGATTAATGTAAACAAAACCAAACATACTTGTCCTAAAAACTATCTTTTGTTGCGTGTTTATGTAACATGTAAGCAGCAGGTACTAATACTTTAATTAATTAACTGTAAGTTAAACAATAATTCATCAGTTAACTGTAGACACAAATGCTAATTAGGGTACAGTTAGTAATTGTATTGTTACGACGAAAAATGTATAATGATTTGTTTACATAAATACTAATAGTTTACTAATTTGCTGAATTATAGTTGGACGGACACGTTACTGAAACTAATTAAATTTCCTTCACAATGCCTGACCAATGACCGTTGATATTTACACAACCCTAACTATTTTTAGGTAGGTAAGTTTTTTAATGTTGGGACAGTGTTCAGCCCGGCTAGCATGACCACTGATACACGATTTGATATAGCCATTTATCGCCATGATAAAGCGGTAAATTGCTTTATCATATCGTGTTTTGATGGTCATGCTAGCCGGGCTGGGTGTGAGTTACTTCTGTCACATGTTGTATTGTATATGTTACTGTAAAAGCCCGAACCATGGTAAATCCTAAGATTTACCAACTCTTATGGAAATGTCCGAACAGTTCCGTGAATATCTTTAATTTCGAACCTTTACCACCATTCATTTGGCAAATCGCAAAATGAATGGTGGTAAAATGGTGGTAGCATTTACCCCTTGGCAGGGTATAATATGTTGAGAAAAAAAGGTTTGATTCTTTAATAACACACATCACTGGCACTCGGCGGCTGCTAAAATATTCGAAGAGTTTGCATTCGTACCCAATTGATAAAATTCGTTGTCCTTTACAGCTACCACAATTGCAATTACGTTTTTCAGGTCTGTTTTATCTGTGCTATAACTTAACATATACCATGCCCAGAGGTAAATGCTAAGATTTTCCAGATGAATGGTGGTAAAAGTACGAAATACCACGGACTTTGGACATTTACCAATAAGAGTTGGTAAATCTTAGGTTTTACCGTAGTTTGGGGTTTTACATTAACATATTATATACTATTTATTACCCCAGCGGACAGTTCTGCGCACTAATGGTTCTAAAAACCATTCCAGATATGGGATTGGGACCGCACCTCCCGGAACGACTTCATGGGATCCCTCTCGTTTGGTATATCGGAGCTGATGAAGGCTCCCGCCGACGGGTGGTTCAAACTGCTGACCGCAGAAGAAGGGGAGTTCTACAATGTGCCCGTACCGGAAGAGGGCACGGACCTGGCTCAGCTCAAGAACCAGATGAGGGCTACCAGCGTGGGGGCTAGGAGAGCTCCTCCACCGCCTGATAGGGAGGTGCCACACAACATGGCCGCCGCTGACGTCATCCGCGCGTCCGACTTCAACTTTATCATGGTTCTCGGGAAGGGGTCGTTTGGGAAGGTTTGTTTTAGTTTAGATATTTATAAGTATTTTTTTTATTGCGATATGAATCGCAATAAAAAAAAAGTACAAAGCGATGCAATATGAGGTAAATTCAGCTGGTGCTTAAATTGTTGAGGACATAAACAAAGAATTAAGAACATTTCTTTATAAAATTCTTTAAATTATTCTTTAAAAAAAATAATATTTGGAAACTGTTACAATTATCACCTATTACATGGGACCTAACATAATTGGCGAAACGTGGGTGCTAATTCCCCTCTGCCTACCCCTTCGGGGATATAGGCGTGATTTATGTATGTATGATGTATGTATGTTACAATGAAAAAGAGATCAGAACAATTTTCATAAAAAATTCTATCTTACAATTTTACAAAGAAAATAAAGTCATAAAATTTTCGAATACTTGTAAGTCTGGATTGCAAAGGGAGCGGGTTCGATTCTCGAATTAGGACAAATTATTTTTCTAACTTTATTTTTTGCCGTGTTATTATGACGGTTGAGCAGTATACAATATTGTCACCACCCACCCCCAACTCTACCGCGGGTGTCGTACAAGGCGACATAAAGAAAGACAGAGACGTGTAATGGGCAGCAGTATCACTCTTACATCAGCAAGCAATATACTGCGATTTGCGTGCCCGATATATTGCACAGCAATATACTCACCACCTATACAGCCTAATTGGCTAAAGCGGTGGCGTTGATTCACATATTTTGATTTAATCTGCCAACCCCTTCAGGGATCCAGTCGTGATTTATGTATGTATGTATTTATTATTTTGATTTGTACATTAAATAATTTTTAGAAAAATTAGCACAAAGAATTCGTGTTAAGACAAAGTTAGAAAAATTATAGTCCTGATGCGGGAATCGAACCCGCGCCCTCTGCAACCCGGCCAGATGCCAGCACATACGACCACAAATTTTCTTCTAAGTTTATTTTCTTTACAAAACAATCTGTCACACGTTACAGGTAATGCTGGCTGAGCGGCGCGGCACGGACGAACTGTACGCGATCAAGATCCTGAAGAAAGACATCATCATCCAAGACGACGACGTCGAGTGTACCATGGTGGAGAAGCGAGTCCTCGCACTGAGCAGCAAGCCGCCCTTCCTAGTGCAGCTACACTCCTGCTTCCAGACAATGGTACTGTTCGATTTGCCTAGGCAAATAAAAAAAAGGCTTGCTGGGGGGGGCCTAATTTAGCGAGATTGTATGAAACATTTTATGCTCATATTATGTTTCATTTTGTAAATCGTGAAATGACAAGATATTAGATGAATTATTCATATAATTTGACACATTTGTATGTGTATGGCCTATGAGAATGGCCTATATTTATGAAACACTATAATAGTGTTTCATAAATGTGTGAAAACTATATGAGTAGGTAGTACCTACCTATCTATCTAGGTATTTTATTTTGAAATTTGAATTTCTATTTAACATACCGTACAACGCCATCTGTTATTGTCATTGTACAAGAAAGACATTGAAGTCTGACTGCGCGTACCAACAGATGGCGCCGTACTGGTTAATACGAGTTCTGCTTGGCGATGTTAAGATTTTTTCCGTGAGAATGACACCCCTCGCCTAGCTCTGTTTCGGTATCGCTTCTCGGCCTTTTGGCTAAGATCAAAGTGTAGTATCTGTTCTTTTCAGCTTAATATCTGAAAGTTCCCTCACTGAGGGACCAGTATATTAAACTGATTTTTGTACCACGACGGGATGTTCGGGGCTCGCTCCACTCCCGTCACGGGTCGGCCCGGCATTGCAGTGCCGCCGGGATCGGCCCACATAATAACTTGATTATGATGCTACAAATGTTGGGTGGGTTGGTCCTGATCTCCTGACTCCGTGCGTGTGAAATTTGAGGAATTATAAAATATTAAACAACGTAGGGGCTGGTATAAAAAAGTTGGTAATTTGAACATGCAAAGGATATACGAGGGCGGGTCAATAAGTCCGTGACTTTTGAAATAAAACACAGGTTTTTTGATAAATAAATCATTTTATTTTTCAACGTAGTCTCCCTTAAGCTCTGTACACTTTGTCCAACGCTTCTCCAATTTTTTTATCTCTTCCAAAAAATATGATTTGTCGAGGTTTCAAAAGAGGTTCATAAAATTCAAAAAGTCACGGACTTTTTGACCCGCCCTCGTATAGCTCCCACATATTATTTCGATTCAACAAACAGGCTATGGTAATACCACAATCATGTTTTTTTCCTTATTTTACACAATTTCGCAAGAAATCAACAAGAAATAATATTAAAGGACATCCTCCACGTTTCATATATTTTTGGTCCAAAATCAAAAGTGCCGGCCAATAAAAAAGTGCTGTATTCTGATAGAACACGTCGGCCTTAGCATTTGTTAATATGACACCAAAGCTGTAGCACAAATATTAGTAGTGCTATACAGGATGGAAAGTTGGGATGGGGCATTAAGAGCACCTACCAGATCCCTTGCCGCCACGCGAAAATGGTCTTAGGAGACCCTTTCCAACTTTTTTAGTGATGACAATCTACAATTTTTTTTCAATTTACAATCACAAATTTTTGAAAGTACAGTCAGAAAACATACGAGTATATATTTTAGATTAAATTTTTACAGAATGTGGGCTTTCTATTGCCAAAACCTGGATACCTAGAGCATTGAAAAGTCTATGTGAGACAGGATGCATATGTCCGCGGCTTGCTTATGGCATAACTGATATCGACACATCTGTGTTAATTACTTCGACACAGATTAGCATCACTGCACATACCTACATATCATGTATGTATGACAATGCGCATTAATTGGGTTATTATGTGGGCCGATCCCGGCGGCACTGCAATGCCGGGCCGACCCGTGACGGGAGTGGAGCGAGCCCCGAACATCCCGTCGTAGTACAAAAATCAGTTTAATATACTGGTCCCTCAGTGAGGGAACTTTCAGATATTAAGCTGAAAAGAACAGATACTACACTTTGATCTTAGCCAAAAGGCCGAGAAGCGATACCGAAACAGAGCTAGGCGAGGGGTGTCATTCTCACGGAAAAAATCTTAACATCGCCAAGCAGAACTCGTATAAACCCTTAGAGCGCCATCTGTTGGTACGCGCTGTACTTACTAAAGTGAGTTGAGTGGTAACGACATCGTGCCAGTGTCGAACAAAGGTAGTTCTCGGAACAACACTTGTCTAATGTTGTATGCAACTCTTTAAAAAGCATTGTTGAATTTAAAGATGTTTGTTAAAGTAAAATAGGTAGGTTAGACTTAACCTGACTGCAGATGCAATTCCTTATCTCTTAGGGCTTAGGGGTCAGAGATTTGAAAAAAAAATGCAATATTACGCATGTATTTGCAATCGCATTAACAATGGATGTATTCTGATTTATAAATTATATAATTCTTTTATTTTTCTGGTAAGGCTTAGGGATCTAGGCCATACAGCCATATCTTTTGTTTTATATTTCTTGAATTATAGATACATTAAGATATGGGTGTTGCACGTTTTATTGCATCTAGGTAGTGTTAGGCGGGTCGAATTGAACTTCTGCTCGATGACTACTGATACTGAACACTAAGTATAAAAATCTCCACTTTTCTGATTTAGTAAACAACTTTCCATGTTTTTTTCTAGGACCGCCTTTACTTCGTAATGGAATACGTGAATGGTGGAGATCTCATGTTCCAAATACAGCAGTGCGGCAAATTCAAGGAACCCGTCGCTGTGTGAGTTATTACATTGTCTAGTAGTCGGTCTTGTTTAGAAATAACTTCTGTTTTTATAAAAATATGTAATTACGTATATTTTATACACACATACATAACGCCTTTCTCCCACAGGGGTAGGCAGACATAACTATTTTCCACTTGCTACGTAGTTACCTACTTCTATTGAAACAGAATAACTGTTAACAATTCTTTCTTAACATACAGTTGCGAACGCACACACCCACACATGCATATATATACAGACACAAACACGCACAGTTAGGTATTCAATTTCAGTTTAAGACACGTCTTCTTCTTCTTGCTCTGTTCTGTTCTCAGTCTATCTGAGGGATCAGTATATTAACGCATTCCATCATGGATTCACCGTGCGGTGACGGTTGACTCTTGTTTGATTTTGAAATGTGACGTCACGAAACGTCGGACCACTCCCACCCCTTGTCACACAAAGTCACACCTTCCCCCCTCTTAAGGTGTGTCGTACTTTATGGATGGCCCCATACCATAGCTGTAAGGGTACGAGACGAGACGAAAACTCTTCGGATTCCATGGATTTACCGTGCGCGTGCCGGGTCCATAGTGTGGCAGAGAGGGTCAGAAAGGGGGGAGAGGCAGTGGCAGCGCCTGGGACTTGTGACCCAAGTGTAGGTTTAAGAGGCCTCTTGACACCTAGTCACGAAAAAAATGGTAGTCCGTTGGAGCAAGGTCTGGCGAATACGGAGGATGACGAATGGTTTCATGACAATGGGTCAAAACGGTTTCTCGTGCTGTATGGGGTTTCGCGATGTCATGGAGCAGTAAGGTGAAGATCGATTCAATAGTCGGGGCTGTTTTATTGCTAGTTTTGCCAACATTGTTCGGAGTTCGGCACAATAGACATCTGCCGTTATTGCTTGACCAGTGGGCCTACCGCCTAACTCGATTGCTGATGATAGTTCTATAGCAATGCACTGTTTATCCGAGCGACCGCCTAAAATTGTATCAGCAATAAGCACAGAGTATAACAACAACTGCTAACGTGAACGAACGATATAGTTCTTTTGGCATAAGATGACCTTTGCATTTGTGTGAGTGATCGCAAAAGTAGGGTTCGTCACCTTGCCACCCCGACTTCTCTCTCTGCCGAGCCATATTTGGTTAGATTCTGTGAGAGCCGCCCTCGACACACGTTTTTATTTATGTAAAAATCATGCTTAGCCGTGTGGTGACGGCAGAGTAGAATACAATTGTCACCACCCCAAATCTCTCTCGTGGGTGTCGTACAAGGCGACTAAGGATAAATTAGTGATGAGGATTGGGCAGCAGCATTCCCCTGATTGGCGAGAAGCATAAGATGAGCTTTGCATTTGTGTGAGTGATCGCAAAAGTAGGGTTCGTCACCTTGCCACCCCGACTTCTCTCTCTGCCGAGCCATATTTGGTAAGATTCTGTGAGAGCCGCCCTCGACACACGTTTTTATTTATGTAAAAATCATGCTTAGCCGTGTGGTGACGGCAGAGTAGAATACAATTGTCACCACCCCAAATCTCTCTCGTGGGTGTCGTCCAAGGCGACTAAGGATAAATCAGTGATGTGGATTGGGCAGCAGCATTCCCCTGATTGGCGAGAAGTGGTGTTATTTCACCTCCGTCTACGCTTTCGGGGATAGAGTGCGGGCCAGATAAGTCCGCGCGTGGTCAAAATTGGAACAAAAACTTCGTCTCCTATTTTGTTTGTTGAGTCGTGTTGAGTGTCAATGTTAGCTAGCAGCGCCACCCCTCGCGCGCGGACTTATCTGGCCCGCACTATATAGGCGTGATGTATTTATGTTAAAATCCTGCTATTTTCTTTTTGCAGTATGTAAAAGCTTTGCTATTTTTGTGTCTTGCAGTTTCTACGCCGCCGAAATAGCGATCGGCCTCTTCTTCCTGCACTCCCGGGGCATCGTCTACCGGGACTTGAAGCTGGACAACGTCCTGTTAGACCAGGACGGGCACATCAAGATCGCGGACTTCGGCATGTGCAAGGAGGGCATCACAGGTACGGAATGCGATCTCGATCTCGCGGGATCTCAATCTCGCGTGATCTCGATCTCGCGATATCTCGTGTCACTTTTAGGGATCAATCTTCTTCTGCCCTGTTCCCAGGCTATCTGTGGTCGGCGCAGTATGTTTCCTCTTCCATTCATATCGGTCAGTCGCCATCAAGCCATCCACTCCCTTTTGATTCATATCGTCCATCACACCGTAAAGGTGCTATTGATGAATGAATGTATAGAAAAAAGACGGAACGGACCATGTGAGACTAATGAACGGAGAGAGTGATTGGAATGGCAACATTCCAATCCATACTGCTCAAGGCTTGGCTTAGGTTTTACAGCCGGCCGCCTTCCTGACACTAACCCTATTTGGGGATCAATCCCGAAGCATAATATGATGAGATCGTCAGGATTGGGTTGGGCAGCAGTAGTCAGCCACTCACTCGGGAGTTCGCATAGCGCGTTTGCCCTGCAATTACGTAAACTAAGCAATGGTCGCTCGAGATCGACGGGCATACATGTGGAAGGAGGGCATCAGAGGTACGGAATGCGATCTCGATCTCGCGAGATCTCGTGTGATTTTTCGGGATCAATCTCTAAGCATATCTGACAAGATTCCGTTTAGGATATAGATGCCGTTTCGGAGTCCTTAATACACTTTTTTTCCATTAAGAAGTTACTTTCATAATCACCTGAAATTTTTTCATGTTATCATTTGATTATTTTAATTTCCAAAAATTAAGATCCCAACAAGTTCACATTAACACAGTTAATGAAATTACATCGAATAGCGCAGGATGCTAAGTGCAAACTTAATTATAGGTGACAACTGCATGCACCGTACAATTTTTGTTTTTTTTTTCAAATATTTAATAATTTATTTCAAATAAAGAGATCCCTCGAGATTGTAATTTCTAATCTCTCGAAATCTTAAATTTGCGATCTCGAGTCGAGAATGTATTCCTTAAGAGACGCGGTCTTTACATAGATACACTCAACTTGGTGACAGCAATGTTAGACATATTTTCATCTTATTTTATAGCTGTACGCTGCCTTCTCGCAAAGTATTCTTTACTTGACAATACATTTATCATTACAGGTACCAACCTAACTGTAATGTCAAGTAAATAAATAAACAAATAATCACAGGCGACAAAACTATCTTATCACAATTGTCGGAACACAATAATGCTGTTAACATTACTATTATGGCGACAGATTTTGATAAGATGGGGCTAGCTAGCCAGGCGGACTTGAAAGAAGTCCTACCACCGACCAAACAAAATTGAAATTTCTAATCTCGCGAGATCTCGAATATGCGATCTCGACTCGATTTGCGTTTCCTAATCACAGGCGACAAAACCACCAAGACCTTCTGCGGCACACCGGACTACATAGCGCCAGAGATCATTTTATACCAGCCGTACGGCAAGTCGGTCGACTGGTGGGCGTACGGGGTGCTTTTGTACGAGATGCTGGTGGGGCAGCCGCCGTTCGACGGCGAGGACGAGGAAGAACTGTTCGCCGCCATCACTGACAACAGCGTGTCTTATCCAAAGACGTTGAGCAAGGTAAAGTTTCAGCCTACAAGGTGTAAAATAAAGGTGCAGTAATATTGAAAGGGGTTATTCAGGCCATCAAAATGAACAACTTTTACTATGAGACCAATAACAAAATCTCAAAAAAAAACACCTCCAACAAACTGATGTCAGCTGGTAGTACTCAGCTTAGTATGGGGAAGTGAATTATTTTCTGAGACTTCGATTTTGGTCCCGTTGTGAAGGTTGTACAGTTTGATCTGTTCTGCCATAACACCACAGTCATTAGGTCTACAGTTGGTTTGACACCATTGTTATCGTGAGCTGTCGTACTTTTTGCTGATCAACCATTTGTCGGTTACTCGACACTTTGTTTAGCGCTCTGACGTAGCCGCTACAACCTGCAATTGCCCTACGTACTATGTATACAGAACCCGCAGTCTGACTAAGCACAATTTCTTATTTTCTTATTGTGCAGGAAGCCAAAGACGCCTGCAAGACGTTCCTCACGAAGAACCCCCAGAAGCGGCTCGGGTGCGGGGCGCGGGGGGAAGAGGACGTGCGCACGCACCCGTTCTTCAGGCGCATCGACTGGGCGCGCGTCGAGGCGAGGGACGTGCAGCCGCCGTTCAAGCCCAAGATCGTAAGTGCGGCACATCACTATCGAACTATCCGTGCGTCTCGACACTATGGAGCTATCCGCTCTCATGACAATCTCGGGCTCAGTCACATGTTAGTGTTGAGCTATCCGATCATTTGTCAGTGTTGAGCTACCCTGTCACATGTCAGTGTTGAGCTATCCGATCACATGTCCGTGACGAACTACTTAAAACTATAAGTAGAACACGAGGCGAGGGACGTGCAGCCGCCGTTCAAGCCCAAGATCGTAAGTGCGGCACAACACTATCGAAGTAACTATAATATACTATAGTCCGGCAAGTTCGTGCGCGACCCTCCTGCGGTATGAGAGAAGGTGGCGGGGACGGGGCGCTCTGGATGTTGGCGGGGGCCGGTGATGCGGGGAGGAGGGAAAACTCGCTCCCCTCCGCATCACCCGCCCCCGCTAACATCCACAGTGGTCGCGCACGAACAAGTCGGACTATATCTTATGACATAAGATGCGTATAATTTTTATTCGAATTTTAATTATTCTGAATTTATAATTATTTTTTATGTTAACTAATAATGAACTGTATTGTCTGAATCTCATGACAATCTCGAACCAGTCACATGTCAGGATCGGGCTATCTGTGGGGTTATTATGTAAGCCAATTGCAGTTGCTTTCGCTATTCGGTCGGGTCATGTCAGTATCGAACATTATACTATCGATGTCGATAGTTCGATTGTATGTCGCGCGAAAAATTCGAAAGTGTCATGACGTCAGTTAGTTCCGACATGTGACCGGGTAGCTCGGTTCGATACTGAGATAGATCACTCTCGAGCTATCCTATCACACAGAACACACAAAATTTCCAAGTATTTCTTGAGTCGCATCTTCGTCGTACCAAATGAGCGTATGAGCGACCAAATCACAAACAAATAACAACTCTACGCTCACTAACAATACCACCCATTTCGCAGAAACACCGCAAGGACGTGTCCAACTTCGACAAGCAGTTCACCCAGGAGAAGACGGAGCTGACGCCCACGGACAAGCTGTTCATGATGAACCTCGACCAGACCGAGTTCATGGGATTCTCGTTCCTCAACCCCGAGTATGTGCAGCACGTCTGAATGGCACAGGTGATGTTTCTTTCACTATTTTCAATCATCATGCCGTGTGGTGACGGCAGAGCACAATACAATAGGGATGATGACACTAACAAAGAATTACTGAAGTAATGATTCGATAAAATTCATCTTTTTATTTATATTTATTTTATAAAAATACAAAGCTTAGCATTCCGCCATATTTTATGAAACGCCGCATGGCGTCACGATTTCTTGAGTATTATAACACTATTTTGACATTTTATATGCCCAAAAAAATCACCACCTGTACTATAGAGGCTGTCAAATCTTACAGAATCGTGACGTCAAACAGACACCATTGCTATTTTAACGTTTTGGCGGAAATTTTAATTTGCAATAATCAGAACATGTTTTTTCTATCAAAATCCTAAGGTTTAAAAACTGTGTTATTTATTTTGTGTAAAGTAGGCAAGTGAAAACAACCTGGTGTAGTTTGTCAAAATTAATCATCATGCCAATTGTCACCGTCCCCATCTCTCCCGAGGGTGTCCTACAAGGCGACTAAGCGTTAAGACAACAATTTGTCATCAAATCGAAATCAAGTTTAATCAACTCTGGCGCAAAACTAATTGGATTTTTTTTCTTTTTTCAGGATTGAACTACTCTTCTACTACTATAGAAGCTGACTTAGTATCGGCCGCCAAGGCGCGCCTCCTGTCGACTGTCCTTGTCACTCTCGCGGCGCCAGTCGTTCGCTATCTCGCTCATTCTCGACTCTACGCTATCTTTCTGGAACTATCTCATCTTTCTTGAAGGGAACCGAGGGGCATAAAGCAAAAATAAGCGAAGAATATTAATTATAAAGAATATCGTAAATTTTTAATAACGCTCATTCCCTTTGCCATTCATTTGTTTTAAGTGTTTTCATATCCATCCAATACGACATGACTTAACTTTCATTAGGCATTTACTTACCGCAATAAGTTATTTAGTTGATTGCAATAATTACTACGGAATATCTCAACGAATTATCGCGAAGCAATAATTAAATATGTCGTTGAATTTCGGCTCTCTAAGTTAGTAGTACGTCCCCATGTTTGTTTTATAATAATTATGTTTACGTAGGAGTTTGCTTGTTTTAGAATCTCTTTAATAATCTCGTGTCTAAGTGTGAAGAATATATCATAATAATTGGGGCCACTCGTAGACGTAGTGACGTGAATGTTGACGTCAGAGGTAACTAAAGACAAAATTTTCATTGTCTATGGGCGAGCCTTGACATATTAGCTATGGTAGGGGAGGAATTACAGTCAATAAAAGAACCAAAAAATCGTATATATACACTGAAAATCAATAGCAGAAAAAATGGAGTTTATTTGTGTATTTTTAGTCTTAAAAAAATGTTCAAATTTCGACCTTAATAAGTTAATTGTTTGATGCTATGACGTTTATAAGAATTTGGAATATGTTGAAGTTTTTTTTCTGATTTTACATTATTATAAAATTGTCTGGTAAATGTATGGGACATTTTATTACAATTTATGTTTTACTATTTACTTGTTGAATTTACAGTAAACATTTTAAATACCACGCACACCAACTTAGCATAAACTATAAAAAAAAATATTACTTTGCTCTACATCGCAAATCTGAAAGATAAATATTGATTGTATTAGCAAAATATAAACTGAGTTGACTGTGCATAAAAATAATTAATGTAAACTTTCTTGATAAGAGTACATTTTTGAACGTTAAATTTTTGGAATTAATTCTGAATTTACCATATTATAGAATATATATACCACTTAATTGGATGTTTTTTCAAGGGTCTTACTGGTCTTTATAAGATTTTGGAAGTTTGTACACAAAGAACTTTCAAAGTACAGTATAAGTACATTGTTTCAGCACTCGTGTATGATATTAACCTCCCCAATAGGTTGTGTGTCAAGGCTTTTAAAGTAAGGCGCTTTTCGTTGTTTCTCATGGACCTCATGGTTATCACATATCAATTTGTATGATAAAGATTATATATCAATGTCGTGTCGTGTGGATGGTGCTGTGTGCAATGTTCCAATACTCCTCGCAAGCCTGAATTGTCACTAGATCTATGTTTAATAAGAATCATCTAAGGAGCTCATATTAATTAGTACCTTTAAGTGTTTAGATTTTTTTTATTGTTGACGTTGGCCAATGTATGCCCAGGCCAGACGATAAGTCACCGATTAAAAAAAAAATTGTGCGCGAATCGGAACGGTTTGAAAATTTCGTCTGAGTCGGGCCCTGTGGATTGCCCTTACTTGATCCCTGGCCAAAGATTATTAAGTTTTCATTGTCTATCGTCCATTGTTGATTTCTTACATTATTAAAAATAGATACGCTCTATCGTGATTGCATTTTGTGATTTATTGATCTAATCGTGTTATTGTATGAGCTTGTGTGTAAACTCACTCTGTTGTTTGTTGCGTGTATGTGTGTGTGACTTCGTTCTGAAACAATGCGTTGTGGTCCTATTAGATGGTGTCGTTATTTGTAAAACTATTTGTACTCATTGACAAGTTGGATTACTGAAATTAGTTTCTGGCTTAACAATGACAATCAATGAAATGAAACAGTGAATGCCATCGTACGTTTTGCTAGTTTCATTTCAGCATTTCCCTTAAGCATTAAGACGCCATCTTGTACGCGGCCGAATTCCATTGGGCGCGCGAACTCTTGAACGAAACCATAGATTACGCAACTTGTGCAGTAGAATTTTGTTCTATCTGTAAAATTTTACTTCTTCACGTGGTTTTGTCAAATTGCTTGCGGCGCCCTTAACAGCAGTTGGCTGTCAATAACTATCTAATAAATAGCCTTATTAACTTAATACTAATAATATCTATATTAAAAGTCGTTTAGCATTCTTATTAGATAAAAAAATGTGAATTTAAAAGAGAAAAGCATTCGATTCTAAAATGGATTGTAATAAAATGACAAATTTAGGTGTCTTTTTTTTTAAAATAATATTCGTAATGTAAAATAGGCATTATTATTCTATTTGGAGCGTGAAGTACCTAATAGTTGCTCTTCGTAAAAATTTAATGTTTAAATATTTCATCGTAGAGTAAGTTTTGGTTTCCGCTCGATCTCCGGTCAAAGTCGCGTGTTTATTCCTGATCTTTTTAAAATAGATCTTACCTACTTTAGAATCGATAGTGATCATTTGAATACGTTATTAAATGTAAGTAAGTAATAATATAATAATTAATAATAATAAGTTAAATCTACTCTGGCCCATTCCATTACTTCTTTAATACTTGAATAACATCTCTAAAAAACTTCAATAAAGTATAAAATCCACATTGCTGTGAAAGTGAGTGGGGCAATATTTAATTAGTAATTAGCTTCCTTCTTTATTCTGTTCTTTTGTTTTCTTGTGGATCAATGATTGAGTCTGAGTAAGATCCTTCAATAAAATTGTTTATTTAGTATTCAAATAGTTTTTATCACATCTCAAATAAACAAATTTAATTACGAAAGATGTTTCGATAAGTAATCGAAATTATTTCTTTCTTAGGAAAAGTTGATCAGATTATGGCGAAATATTTAGAACATACAGTGTTTGTGTAAGAAAAATTGGCATTGAATAGAAATTAATAATTGCTAAACTGCATAACTTCATGATGGTGATACAGCTAATGAAATTTATTGAATTATAACAATTATGCTGCCTTTATTTGTTAAAATATTGATGAGAGAATTAAATGGGCCAGCAGTAAAATAGTTTTAATTCAGCTGGAGAGGGAGTCAATGTAGCGAGCGCCTTTGCCGACAAATCCCCGCGCACACTCCTCGGCGTACTAAAACCGAAAATGTTATGTACAATTCAATAAATAATTTTGTTGCAATAGCAGCCAAAATCAAAGTCTTAAGTATCGTTTCACTAATAAAATTACCTAGGTATCAAATTACTTTTTATCGAAAGCCATAGACAAATAGCCGCCTTCACAATGTCGTCAAAAATTTTACGAAGCATAGGGATGTTCACCCGCGCATCCTAAATCTTTCTTTTTTTTCATTTACATTTACAAAACTTATAGGATTGTTTTATAGTATCCTTTTTGTTACAACTGTGACCAGTAGGTATCAGATTATTTAAAACTTAGGTAGTAGTATAAAAAAGCATTCCAATAAAATAATAAAAAGAACAACAAAAACAAAGCTCCACGTCCACTGACGTTCATTCGAGTTTTAGTGATGTGAAAGATTTGGAATGAACGACGTAAATAATTTTATCGATATATTATGTCCAATTAAACAAACAAGTTTGCTTGCTCGTATTAATCGAATGCATTGTATTTAATGATAATCATTTTATACGGAATGGAATATTCCTAGGTATATCAATAACAACTTTAAAGTTACAAGTACGCCGATCGCACCAACCCATGCTATACGGTCCTTATTGATAAGGTTGTAACTAATATTAAAAAACGGGATAGCATTACAGAAATTGAGTATTTTACTATATCTACTTAACATCGATTCTTGGGCAAGTATTCAAATAAATTGAACTTAATTGGTTTTCACCGTTATAATCTAGGTACAATAGTGTCAATAAGGGCACCCCCACCCAGCTATTGTATGTCGCATGACATACATGCATAGGTATTTAATATTCACAGTAGTGACAGAAACTATAAAATTCCTGTGAATAATCTGAATCAATGAAATCTTATTGGGTATTTTATCCGAAAGATGAGAAGAGAAAGAGAAGAGAAAGAGAAGTTTAACAGAGATGAAAATCTCTGTTAAACTTCTTATACTTCTGTATTTTGCACTGGAATTTCATAATATTTTGTCACATTATGCGTAATCAAAAACATCTCTATTGAGACATTTTGTATCTTATACTATAAGTGTTAATTAAATTTCTGAGTGTAATTTAGAAATTAATAGGGTTGTTCCTTTTCACTTTTTCTGTGTAATAAAATTAATCACACTAGTGTCTGCTAGCTTACGCCTTTGACATTCATTATTTAACTCTGACTTGGTCAGTTAGAAGTTTCGTAGTTTGAAAAGTTTGAAAAACTTATCTAAGCAATCATTTTGATCGTGTTACGACTAAGATCTCACTTGTAAATAAGCATAGACACGCGATAATCATTAAGTATTACAAAAAAAGTATTGCGATTTATGCATAGAGCTTGATACATACTCATCGGCTTGAGTGCTCCTAATTTTAGATAGCGGTCTTGAAAAGTGTGACGTTGCAATGAGTTATCCATGATATTGAATTATGTATGTGTTCAGTGAGTTAGTCTTTAATGTGTCTGGATATTATTTAGCATAGAGTGTTAGTTAGCTATAGATTGCTCTTCCTAACTCAAGTTTTCTGTTTCGCTACGAAAGTTTGTTAAGATGTAAAGGACAGGCGAGTCCACGCTCCTTCAATCAGAACAAATGAATAAAGGCAATATAAAGAAGTTTGCTTATGAGTGACACTGTGAAGCCCATTGTTATCGTTAGAAAAATCAGTTATACGAATAATTACCAATGTATGTAATAGAAATATTCAAATTATATATGATACTTACCTAATATTAAAATTATTATCGAGTTGCAAGATTAGCGAGTTGTTGTATCCTAGTGGAATAGTTTACGTAGGGATGTTTATCGATTTCGATGTTTACAAATTTGTATAATTATTAATGGTATTCTAATTATTATGTAATAAGGTTAAATATTACAATCGTTATGCAGTGTTGCTCAGCAAAAACCTTTTGGATTTGTTTATTGATGTGTTTATTCACAGTGACCTGATAATCAAGAACTCAGAAATGATTGTCGTTAGATGTCTACAGCTATGTCAGCATCAATAACATAATATTTTAACGTTTTGCATAATGCTTAAACGTTAACGCTAATCAAGCCCAAACAATGTCAAAATTTAGCTTCATTCATTTTTATTTTTACACAATTATTAAGTTAAAATTAATTCCATGCCGGTCTGAAAGTAAAAAATATGGATATACCCTGGTGGAGGACAAACCACCAACAATAACTGACCCAAAGAAGGTTGGTGTCAAGCAGACGGCCGGTTGTAAAACCTAAACCAAAACCTAGAACAGTATAGACTGGAATGTTCTCATCCCAATTCACTCTCCGTTCACCGGTCTCTTGCCATGTAGGTACATAGAGAAGAGATTGAGCTCTTTTTCTTTCAGGTCACTGTCAATCAACAGACCATAAAAAAGGCTCGAGTGAAATGAGTGTAATTGTGTAAGTAGTGGACGCGACGGCTGTAAACCAGTCATGTGCCGTCTATATGAAAAACCCTACGCACATAAAAAATTACATTTGTTTGGCCTCGCCTTAGGACTCGCTATGGAAATGCTATCTATGTTCTGTGTGAAGTATTTCAGTGGAGGCGAACGACGTATTTGCTTTGTAGACAGACTCTGATTTGCGAGCCACAAGTCACAGCTACTGTGTACTTAGCAGATACCTTGGGACCCTAGCTCAAAAAACCACACTTACGGGGTTCCGAGACGGTCAATCAGCTTGCGTCAAGCACGTTGATGTTCTGTTTCTGTTCCGCTGCTAGGTCAAACAAATCAAACAGACAAAAAAGCTGTTAAATGCTTGACTCAAGCACCAAACAAGCTAAAATTGACGCGATTGACGGCTAGCTGATTGATCTTCTCGGAACCCCATTACATCTAGTAGGTAATATCGAGAATTTTCGGGAAACAATCACTCAAGCATAGGCCTAATATCACCATTTTTAGCTTAAGCCCGTAGTTTATACAGGACTTAGTATACTCTTTATTGATTAAAATATTTTATTAATGAATGAATATTCTACTTAATTGAAAGTTCGCAGTGCCCGTCGCTGCACGCACCATCATCTGTGCCAAAATAATATTTGTAAATATTTTTCCATATGAATTATAGTATTCTATTGAATATCATGTTACGATAATATCTTATAGTTACCATCATTGTATTATTATTGTGATTTTACGGATTACTGGTTCAGGAAAGGAATATCAAAGTAGTGCCATACCTAAACATACAGGTTATATGATAACAAAGGATCTGATTTATATATTGAAATTGAAATACTGATAATGATACGAACCCAGTAATGTGTAAAAGGAAAAAGTTTTAATTCTTTCGAAGTTACATTTATTCACTGTCCCTTTTCTTTAACGTAATCTACCCACGTTTGTGTAATTTTAGATACTAATAGGACTTAATGCCACCATAATATTATACTTTTATCTGCTAACCACAACTGTAAGACAACACCAAAATATCTTTCGATGTATAATAAAATTACACTAATAATAATTGGTTAAGAAAATAAATAAGTACTAAAAAAATAAAACTAGGATGAGTTTGTAAGGCACATCACTATTTGCCGTATTTTTTTTTAAATTAGGATCGGTCAGGTCTCATATCAAATTCCCGCCGTTTACGATCAATCATGCATTGTGACCTATCGCCAAACAGGACTGTTCTAAAATGTTTGATTGAAAATTATCGGTAATAAAATAAGTAAGTAATATCAAGATAAAAAGTTTTAATGTATCTCAAGTATCAGATTCACAATGTTCATTTAATTTGTAACGTCGATAGGTAATTTTAGATTCATTCTTACATTGTAATCTTAAAATTGTACTAAATATAATTGTACTAAGTATCTAATAGAGTAAACAAAAAGACAACTACATACCTACAGCTAACTTTTTATACCTCACATGTCGAATCCCTGAAGATTATCTGATATTTGCCTTGCCAACCTTAGGTTTTGTCAAAAACTTTTTAAGGTTAAACCGTTGGACAAAGGGATGATACCAAACTGCCATTAAAACGTCTCGTGATCACTTAAAAAATATTTATACGAAAACGAATTGCTATATTTTCTGTAAAAAATATTTTTTTATAGCAATAAAATGGTATTATTCGTTTTATGTATTTCATCGACAGAACAGTGATCTGACATGTGTGGTTCTTTCAACAGGATGTAACTTTCTCAACTTTCTTGTTTCCGATCAATATAATACAGGAAATATTAGCTTGAAGCTGTACAAAAAAAAGTATAGATACAGAATCTTACATTATCGACTAAACTAGGATCGCCAACCCTATTTAATACCTCAATTGACAGTTAAATAAATAAATTGATGGTTTAAATTACCAGTTGAAGCACAGAATACGGTGTTACGAGCTTTACCTTCAAAAGTGACTCAGTACCGGCTGTCATGAGGCCTACGAGCTTTTTCACAGCTGTAAGCTAATATATCCACTATTCAAACTTAACCCCTGCCCAGCTAGTATGACCACCAAAACACGATATAATAAAGCCATTTATCGCTTTGAACTCCATATTTTATATTTATTTATGACAGTTAAATGCGATAAATGTAACTCCATAGATTTTTGACAGTTCAACGCGATGGCTTTATCATATCGTGTTTTGGCAGAATTGTTACCAAATTGTGATGACATCTTGCCACATATAAAAGAAGAAGAAGAAGATACCGTGTTCGGTAGTCATGCTGCCTGGGCAGGTAGAACAGACATTTGGAAGTGGTGTTGACTGTTTGAACGGGCAATGTATTCTGCCGCATACCGATCTTCCTTAAGAGACCACATTACAACTCTCTGTGATAATATCGTCGTTTCAATAACTACGTAGAAGGGTTCTAAAGTAATTTGTAAGCTCACATCGTTTAAGTCGACGCATTTTACATCCCATAACTGTAAGCATTCGTTGCATTAACCGACAATCACATGTGCCAAAATACTAGGATACTCTGTATTTAAGAATGTCATCTAAGTGAATAAATATACTAGTTTGGAGACCCTTCGCTGTAGCTTTTAATATTCAAAGTGCACTTTCACCGTGTTAGTCGACAGTTGCCTCTTAACTTGCTATTATAATTACGGATAAATTTTTCAATTTTAACAGGATCGTGTGTGGATGTTTGTCAAACCCAAATTGTCTTTCGGGGGTGAAGAAAATTTCTGCACACGATCGCACTTAAGAGATTTTATTGCATTTTATTATCTATTATCGATAGGGTAGTGCAGTATTTCGATTTGTAGCGTTACATTTGTCATTTTTCAAGTGAATGTAAAATTGGCATTTTCTATTTTGGATCGTCTCAGCTCGAGGCTCTAGCCGCGAGCGTTTTTCTCGAATGTTAATGTCGATATTACTCTACAATATAAATTTCTAATCCATTAGATTTCTGTGTGTTTCATTTTCGCCACTACTACCTTACTATATTAAAAATAATGTTTAAATATTGATTTTTTTTTTACACTCACACCTATCATCTAGCCCAAAGTAAGTAGCCTAAGCACTTGAGTTATGGATACCGATGTCGGACATATTTTTTAATATAATTATGTATATAAATGTTGAAAATATACTACATAAACATATACACAACCATGACTCGGAAACAAACATTTGTGAATTCGAATTCGAACCCGGGACCTCTTGGCCAATACCCAGCAATCCGTCAGGCCGTCCTTGTCCACATCCCTATGTAGTTTGATTACACCTTATTATGTTAGGTACCTGGGGGTCAGCATTAATTTCATATCACTTAAAAATATTTACGACAGAAAAAGGGATATCTTATGTGCAATAAAAGAGCGACGCATTGGTTCCGCATTAATAGTCCCTTAGCTTACAACACCGCTCAATTCTAAAATTGGCGGTTTTCACTTTTTAATGCATTTCGATAGAGCTGCTCATTGCGCTTCTAACCATTGGTCACATTCTATAGATTTTAGCCAATAAGAAGTCTTAATTCAAAAAGTAGTATCAGCGCCCAAGTCGGTTGGACTCTCAACACCGACAGTTTTTTCGTCTCCTGTACCTAAGGGACAATTTCCCGGGTTATAGTCCGACAACTTCGTGCGTTATGAGAGACGGAGACGGGTCAGACAGGGGGCCTAGACAAAGTAACATACCGACAAAGATAATGAAGTTCGATAAAGCAAAATGTATGGGATTTGACGTAAGTCGTGAAATCACGTGACCAAAATCGTCTTCGTAAGTTCCTAGTTATGTTGGTAGCGCAAGCTAGGGCGCTGTAGATACCAAAGTACCTAATATGGCCGATCGTGACGAACTTCGACACGTTATCGTTATGAAACGATTGCCACTTGGCTACGGGGCCCAGGGGGCCTACCGCCTAACTTAAGCCTAACTCGATTGCTAAAGCAAAAGCTATAGTTTATGACGTCATGCTATCATTTCTCACCAAATGTACCTAAACTATCAGCGATAGCTTTGAACTAATAATCACCGAGTGATTTTGTATGAATTTGGAAGGAAATCCGTACCGTCTAAAAATTCCAGATGGTTGCTAGCTTAATTTATAGCCATAAGCAATGCATTGCTTTGAAGCTATCATCAGCAATCGAGTTAGGCGGTAGGCCCCCAGGGCACTCTGGATCGTAAACACGTCGCACTGACGTTTCGATACTAAAAATACTTGAGGCGCAGCGTGTATTTAGCCCCCCAAGATAAGTGGCCAATCGATTTCAAACGAACGAATAGAATACAAATGTATGAAAGTAACGTATGACAGGGAAAACAACATGGCGACCGTAGTAGCTGTCAAAAATTTACATTCGTATTCTATTTGTTCGATTAGATTCGCCAATTGTCTAGTCCCCAAGGACAAGTTTACAATTATGTAGAAAAAAATATACCTAGATTATTACGTAGGTAATATTTATAATCACAATCGAATATCTTTCTCCCCTTTCAGCACTTGGGCCAGCATCTTGTTACAGAGGGCAGCATAGGGATTCAATTCCACTACCTGAAACAAAAGAATAAATTGAACTTGATAATCATCATCTACTGTCGAATGTTTAACAGTATACGGGGCACAGAAGAAGAAGAATACAGACTATTGGTGAAATATGTGGCATTGCCGACTGTGCGACAATACACAAATAAACAGTGTTGCATAGTCTGGCCGTAAAGGCGTAAAGGCCGTCTAGGCCCCCTTTAGGAAACAAATGCATTCGTTACCGTGACGACATAGGTATAAATAAATATGAAAACACATAGGACATAGGAAACAAACAATCTGTGTTAAACGTAGCGTGCCGTCGAATCTTCATATTACCCAAAGAGCCAAAACCTTGAGTACCTAGTATGGATTGGAATGCTGTCATTCCAATCACTCTCCCTGTTCATCGGTCTCTCGAAATGGTCCTTTCCGTCTCTTTCCTATACATTCATTCATCACTAGCACCATTCTGGTATGATGGATGAAATGAATCAAAAATCCACTCCGATGGCTTGATGACGTCTGCCCGATATGAATGGAAGAGGAAACACACTGCGTCGACCTTAGATAGACTGGGGAATAGGGCAGGGAGAAGAACCTGTCGAATCGTCATTTTTGTGCATTACCTGTTTCTTAGCGAAACCGCTACCCAGTTCGGCGGCTTCGGTGAACGCTGCGCGCGCGTCGTCGTCAGCGCCACGCTTGCGCAGCAGCACGCCGCGCTGGCAGAGCGCCAGCGCCCGCGCTCGACTCCGCTTGCCTTCAGTCAAACTCAGCGCGACATCCAAGTCTAGCATAGCATCTGTTTTCAAAACACACATACATAAATCACGCCATTCTTCCATAAAACCTATTTTTTTATTAGAAATCTTATAATATATCAGATACTAGTGATGGAATAATTAGCATTAGCAATAATATTTAATTGCTATGGGACTATTAGCATTCATTAAATTAATTTTAGTTTCTAAATTAAATTAATGCTAATTCGTTAACGTTCCGCTCCCTGCTGTCATACGAAATCACACAACGCGTGCAGTCAATCGCGCCGTAGCGCCATAAGACTGCTATTGCTATTTTTCGTTTCGAGCGCTGCTAATAGCAGCGGCCTGCTATGCTATCTCACAACGCGTGCGTGCAGTCGATCGCGCCGTAGCGCCATAAGACTGCTATTGCTATTTTTCGTTTCGAGCGCTGCTAATAGCAGCGGCCTGCTATGCTATCTCACAACGCGTGCGTGCAGTCGATCGCGCCGCAGCGCCATAAGACTGCTATTGCTATTTTTCGTTTCGCGCGCTGCTAATAGCAGCGGCCTGCTATGCTATCTCACAACGCGTGCGTGCAGTCGATCGCGCCGTAGCGCCAAGACTGCTAATGCTAAATAAATCTGCTAATAGTAATAATGCTATTTTTCATTTCGTGCTGTGTCACGACTCGACCCGACCGGACACGCTGGTTTACGAAGGAATAGGACGACTGAATTTGATACAGAAACGTAGTGTAGTATTTGTATACTCTTTGGAGACAGATTTTTTTTTTATATTTATTCGGTAAACGTAAATGTAGTGTATTTAGGTATTGTACCTAGTTGAAATTAAATAAGTGGTCAGATTTTATCGTAGGTACAAATACCTATTTTTTATCAAATTATTTTGCTAATGCAATTATGAATTCAGTCGACTATGAATTCAGTACTGTTATGCTCTATCGTATTAAAATCGATTTTAGCAAATAGCATAGCAATAGCATTTAGCATGCTACGTCGTGAAAATTAGCATGCTAATAAAATTAATTAAATTTAGCATTAATGTCCATTACTGTCAGATACACACTATTTCCTCGGGCAACATTTTCACCGTGCCGTGTAGTGACGGCAGAGCAGAATACAATTGTCTGTCACTAATTCACCATCCCCATCTCTCCCGATGGTGTCGTGCAAAGGGACTAAGGGTAAAGACAGCGATGAGCAATGGTCAGCAGCATTTCTCTCGTACCACCAAGCAATATACCTTCTGCGATTTATGTGCTCGATATAGGTATAGCAATAGGCTCGCCACCTACATAATATATTAAGTACAAGGGACCTAACTCGGTGTTAATTCACCTCTGCCTACCTCTTAACGCATATAGGCGTGATTTATTTAATTAAGTAAATATTAAATCGAGTAGGAGACAATTAAAATACAACTTTTAACAAAATATCAACTCATTTCGGAATTTTGTTTTTTTTTTATGCAGGCAGGGAACCTTAATATTTTGTCCATTAAGAAACTCACCATCGTCTTTCTCCATAAGCCTTAGCAGCTGCGCGCGGTCATTATATGCGGCAGCGCGGTCCGGAGCCGCATCGACGCCTTCGCTGAGCAGCTGCAGGGCTTCCGGGAGGCGGCCGTCCTCCGCCGACAGAACGCCCTTGGAGCACAGCTCGGTAGACCGCTTGTGGGCGTCTGTCACTGGCTCTTTAATCGAAATACGTATACAGTCAAGTCAGCGGTCAGGTGACGGCAAATAGAACACGCCAGTCGCCTAGCTAGCGGCTAGTACCTAGTAATCGCATTCCACTCGAGCCTACTATGGGAAACTTTTTGTTCAATCACCTTTACCCGATGGCTCTCATTACCCTGTTCTCCCCTAATAATGCCACCGATCGGATCTTGAAATTTCGTAAGCTTTCATTGGTAATAATAAAAAAAAAGGTTTAGTAACGGTTTATTTATTTTAAAGGTACGATATAGGTACAAGTGTATGATTAGGTAAATAGCCTTTTCTGCGCCCTGTGGGAGATAACGACGCTCTATTTAAGTGGACCCGTCGCCTCTTGTAAGTCCTACCTAAGTACCTAGTCTAGCCATTCTTGCGCCCGCCCCCCAGAGTCTACGCCCTGTGCCTAGGCACCGGTCGTAGGTTTACGGCATTAATTATTGATTACATTACCTTCTTCCGCCTCAAAAGTATCGCCATGGTCGACAACGTCGCCAATAGTAGCTGTTGGATCGAAGATGCTTCTCAAAACTGCTCTGTCCCTCTCACTCAAATGTTCAAGAGCTGCCATAATCTAAACTATGGGTTTCCGTAACAACTATTTAGTAAGTAATTTAATCAACTATTCTGTTTCCCCGGCACACGGCCGTTTCCAACAAAGTTAAGTGAGAAACTAAACTTGGAATATTTAAATGAAAACTAGTTTTATTTATTATTATACGCTATTAAGTATCCCGTGTAGAATTGAGTCTGATTGGCTCAAGGTGATCGCTTGATACATATCGAGACCAATGTTTGTTTGAATATGCAAATGTAACCGGTCGGGTGGTTAAAGACAGTTTAAATTCACTAAACGCATCTGAGTAATGTGGGTATATACGGCGTGTATATGTGCGTTGAAATTCTTCTCCGAGTACGATACCTACATGCAAATTTTAAAACAACATATAAAACTATTTTTAATAACGGCCTTTAATAAATAGAACTCGGGCGCCCTGTAAGGCTCTCTGCGGCAGTATATCTCCCCCGGGAGATGCCGCCCCCCGGGGGACGCTGGGGAGGTACCTTCCCCAAAAAACCCGGTAGATGGTACCTAAAGGCTCGGCCAACAGGACAGCATAGGTCCTTCAAAAAAAGAGCGTTCATATATCACCTAGCTATATATATATAGCTAGGTGATAGCACGATAATATATTATGGCTATAGGGTCACCCCATTTTACATAGGACCTTTCATAATTGGCGAAACGTGTGTATGAATTCATTATTTATTGTCCTAATGAATGATTGCAAAAGATAATAGAAATTATCAATTGTGGTGTTTTATAATCTGTGCTATTGTCAGTTGTGATTGTGAGCGATCGGTGACAGCTCTCTTGCGACCGGCCCGCCATCCTTGCTAGGCTTAAAAGTGTTTGCTTGTATCTCTGTAAGTACAGTAATTCAATAAAGAATAAGTAGGTAGAATCAAGTGTCTTTGTGTCTTTACAACCCCTGGGTTTGAGTACATGAAATAAATGAAATGGTGTATAATTTGATTAATTAAATATATTAAAAAAAACTTTATATTCCTCCCATATTTAAAAAAAATCCACACGATTCTCGTGCCGCACCATAATTTAGCGAATGTTCTCTTAACGTTAAGACAAAAGTTAACTTGATTCGGACGTAGTAAATCTCTTATCAGAACGACAATCTTTTATAACCAATTTTAATTTTTGCCTGATTAAAAACTTATAGAAGCTATTATGTAATAACTATCGTGACCTACATAATCAAGTTCATTGGAGTAAATGATCACGTATCTCTTACAGTCAAATTCAACAGACGTTAAAAGAAAGTTACATTTACAAAAACATAACATACCTACTTCTTACTGAAATCAAGCCTTTCTCACTTAAGAACAGGGCAAAGGCGTTTTATTCATATCCACACGGAGAAACATAAAAAGTATTATCCGGTTGTGTGGGAACTCGTTTGAATAAAAAATAAATAAATATTTTTAACAACTTTAATATTGGTATTCGGTTAAAATATGAAATTTAGAACTAAAATACCTATTTCTTAAAAATTAACACAATTTCAATCTGGCCCCTAGAGGCGTATGGTTGCTAGGGGTCTGATCGATTAAATGATAAAACTTAGAGCAAGAGTGAAAACCAAGGATTGCACGATTCGAAACAAGAATAGCAGAAAATTGCAAGAATTTCGAACAGGGGGCCTAAAAAGGCAACAGTTGCAGTTTCTTTCATGATCCTATTATGAATTACATTGCAAAATCATACAATAGTCATTTATCGTCTGTTTATGTTAAGTGGACAGAAATCTCTCAGAAAATGTACCAAGTGGCCAATCCTATTCGAACAAATAGATTATAGATGTATCAAACTGACGTATTACAGAGAAAACAAATGGTGGCTGGGCTGTCGTGTCAAACGTCAGAGTGGTTATCAAAAATGGACATTTGTTCGATAGAAACTTGCCACTTGGCTATGCCGAACGACATAGAAACGACCAATTCCTCGCCATTTTGAATCGACGCATTTCACTCAAACCCAGTGGACAAACGAAAAGCATTACTAGCACAAGCAATAAATATGTAAATTGGCACTAATTCCGTTCATTAAACATGAACCGATTTATTTACAACATGTGTATAAAGATAAGAAATAGAAATTACAATATTACCTACCCTAATTAGTTTTTCAGCTAGCGATCGTAATAAAAACGAAGTTTTTGTCTTGTGCACCACATTAAGTCCATACCTTCGTGATTCAAAGTATCTACCTAATATATATCTTACAATTATACATCTTACAAACATTCCTTGGGGGTCATTTTATCATAATGTAAAACGTACATACAATCAATGTTATGCTATTAGAGCATTATTATGGGAAAACATGTATTAATGAAGGTAGTTTATGTCACAAAATTCTAATTTGGAACAAAACCCTCAGCCACTTATTATGAAACATTGACTAAAGTTAATCATAGTTTAATTAAAACTAATGCTTTCACTTTTATTTGCTACTAACTTTAGTCAATGTTTTATAATAAGGGAGTGGGTCAAAGTTTTAGATGTAGACCTATTACAAAACACATTCTGTGTTATTACAAAAAAAGTGTTTAAATGTGATGTTGTCACTTTTTTTTGGTAAACAGTTTGTGACAGAGACAGCATCTGATTCAAACACTTCATAATTAAAAAACACTTTCTTGTAATAACACCGATTATTCTGTTTAATATAATAATATAACGATAACAATAAACCCTATTATTTCGCAAAAAGAATTGTAATAAATAAAAGGTCGCTTTCTGGAATTTACCGTGAAAATACAAAAATGTGGCATACCACCTTCGCCCACTCACGTCTTCACCTGTACGACAGACGCGGATGATTTCCTAAGGCGCGGCAGACAAGTCAGATTTTCTAATTGATCGCACAAAGGGTTCCCAACGGATCGTATCGCCTGGTTCAGTTTACTTCTTTAGGCCTATTCGCTAACTTTTTTTGACACTTGAGAGTGATAATCACTGAACTATTTACTGATCCATTACTACTTTACTATAACGCTATTGTGACACTTGTCCTGTGAAAACAGTAATGGATAAGTAAATAGTTCGGTGATTATCACTTTCAACTGTCAAAAAAAGTTAGCGAATAGGCCTACTGGGGGCCTACCGCCTAACTCGATTGCTAAAGCAAAAGCTATAGTTTATGCTGTCATTTCACACCAAATGTACCTAAACTATTAGTGATAGCTTTGAACGAATGATTTTGATTTGTCTTTTTTATGTTCCAGAATTGATATACATGTAGATGTAAATACCTCTACCTACATGAGTGGCTGTTCTTCTCGCTCGGTTAGCCTACGCGGTTAATAATGTTGAAATCTAAGTGTCGCTAGCAGGCAAATATCGTTGTTGATTTTTTGCATGTTTATGTATATACAAAAAAAAGAAACAAAGAAATTATAATAAAGCCACATAGCATCGGCATCCACTCAGGACTTCAATTTATTATTGTTACAAGGTACTAAGTGTTCATCAACTCATGATGCTGACCATACATGGGGGGTTGAGGGAGCTCATAATCAACCTATTCTGTATATCATTTCGACGGGGCGCAGGCTTGTAATACAATGATTAATCTATATCACAATCCTCAATTACATTATGTAAACTTACCCTACAGTGGAATCGCACAATTAAACATTTATTTCGATGCAACAATGTACTTACTGATATGTTTATCACAGTTGGCTATGTTTCAGAAATCTGAATATTACGACAGTGACATTGGATTCAATTAAAAGTAGGTACTTATTAATAACTTTTCGCAAATTCAGATACTATGAGCATTGGTAATCTTTTTATTTTATTATCCTCTAATTAGTAAGCTCGACTCAATACAGTTACTGATTATTCTTTATACAAGTTCCATTCAATTCGAAGAGTAAATAATATTGATTGAACAAAGGCATTTCAATGCTAATGAAGATGTTACAATATGTAACAGAAATAACGCACACTCTAAATACATACATACATACATAAATCACGCCCATATCCCCGAAGGGGTAGGCAGAGGTGAATTCTCACCCGCGTTTCGCCAATTATGTCAAGTCCCATGTAATAGGTGGCGAGCCTATTGCCATTTATCGGGCACAAAAGTCGCAGTACATTGTCAGGACGGTAGTATAAGAGGAACGCTGCTGCCCATTCCTCATCACTGATTTATCCTTAGTCGCCTTGTACGACACCCACGGGAGAGATTTGGGATGGTGACAATTGTATTCTACTCTGCCGTCACCACACGGCTAAACTACCCATGCTAATAACATAGTCATATAAATACTATGGCGTTATTAAAAAATCGAAATTGTTAATTTATTTTTTCTTCCCCCATACAAATAGTTCGGTCAATAAAGCAAAAGGTATGGAAAGGAGACCAGCCAAAATGGTACCAGAATTGTACAGCTATATATTGTATACTATTTTATTTGGGGTTTCACAAGGTTTTACTCAATTAGCATGGGTCCAGGGTGTGCGTTATTTCTGTTACATGTTGTATAATTATTAGATTCACTGTCGCAATCTGCAAACTGTCAAATAAACTAGAGACTAGTATAAATGGCTTTGCAGCCCAGGAGTTAACTGACATTGCCTTCGAAATAACTGTAATAAAACCTAACATACATCTCAGTCACTCTTAGAGCACTCAGAAATCGTATTTGTGTTAACAATTACATAATATTCCGTCACACTAGATGCACATAAAAATATTTAAAATTACAATTTAATATCAATATTTGGTCATTCTCAATGGGGTGGCATGCGTACACCTGTCTCGTTATAAACGTGAACACAAATACAATTTAACAGAGCAATAAAAACTTAATAAAATAGTACAGCTATAAATATACAGTTAGCTTGAACCTTAACCTAAGTATATATTTATACATTGTAGAAAAACTAGATATAAAATTTTTGTTTAAAATTTTGAATTACCTTTTTTCACATGTATTATGAAAATACTGCAATTTCAGTATTCATAATATAATTATTCCCTAGTCAAATATACCAATTGAATGGTTCAGTTATATACATATTTAGATAATTATACTATATATAAATCTCTTTATCATGTCATTTACTAAAAAATATTAATAACTTCCATGAAATTTGCAGTACTCATATTGTCCATGTGTTTACAATATTATTGAGTGTTCAATTCATAAGACATGTTGCAATTTCCTAATCTGATGTTTCAACTACAAGTATCACAAAAAATGTGTTCCCTGAATGAGCACTCTTAATATTTTCCTGTATTTCTTTTAATTGACATATACAGATATTACAAAGATTTTGGTGGTTAGATATACAGATATTAATATACTCAAACCACAATCTCCATACAGATAAGCTCTACCAATAAGGGCCACAATAAAAATAAAATAGAAAATGAATAGCCCAGTCTATTAAAAAAAAACTGACATTTGTCTAATAAATTTTCAATCTAATTGTAGAAATTTTAAGATTGTGGTAGACTGATCTGCTGTTGTCTGTACATATGTCCAAATAAACAGAATTATTGTTTTCAATTAATCCTCATTTATTTGTTAAGATATTTCTTCTGTCTTTGTTTATATATTTGAAGTGGGATTATAGTTTAGTTCAATGGATCATTCATTATTTAATCTGACCAAATCCAGATAATTATGTGGAAAATATAAAAAGATTCGGATACATAAAGTCTAGCAAGTATACAAATTTAGGTTTTCTATATACACACACATTATATACCTTTTTAAAATGAATTCTGTTTATAATACATTTCAATTTTGTTTGATTCAATATTTGCTACAACCATAATGACCTACACAAAAAATGAATTGCAAGTTGTGAACATAATAGCTATTTACAATTTGTTATACATCAAAACAATGTCTTCCAAGGCAACATACAGTTTAAATACCAGATTGGGAAAGTTGCTTGATGGAACAAATTAATATTGTGAAAAACTAAGTAATAGATGCTACCTCCTTATAAACCCTTTAGTACCATCTGGCCCACGTGGTGTACGTATAACTAGAACGCCTCTTGGAGGCGGTGATGGAAACACCACAGTGGGTGTTGTACTCGGTGGTGTCCGTGTAAGCACTTTTCTTTCCTTCCCTTTGATTTCGTTTTGACAATTTTTTGTTTTACCAGTGTTCTGGTTTTGATTGTCATTAAGATTATTAGCCTGAAGTTTGTCTTGTAGTCGGCTGAGACTGTAAAAAAGTTGTACATTATTAAATTAAGTTAAGAAAGAAAATTGCCAGATTGATGAATCAAATAACATGTAGTTAAAAATTTATTATGTACCTAGTCTGTTTATTGTCATTGCTCTACATTTAGGGCCTGTTTTTTAGTGCATAGTTAACTGTTAACCAATTGTTACTTATCTTTAAATATCACTGACATTTAAAAATTAGTAACAATATCAGACTGATAATTATTTATCCATTAGTAACATTGGTAACTAAAATTGTTACTAATGGTTACGTATCAGACTTATATTTAGCAATTAGTAACAGTTTTTAACAATTGGTTGAGTTAACTATGGATCGAAAAACCGGCCCTTAGGCATTAAAAGTCACTGATCAGTATTCTAAATAATATGGTTTCTGAATTAATTATGCATGCCAGAGTTCTAAAAAGTCAACCATAAATGTTGACAGTGTGATCTTACTTATTATTTGGAATGTTAGTACATCTTTGCCTGCTTATTTGGGGATAAAGTAAATGAAATATATAACTTTTGTAATAATTTACATGTCAAAGTCCATTTCTTTGACATGTAAACCTCTTAATACGGTTTGGCAAGTCTGTCTCTGCCTCATTTCCTAAGGGAGAAGCAATTAATTTTATATTCTTGACTTATTCACCATAAGTTGAATTATTTTTATACAATATGGGAGAAACGCAAAATCGTAGCATTCCATGGATTCACTGTGCAGGTGCCAGGTCCAGGTCCGTTTGTGTGGCAGAGAGTAAAAGTTGTTTATATTTTTATGTAATATGATTTTGAATTATTATGTATGTGCACAAGTGCATAAGTAAACACCTGCAAGGAACAACATTGTAACTCACTTTTTGTCAGTTTTTAGTTACAATCATATTCTCGCTATACAAAAAATTTAATTTTTTCGAAGTATACTTTGGGCTAGATGACAGGTGTGGGTGTGTATGTATATATAATACATTTCAATTTTGTTTATTTATAAACATTTAGTAAAAATATGTTATGTGTACTTTAGTGACATGTTTAGACTTACTTGTCGTCAATGACATCTTCAGGGCTGCGTGCTTCGCCCAATATCCTAAGACGGGCCTCCTGGTATGCTTTTTGCCTTTGTTCAAAGGTTTTGACAGGTCGTGATCGACTTTCGCCGTTCATTTGCCCGCTACCTGAAGACGACGGCCGCTTCAAAATACGAATCGCTGGCTCCGGCATTACGCACTGGGATCCTATACACGCGTTATCCTCAACTGTAACCTTGCAACCCCTGACGTTTTTAACAGGCACGCAATCACTGGACATGAGCTTGATCTTCTGGTCTAACTGAAACGTACCAGCGCATGATGTTAAGGGCGAGATTCAACCTTTCGGTTGTGAAAAATTTCAACAAATTTATCCAAAACTTACACCTAGATCATCCATATCCTCCCAACTTTCACATACGTCAACTTCATCTAGCGCCGCCATTTTAACAATTTAAAAAAAAGTAATTAAATTTGTTGTTGTAATTTTTACTATTACCCGAAGGCAAAGAGATACAGCCCTGACAACCATATCTGAATTATTTTAGCAATTTAATGTAAACGCAGACAAATTAGATATTAAACATAAAGCTTAATTAAAGTAGCCCTATTGTATGACGGCTCCAGTGCTATTTACTCAGACGGTAAAATAGTGCAAACTTAAAATAATCATACCTATAATTTTTGTAGGCTATTATAGAGCGTAGTTATCATCGATATCAAGATCGTTGATAATAAACGGTTATTATCGTAAGATAGACTGTTATAAAATATATTTTATTTACTTAGTCATTAAATGTTGTTTGGCTTTGAGTGAAGTGGAAGTAATGTATAACGTTAAATTATATAATATAAAAATACAATTTACCCATTCAACATCACTTATGAGTATCAAAATCAGCCAACTGGCTGATGTTGAGATGAAAAGTATCGAGTTCGTATCCTAGTGCCGGATCCACACCTTTGGCGGTTGCAAGGGCGAATCCAGATTTGGAGCCAGGGGGTCACATAGTAGTGGTCAAGTCACAAGAAGTTATAATTTAATTTTGTTAATAATAGATACGAGTTAAAAGTAAGTAGGTAGTACATACATTATTATATTAAATTAATTCAATATTTAAAGTACTGCAATAAAATTATTAATGTAACAAAAAATACAAGGTGTAAATTAAAGGTGCAGTAATGGTGCACGGCATGGCAAAGTATTTTTAGGCAACGTATAAAAATTTAACTAAAGATGAAAATAAAGTTGAAATTCCAATGTTGAAAGTCGTAGATACAAAAACACTGTCATGGGATGCTTAGGCATGCCGTATCGGCAACCCTCGGAACGCCTCAGCATCCCTCGGAATCGGAACGCTTTGGTAGTTGTTAGTATTCGGGATACGAGAGATATCGCGACAAGACAAGACAGCGCCTACCCGAACCACGAGGTTCGGGCGCTCGAGCTTATACAAGGTGGAAAGTTGAGATGGGGCAGTAAGGTATATATTAAGTTAGTATCGTATTTAGTGGTTTTTTATTTGTCAGAACACCAATTTTTCCCATTTTTAATGTCCTAATGGAAGTTGTCCCGATAAAAAATAGTGAAATTAGTGAGCATAAGAAAATTCCACTTTGCTTTCCCACCACCCTACTAAAATGCATAGAAAAAGTTTTCTTTGAATTGTGTTCTGGTATTCTAACCTCAGTTGGTCTTAAAGAGGGTTTTAAATTTTTAATCCTTTATGCGATAAGATCGATTGACATCAAAAAAAAAAATCTCAATTCTGCGAATTTTCTCGCTGACTGTACATTTTATCAAAAAGCTGTGAATGTCGATAGTCAACACTCAAAAAGTTGGGTGTGGTCTCTTAAGACCATTTTCGCGTGACAGCAAGGGATCAGTAGTTGCCCTTAATGCCTGCCTCATCTCAACTTTTCACCCTGTATACCAAGTACCAACCATGCAAGGGTGTTAAAACGAAGAATGTCTCAGATCCACTTAGATCGCAACCATTTAACTTATAAATACAAAATGCGATCTGTACCTTTCTTTTTAACGCACGTGTATTGTATGTAGTTTTATACCATCGCCTGATCAGGATGTGGGATTTTTCGTACGCGTAGCGAGCGGAAAAGTCCACTTTATGGTCAGGTGTGACATAAATACTATTGTGTTATTAAAAAAAATCGACATAGTTCAATTTTTTTCTTCCTCCATACAAATTTTTCGGTCAGTACCTAAAGCAAAATGGAAAATTCGAAAATTTGGATTTTTTACATTTTCCTAGTTTTTATATGACCAATTTAGCATATTTAGTAGTGTTCAGGGTGCTAGCTATTTTTGTTACATGTTGTATATACGCAATTAATTGTATACATAATATTGTTTTTTTTCCAGATGTATATAATGGAAAATACTGTGTCAGATAAAAAAATTAAATCAGCCTACCCAGGATCTGTACAGTTTTTGATGTTCAATGATGACGATGTTAAAAACCTGAGTGTGGTCAAAATAACGAATATAAGTTCTTTTGATGCGCTAGGCATCCCTATACAAGGTGGTCTATATGACCCTGCTTTAGGACCACTACCAGACGAAAGAGCATTATGTAGTACTTGCAGTCAAGGACATGAACAGTGTCCTGGACACTTTGGTCATATTGATCTACCATTTACTGTAGTTAATCCACTATTTACACAAAATATATATAAAATTTTCAGAATTAGTTGTTTGAGATGCTTTGGTATTCAAATGGATAGCAAAATGATTTTTTTTCTAAAACTACAGCTAAAATTGATTGATGCTGGTCATATAACAGCTGCAGTAGACGTAGGAGAAATAAGAAAAATCAACTTTAATGAAAATACTCAGATCAGAGAAAGGCAAGTCCTTATCGATAAATATGAAAAGTTATTAAACGCCCCAGATCCAAATAAAGATGGGTTTCATTGTAAAGATATTGATAAGTTGCGTACCAAGATACTAAATAACTATTTCAAATCCAATTATGCTTCAAAAGAGTGTCTATATTGTAAATGTATGCTAATGAAAGTTATAATATTTAAAGGCATATTGATGGTGGAAGAACACAGTGAAGAAGAAACAGAAAGAAAAAAATATCCGTTGTTGCCTTATAACATAAAACAGTTCTGTTCAAGGATTGTTAGGAACGATGAAGAACTGTTCATTACTTGCTTTCCTATATTAAAAAATGCCAAAAAGAAACCAGTCACTGATATATTCTTTATGGAAGTTATCCTAGTACTTCCATCTGGCGCTAGGCCGTACGAAGCAGAAGACGGGGAAATAAAAGAACATCCTCAAACAAATATTTATAAAAACATTCTCGACTCTGCTCTCTCTACTAACGAAGTCTTACAAGAACTTTCATTAGGTAATGGGCTTGCAACTATAAATGTTCTCAAAAACAAACTAATGACTTATAGGAAATTTCCACTCAATTCGCCAATAGAAAAACTACACGCACTATGCCAACAATTACAAAAAAATGTCAATAGCTTTCTCGACTGTGAACTTATTGAAGAAGAATTGGTACAACGTATTGGTCTCAAACAAATACTTGAGAAAAAAACCGGATTCATAAGAATGCATATGATGGGAAAAAGGGTAAACTTTGCAGCTCGCTCTGTTATAACACCAGATCCTAATGTGGACATTGATGAAATCGGTATTCCTGAGGTTTTTGCCATAAAATTGACGTACCCTGTGCCAGTCACTAAATGGAATGCTGATGTCTTAAAAAAAATGGTTATTAATGGACCCAATATCCACCCCGGTGCTGTACAAATGGAGGATGAAAACGGTAAAATAATTAAAATACCTTCAGACTGCATACAAAAAAGAAAAAGAATCGCCAACCACTATTTTAGTAGAAGTAACAAGTCGTACGGGTTAAAAACTGTTCATAGGCATTTAGTGAATGGTGATATTATGATTTTAAATCGTCAACCATCGCTACATAAACCTAGTATGATGGCACATCGGGCGAGAATCTGTAAAGGAGAAAAAACACTTCGTTTACATTATGCAAATTGTAAGTCCTACAATGCCGATTTTGACGGTGACGAAATGAATGCCCATTTTCCTCAAAATGAAATAGCAAGAAGTGAAGCTTACAATATCATGTCGGTAAAAAAACAATACCTTGTACCAAAAGATGGTACACCACTAAGTGGTTTAATCCAAGATCATGTTATATCTGGAGTAAAAATGACTTTGAGGGGAACATTTTTCAACAAATCTGATTATCAACAATTAGTGTTTCAGGGTTTACGTAATCACAAAGGCAAGATTAAACTTCTTCCTCCTTCCATACTAAAACCTCACATACTTTGGTCAGGCAAACAAGTATTGTCAACTATTATAATAAACTGCATTCCAAAACGCAAGCCTTACCTCTCACTTCATGGACAAGCAAAGATTGGCACTTACTCTTGGCAAAACTTGCCTCAAAGGCGGTGGTTGGCTGGGGGAACACCTTTTGATGATCCAAATACTTTATCCGAAACTGAAGTTATCATTAGAAAAGGAGAACTTTTATCCGGAGTGTTAGATAAAACACATTATGGTGCCACATCGTATGGCCTTGTTCATTGCGTGTATGAATTATATGGCAGCGATAGTTCAAGTGCTCTTTTAAGTTCATTTTCAAAGGTTTTCACATTTTACTTACAATTGGTTGGATTTACTCTTGGTGTGAAAGATATCCTTGTAATCGATAAAGCGAACGGAAAACGCGATGCCCTTCTTTGCCTTGTGCGTCAAGTTGGACGAAATGCTGCTATCAAAGCAACAGAATCACCGACATATATTGATGACAATAAACTAACTGAAACAATAAGTAAGATGTATACTAAAGATCCTAACTTTAAAACTGATTTAGACCAACAATACAAAAACATTCTGCAGTATTACACAAATAATATAAATACTGTATGCCTTAAAGAAGGATTATTAGAAAAGTTCCCCTATAACAACCTGCAACTGATAGTGCAATCGGGTGCTAAAGGATCAATTATTAATACTATGCAAATTTCTTGTTTACTTGGCCAAATTGAACTAGAAGGCAAAAGACCTCCTATGATGATATCTGGGCGATCACTTCCAAGTTTTCCGCCGTATGATACATCTCCAAGAGCCGGTGGGTTTATAACTGGACGTTTTTTGACTGGTATTCAACCTCAAGAATTTTTTTTCCATTGTATGGCTGGCCGCGAAGGTCTTATTGATACTGCTGTTAAAACTAGTCGATCAGGTTACTTACAGAGATGTTTGATAAAACATTTAGAAAGTTTGAGTGTTGCATATGATCAAACTGTTAGAGATTCAGATGGTAGTGTTGTTCAGTTTGCTTATGGTGAAGATGGTCTTGATGTTTTGAAATGCCAATACTTTAAACAAAAGCAATTAGAGTTTTTAGATAAGAATTACCGGGCTGTAGTAAAAAAATCAACAATAAAAAAACTTAAAGAAAATGCGAATTTAAGTAATTTAGTTTCTATGAATGAACGGCTAAACAATGTAATCAAAACATATTTGAAGAATCGCAGAGTAAGCACTTATGATGATTACGCAAATAATGAGAAATTTATAGAAGTAATGAATGCGAAATATCTGGCTTCTCTGGTAGCTCCCGGTGAGCCGGTGGGACTTTTAGCTGCTCAATCTATTGGCGAACCCTCAACTCAGATGACATTAAACACCTTTCATTTCGCTGGTCATGGGGACATAAACATTACTCTTGGTATCCCACGTCTCACAGAAATTCTTATGACCGCTTCAACGAAAATTAAAACACCTTATATGGATATACCACTCTATACAACGTTGTCGGACGCAATGGAAAAGGCAATAAAACTGCCTTATAAACTTACCAAAGTAACAGTAAGAGATGTTCTTGAAAAAATTGAAGTGAAACAATGCGTTACTTGCGAAGATTCACACAATGGGTTGAACACAACAATTCGCTTTTCGTTCTTACCATACTCTCAGTATATGCGAGAATATTGTATTGAACAATTACAAATAATAAATCATATGATGGACAAATATGTTCCAGAGATGTTTGAGGTAATTAAAAAAAAGGCTAAAGCGTCGTGTCGTGTGGAATGGGCATCCTTTAAAGAAAGGAAACAACATTCATCTGATGGTACCCAAAATGAACAGGTAGCTAGTAAGACTTTCGATTACAAAAGGTGGACTGACAATCAGGAGAGCTCGGATGATGAACGGTCAAACGAAGAGGAAGACGAAGATGACTATGTAAGTAGCAGATTTTCCAATTTAAGTCTGGACTTTTGGTATTTATATCGGCAGTTAATAATCATTAGTAGGTACTCTTTCTTTTTTATTTTTTTTCAGAGTACAAAAAAAATTCTTTAAATAATATAAATAAACTAACATATACTATATATATCGAATATATACTACCTATTCATTTATTGCAATGCAAAAATAAATTGTTTTAATTAATTTACATGATGTCCTTATTAAGAATGTCCATATTCCGTAATAATTGATTTCTTTCACTTTACTAGATGGAAAATCTTAACAAATCTGACGACGAAGAAGACATAGCAAATACAGTAGCTGTGACTTCAGATGCGGATGATCTACATGTAATATATAAGGATATAGTACATATCTCCAGAAGTCAAAATCAAACCAAACATTTGAACGATTTAATGTCACGTGAAAGCAATTTTATTCCTACATATGATACGATACATTTTCGTTGGTGTGAATTCACTTTCGAATTACCTTTGGAAATCTTGAGACTAGATTTTATAGAAGTTCTGAAAGAAACGGCCACGAAGTCTGTAATTCACGAGATAAAGAACATCAAAAGAGCTGTTGTACACCAAGAGAATAATGAATTACGTATAAAAACAGAGGGCGTTAATATACTCGAAATGTCTAAGTACAGTGACTTACTCGACATAAATAAACTGTACAGCAATGATATTCACGCTATAGCCAACATCTACGGCATAGAAGCAGCTGGTAAAGTTATTATTAAAGAAATACAGAACGTGTTCAATGCCTACGGTATCACTGTAGACATACGACATTTGACACTTATAGCTGACTATATGACATTTAACGGTTCCATTGAACCAATGAACAGAAGAGGCATTGGGTCATCAACATCGCCTCTGCATCAGATATCTTTCGAGAGTGCGTTGATGTTTTTGAAAAATGCAGTTGTTAACGCTAGACAAGATGATATTCGTTCGGCATCTAGTTGCCTGATGTTAGGACAGCTATGTCGCAGTGGCACAGGTGCTTTCAGCTTGCACAAAAGCCGCAAAACGTTGACTACGACGATGTATTGAAACACCTCAGTGAGAATTTCCGACGGAAAATATTTCTTTTTAACACGTTCGCAGACACTCGGTCAGATTTGAAACACTGTTTTCAGTTCCGCCGCAAACAACATCTCGGGTCGCCAGCTACAGCCTTCGTCTACTTAGAGACCTAAATGATTTCATAATTAAGTAGATATTTTATTTTTCATCACTCATTCTGTTGTGATGGACTATTTTGCATGTTATTTTATTTTTATTTATAGTTTCACATCATAAATCTGTCTAGTATGTATATTTTTATTAATTTTCTCTATTGTTTATTTTGTTTATTGTATGGGTTCGTAAAGTGAGACTGTTGTGCATTTTGTATACAACAATTATTTTCTATTACTGTAGAATTTATAATTAATTATATCTTGTAATGCATTGTATGAATCGTTTAATTTATTCGTTCACTTCACATCCTTTAATAAAATAAATTGGCTTTAATTTTTGTTTACATCTCACTGCTTCAAAATATTAAACTGTGCAGTTGTTAAGCATCAATTAGCAGACGGCCCGCGTGTACGTACAGTCTATTTTCAAAAAAGAAAATACATACATACATAAATCACACTTAAAGAAGTGCGCGCCAGATAATTCTGCGTGTAGTCAAAATTTGAACTAAAACTTCGTCTGCTTAGGAGTGTCAATGTTAGCGAGCAGCGCCACCCCTAGCGCGCAGACTTATCTGGCGCGCAGTTTAAGGCAGAGGTGAATTATGGATAATGCTCATAAACCCACCCGGCACTTAATTATTATTCTCAAAAACAAAGGGTTTTATAAATAAAAAAAACATGAAATCTAATATTTATTTTACTTTTACTCTCGAATACTCTAAATCCTTACCAGAATTTTATTTGATTAAAATTGAAAAACATAAATCATTTTGGAATAAAAGTATCTTCTAGCAAGAGGCTAATAATTTAACTAATAAATTCCATATCGTAAAAGAGCAAATTACGATGTTTTTGCGGTCTTGGTACTAAATGTTTTTTTAAGCCTCTGTACTAAGTTTTTCACCATTAGCGCAAAAACTATACTCAACGGTATTTGTCTATGCGGATACCTTTCACCATACCACTGAGAAGTACTAGCTAAATTGTAATAGTTGTAGTTTAAAATGTATGCTTCTATTAAATTAAATTGCATATCATGGCGTATCAAACGCCATTATTTTAATAAAATAACACAAAATACTTATATGTATTATGAAATGGTGTTAAAACGAGACAAAATCGATAAAAATTACCGAGGTGTTCGTTCGAATTTCAAAATTGCCTTAAAATGCTACACCGTGAACAAATTATAAAGTGTCAGATTTTATAATTTGTTTTTTTATAAGACCCTATGAAAGAAAAATTATCGTTAACATCGACTGAATCGATGACTTAAATAAAATGGCGAGGGTTATTTTTTTGTATTTTTAGTTGGATTGATTCCCGGTTTAGGTAAGCTTTTTAAGAAATCTGTGAATGCAGAATGCAGTTATGTTTCTTTTAAAAATAAAGGAATACCATTTACTTTCAGTAAATTGGGCTTTTTTAAAGATTAAAGGTACTTTCCCTCCAGTTAAAATATACACTTAAGACATGGCTGTATGGGCTAGACCCTTTGCCTTCCGTAAAATATAGGGAGAATTAAAAAAAAAACAAAAAAAATTGAATCAATGTCAATGTCGGAGTATTTGGCGCGTTTCGTGGTGTCAGTCAGACTTTTTTTCGATAATTCTTATTGGTTCAGAGTGGATTTTGTGCAGTGAAAGTGGTGTTATTTTGATGCACAAGCATCCGTGTTGATGTGCAATTATGCAGAATCATTGAAAACAAGTCTTATGATGTATTTGATCCTGTGGTGAAGATCACTATAAAAAGTGGTTTTATCCATTTCATCAGTCACCATCATGAACTCTGTTACTATTCAATTCGCGCCAAGCACTCCCTAGATGCGTTAAAATATGTGGCACCCATATTTTAACGTAAAATTCATTTCATTCATATATTTCACCCACTCATTATCTCATATGACTGCAGATAAAATATACACTAAAGACATGGCTGTATGGGCTAGACCCTTTGCTTTCCATAAAATATAGGGAGAATTTAGAAAAAACAATGTCAATGTCATTAATGTCACTCCTTTAAACGTAGTGTATTATATACTCTTTGTTTGTAATACCTTTACCTCAGAACAATAACTAAAGCATGTTCTGAGACCTACACTCGGAGTAAATAGGACCTATTTACTCTGAGACACAGGTCTACTTGGCACATGCATTGCACATTCACTTGAATCTCATCACATTGGCAATTTGTCAAAACTTTATCTCATTCACTCCTCTTAGTAATTTTTTTTCTAGTTTCTATTCTTATCTCCTTTATTTGTTGGCTTTTTTGTCATTAAGACTATTATTTCAATTGGTTTGCAAAAACTGTATTTATTGTTTGTAAATTAATATAAACTAAATAAACATTATTTAAAAAAAAATGAAATAAAAACTTAAGACATGGCTGTATGGGCATTAGTTCCCTTTGCCTTACCTGAAAAATGGGAGAATTATAAAAAAAAGGTGTGTTTGGCGCGTTTCGTGGTGTCAGTCAGATTTATTTTCACTAATTCTACAGAGTGGATTTTGTGCAGTGAAAGTGGTGTTATTTTGATGCACAAGCATCCGTGTTGATGTGCAATTATACAGAACGTCGAAAATAAGTCTCATGATGTGTTTGATGGTTTGATGTTGTGGTGAAGATCACTATAAAAAGTGGTTTTATCCATTTCATCAAGCACCATCATTAACTCTGTTACCATTCAATTCGCGCCAAGCACTCCCTAGATGCGTTAAAATATGTGGCACCCATATTTTAACGTAAATTTCATTTCATTCGTACTTTTCACCCACTCATTATTTCATAAGACTACAGATAAAATATACACTAAAGACTTGGCTGTATGGGCTAGACCCTTTGCCTTCCCTAAAATATAGGGAGAATTTAAAACTAAAAAAAATACACATGTCAATTGTCACATTCCACATTGTTTTTCGGTAAATTTTTTAGGGTCTTCTAATTTATTAGATCTGTTTGTGTTAAGCTTACGGAATTTGTTAAATCTTATAATTGATTCTACATTTTTAATAATGACTATGCAATCTATAGTCTCATGAATTAGTACAGGTAAAAATAAAATCTTACGTAGTGAAGAGGTTGTGATCTTGTGGTGTGATTAATTCTAAAAATGAATATAAATATTTTTCTTTTTTCTAGATAAATAATGGCGACTTCTTTGTTTACCTCAGCGGTTACCGGGATGACGTCTGTGGACCCTGACTCGGTGCAATTTTTGTTGTTTAATGATGAAGACGTAAGAAAGCTAAGTGTAGTTAAAATAACCAATACTACATCTTTTGATTCCTTTGGTAACCCGACACCGGGAGGGCTGTACGATTCAGCATTAGGTCCAGTTCGAGACAGAAGAGATTTATGCGGTACATGTAGCAATGTACTCTTGCATTGCCCTGGCCACTTTGGTCATATTGAATTACCATTAATTGTTATAAACCCGTTGTTTGTACAAAATATATACAGCCTTTTTCGTATTAGTTGCTTGAAATGTTTCAAAGTTCAAATGGATGACAATATGAAGTTACTTCTGAAACTTCAGCTGCAATTAATTGACGCTGGCCATATCACAGCTGCTTTAGAGGTAGGAGACATTAAAGAAGTGAATTCTGAAGAATCTGACAAAAAATATAACAAAGCCATAAAAAAATATTTAAAATTATTGAAAAAATCAGATCCAGTAACTGAATTGTTCCATAATAAAAATACAGACAGACTACGCACAAAAATTTTAAATGGTTATTTCAAATCTATAAGTATTGCTAAAAAATGTGCATTTTGTAATAATAAGCTAATCAAAGTCACTACATCTGATGGCAAATTAATGTATAATTATACTGCTGATGGCACAGGAAAGGGGATAAAAATATTGATGCCAGATGAGATAAAACATTTCTGTTCAAGTATAGCAGAGAATGATGAAGAAATTTTAAAAATATGTTTGCCAATATTAAAATGTGCTAAAGAGAAACCAATCACTGATTTATTTTTCATGGAAGTTGTGCCTGTTCTTCCGCCTTGTGTGAGGCCATGCAACATGCTACAGGGAGAACTGTTAGTACATCCTCAAACAAACGTATACAGGAATATTCTGAGTTGTGCTTTAACAGCAAGAGTCATTTTGCAAGTACTCTCATCATCTGACCAGCAAGCAACAATAAATAGTCTTGACAAGCAACCTAGAGGCTTTTATGAAGGAATTCAAGGCAATTCTTCAGCTGAAAAACTACATATTGTTTGGCAAGATCTACAGAAAAATGTTAATCACCTTCTCACCTGCGAAGGACAAGGTGTACAGAGCCTTGGGCTAAAACAAATTCTTGAAAAGAAGACGGGAGTTATAAGAATGCATATGATGGGAAAAAGAGTGAACTTTGCAGCTCGTTCTGTTATAACACCAGATCCTAATGTGGACATTGATGAAATAGGTATTCCGGATGCTTTTGCTAAAAAACTTACTTACCCTGTACCAGTCACCGAATGGAATGTAGATGAACTAAGAAAAATGGTTATCAATGGCCCTAATGTCCACCCTGGGGCTGAAAAACTAGAGGTAGAAAATGGCAGAATTATCAGGATTCCTCCAGATTCCATACAAAAAAGGAAAAGCTTGGCTAAGCGTCTTCTCACACCAGATGAATTTAAGTCATCAGGCTTAAAAATTGTTCATAGACATTTAGTTAATGGGGATGTTATGATTTTGAATCGTCAACCATCACTACACAAACCTAGTATGATGGCACATAGAGCAAGGATTCTTAAAGGAGAAAAAACACTCCGTTTACATTATGCTAATTGTAAATCCTACAATGCTGACTTTGATGGTGATGAAATGAATGCACATTTCCCTCAAAATGAAATTGCAAGAAGCGAAGCTTATAATATCATGTCAGTTAGAAAACAGTACCTTGTACCTAAAGATGGTACACCATTGAGTGGTTTAATTCAAGATCATGTTATATCTGGAGTAAAAATGTCTTTACGAGGAAATTTTTACACCAAATCTGATTATCAACAACTAGTTTTCCAAGCTTTATCTAACCATAGAGGTGAAATCAAACTTCTTCCACCAACAATATTAAAACCTTACGTACTCTGGTCTGGGAAACAAGTTTTGTCTACGATTATAATTAATAGTATTCCAAAAGGCAAGTCCTACTTATCACTCCATGGACAAGCAAAGATTAGCTCTAAAGCTTGGCAAAAATATGCTCCTAGACCTTGGAAGGCAGGTGGAACTCCTTTAGTAGGTAATAGTTTGTCAGAAGCTGAAGTCGTAATCAGAAAAGGAGAACTGTTATCTGGAGTATTAGATAAAACGCATTATGGTGCAACACCGTATGGCCTTGTTCATTGTATGTATGAATTATATGGTGGCGACAGTTCGAGCGCTTTGCTGAGTTCCTTTTCAAAAGTTTTTACATTTTACTTACAATGGATTGGATTTACTCTTGGTGTAAAAGATATTCTTGTTGTTGATAAAGCAAATTTAAAACGCGATAACATTATTTGTCTTGTACGTCAGGCTGGACGTGTCGCCGCAATTAAAGCAACAGAATTACCGGCAGATATCGATGATGATAAACTCATAGAGACGATAGGAGATATGTTCACAAAAGATCCTAAGTTTAGAACTAATTTGGACCGACAATACAAAAATGTTTTAGATTCTTACACTAATAATATAAATAAAGTATGCCTTAGTGAAGGTTTATTAGAAAAGTTTCCTTATAACAACCTTCAACTGATGGTGCAATCTGGTGCTAAGGGATCAACTGTTAATACTATGCAAATTTCTTGTTTACTCGGGCAGATTGAATTGGAAGGCAAAAGACCTCCTTTAATGATATCTGGGAGATCACTACCAAGTTTTCCACCTTACGATACATCCCCAAGAGCTGGTGGTTTTATAGATGGGCGTTTTATGACTGGCATACAACCTCAAGAATTTTTTTTCCATTGTATGGCTGGCCGCGAAGGTCTTATTGATACAGCTGTAAAAACTAGTCGATCAGGTTACTTACAGAGATGTTTGATAAAACATTTAGAAAGTTTGAGTGTTGCATATGATCACACTGTTAGAGATTCAGACGGTAGTGTCATTCAGTTTGCTTATGGTGAAGATGGTCTTGATGTTTTGAAATGCCAGTACTTTAAACAAAAGCAATTAGAGTTTCTGGATAAAAATTCTAGTGCAGTAATTAGTAAATCAGCAATAAAAAAACTTAAAGAAGATGTAGATGCGACAAGCCTTGCAAAATGTTATAAGAAATTGAAGAAATGGAAAAGCTCATATGGGGATCCATTTGATAAGCAACGACTCAGTGGATTTGCTCAATTTTCCACACAAGCCAAAAATGACATTGAAATTGGAAAAGAGTCTGCTGAAAAAAGTAGGGACCCTTACTATTTGGAATTAGAAAATCTGTGGCGTAAATTAGATGATGATGAGAAATGGCAGTATGTCCGGAAACCTTGTCCTGATCCAATTCCTAGTAAATTCTCTCCGGAATATAAATTTGGTGTTATAAACGAACATCTGGAGCGACTAATTCAAATATACTTTAAGAAAAGAAAGGTGAGCGCATATGATGATTACACTGACAAAGAAAAGTTTGTAGATGTTATGAATGCTAAATATCTGGCTTCTATGGCAGCTCCTGGTGAACCCGTCGGCCTTTTAGCTGCTCAATCTATTGGTGAACCTTCAACTCAGATGACATTAAACACCTTTCATTTTGCCGGTCGAGGTGATATGAACGTCACACTTGGTATTCCACGTCTACGGGAAATTCTTATGACTGCTTCAGCAAAACTTAAAACTCCTAACATGGATATACCAGTAAGGAGCGATTTATTTGATGCACAGAAAAAGGCGGAAAAGTTAAGACTTAAACTAAACAAAGTCACAGTGGCAGATGTTCTCGAAAAGATTGAAGTTCAGTGTGAAATTGTCACAGATCCTGAGAGGCAATTGAAAACTACAGTGCGTTTCTCATTTTTACCACATTACCAGTACAAACCACAGTACTCAGTCAAACCTGCTCAAGTAATTAAGCACATGCAAAGGAATTTTTTTGATGAGATGTTTGCGACAATTAAAAGACAGGCGAAGACGACTTGTGGTGTAGTGTGGGTATCAGACAAAGAAAAGAAACATAGGCGTGGTGGTAACGATGACGACGAAGAAGCAGATGAACTTGTCGAAGAAAAGGGGAAAACTGCAACAGAAGACAGTTCTGATGACGAAGGTCCCAACGACGATGACGACAACACAGATGTAAGTATAATTATTTGTTATAGAATTTATCTGCTACACTTGTTATTCTTAGGGCCTGTTTCACATCCGACGGGAAAGTTCTGATGAGCTTACTTGGCAGATCAATTGACAGTTGTAATAATGAAATATATGTCAATTGAACTGCCAAGTAAGCTATTCAGAACTTACCCGTCGGATGTGAAACAGGCCCTAAATCAATTACCAAACCAAACATACTAATTGAAATACCAGCGATTTTGTTACAATAGGAAACTTGATTAATATTATATTTTACTTGTTATTTATATATTATATATTTAGGTGACTTGTTATAATATTAAAAAGGTGCGCCTCCACGCTATCTCGTCTACGAGGCGGCGCCAACAGAATGCTAAATGTTTTTTAGTTAATAAATATGTTAAATTAAATTAATAATTAATGTACAATTACTAACACTAGATCATAAGATTAATTGTTACTAACGCTATGGACTAAAGTCTGAAATAAAAGTTATTATTATTATTATTATTATAAGCCGTGTGGTGACGGCAGAGTAGAATACAATTGTCACCACCCCAAATCTCTCCCGTGGGTGGGTGTCGTACAAGGCGACTAAGGATAAATCAATTATGAGGAATGGGCAGCAGCATTCCTCTTCTTCTTCTCCTATTCGGCACAAAAGTCGCGACTTTTGTGCCCGATAAATGGCAATAGGCTTGCCCCACCTATTACATCAGATGGGACCTAACATAGTTGGCGAAACGTGGGTGCTAGTTCGCCTCTGCTTACCCCTTTGGGGATGTGGGCGTGATTTGTGTATGTGTGTATGTTATTGCGGCATCATCTTCCGACCATATTCCGACCATATTCCCAGTTTTTATGGGGTGGGCACAGTATGTTTCCTTTTCCATTAATATAGGACATCATCTATATAATACCAAGCTGTCCACTCCCTTTTAATTTAAATCATCGATCTCACTCATTCTGTTATTTATTTGCTCCCAGACCATGCAGACTTGAATTTGGATGACTTATTGCGTTCTTACATACTCATATTAAACTTATGTCTTATTTTGCCAGGCTAAAATAAGAAAGAAGAGATCAGAAGACCAAGAATACGAAGACCCAGAGTCTGGTGAAGAGGAAAAATCTGAGGATGAAGAAGAGAAAGAAAATAATGAAGATACTACTAAAGAGCCAGATGAAGAGCCAGAAACCAATAAGAATAGTACAGATCAAGAGAAAAAAATTGCGAATGAAGTCATCGACAGTGTGGAGAATGCTACAAATTACACGTATGACAAAAACCACTATCGATGGTGCGAACTGACCGTAATGTTACCCATAGACTTCCTGAGAGTAGACCTGTCACAAGCTTTGAGAGATACAGCCGTGAAGTCTGTAATTCACGAAATCAAGAATATTAAACGTGCCATCGTTAACAAAGAAAAGGATGTAGTTTACATAAAAACAGAAGGCATTAACATTCTTCAAATGTTCAAGTACAATCACATTCTGGACATGAATAAGCTGTACAGTAACGACGTTCACGCTATAGCTAATACGTATGGTATAGAAGCAGCCAACAAAGTTATTATAAAGGAAATCCAGAACGTATTTAATGTGTACGGTATCACTGTGGACCCCCGACATTTGTCGCTAGTAGCCGACTACATGACTTTCAACGGTATATTTGAGCCGATGAGTCGGAAAGGCATGGAGTCGTCGACATCGCCCCTTCAGCAGATGTCGTTCGAGTCTTCGTTGATATTTTTGAAAGAAGCGGTTATTAATTCGAAGAAAGACGACATCCGGTCGGCATCTAGTTGCCTGATGTTGGGACAGCCGTGTCGTAGCGGAACGGGTGCTTTTAGCTTGCAGCACTACAGCAAAGCCATCGGGTAGCGTGTCTGTGGATCTGGATGCACCTGTTTTACTTTATAGTATGATAATGTTAATAAATATTTAAATAAAAGACGATTTTTTTTTGTCGAAGCTTAGTTTTCTACCGTGTTCCTTGTGTCGAGAAGAAAACGTGTTGTGCCGACTCCGCCTAGGGATATGGGCAGGACCGCAGGAAGAAGTCTGTGTGACGTCACTATACCATAAAAAGGCCAGTTTTATATTAAACTCACAGAACACTATTACTCTAGGAAGTGAAATTGATTGGCTAATAAAATGTCAAAATGGAGATAACTGTATAATGACGTCACGCGGCGTTTTAGCAAATATGGCGGATTGCTAAGTTTTGTACTTTTTTTTTAAATATCAATCACAAGTATAATCTGATAACAAGTGACTATTAACGAATCTCCTTATCCTAAATTATTATTAAATCATTATATCAGTCATTCTTTGTTAGTGTCATCATCCCTATTGTAGTAGGAATTGCTAGGTATTGGGGGGTGAGGGCGTTTGACAAGGCGACTAAAGGTTAAAACAGTAGCGATAACTCTCGTACCACCTATACTGCAATATACTGCGATTTATGTGCCTGGTAGATGGCAATAGGCTCGCCACTTGTTACATGGGACCTAACTTAATTGGCGACGAGTGGGTGTAAATTCACCTCTGCCTACCCCTTCGGGGATATAGGCGTGATTTATGTATGTATGTAAATAAATGAATTGCCATAAACACTCCTTGGTGACACATGACAGAAACATACGGGTAGGTAACACACAACAGCTCGCCAAGCTACCACATACTTTCAAAATTCCTTTCCTCATTTGATTGTCTGCTTTATATCAAACCTGCGCATGGTGCCAATCAATTGAAAATATTTGACAGTGGTGTTGTCGCCCGTTGTATAGGCCGGTGTGCTGTTGAGTATACTTAAAAAAAAACGCACTTATAATTTTAACATCATTTGTATTTCTCTAACTAAAGTCCTTAACTTAGCATTTATACAAAAACGTAGTGTGTGTATCAAGTAATAAATATGTACATCTGGTTGATGCGTTTAACGCATTATTTTTAATAGATTTACGCGATTAGGTATACTCCCACTTACATAAAAGGCACTTAGCATTGGAGACTTTATTCAGGAGTGTAGGTAATAATTAGTTGTTCCTAACTTTTCAGTCACTGAAGACAAATTAGGAATTTATTCCTTCGATTAGTTAACTAAAATTTACCTCAATTATAATTAAATAGGTAACTTATTCTAATACAGAACTACCACACTGTCTCCTGGGTGTGCAATGTCTATGGGCGCTGTAAATATATAAATAACTTTAATAAATAAAGATATGTAATAATATGTAAAGGTAATATTACAAGCGTCTATAATGTAACAAAAAAATTTCGCCTCAAGCGAACCATCGTGGGTGTTACAGCATTCGCTTCAAGCGAACCATTGTGGGTGTTACAAACTCGCTTCAAACGAAACAACCGTACTTAGATGTTACCCAAGGTGCCTTCAAATTTAGTTTCTTTATAGAAGCGTTGTACAAACTCATTAAATGCAATTGTGAAATTTTTTACAAATACAATAAAAATAAAATTCATCCAACAGAAATTCATGAAAATCCGCCGTTAAGTGGCAGACAATGAAAGCTAACACCACGTTTTCTAAAGCATAAACAGTTTGAAGACGCCTCAAGTCCTACCTAACCTTCGCAAGTTCGCAGAGAAGTTACGTTTGGCGTAAAGAAACGATTATTAACGTTTGGCACTTACTCTGACATAGACTAAGAAAACTGTTTCAATGCTGCCACCTTTTGGATCATTTGCCATTTTTTGTGAGTAGGTTAGGTCACCTATTTTTTTAAAATGTCAATTTTCTTAGTCTACGCAACGCATAATAGTTGGAAATAGGTCTCGATAACATTAAATAGCAACGGAACTTTTCCCCCAAAGAGTATTTTAAGCATCTATCTATACGCACATAATTACCTACTGTCTGTGTGTAAAAATGCTTAAAGATGGCACCATTGCAATTTGTTTGGTGAATAGGTACCCCTTTTTTATGGACGACAATATTCTATTAATTGGACCCAAATATGGATAACTTTACGCGTCTCACGCTATCAAGCATTAAAACTAATTTAAACAATACTTTTATGGTAATTACAACTAATTAATAAATAACATTTATTTTTAAACAATTCGTCATAAGTTGACCCCATTAGAGTTTTATGTGTTCACATTTACAAGATTTTATCACAGCCCTGTTGATGTGCGTTAACATGGATTTGTTTCTCTGTTACAATAAAAAAACCAACAATAGTTAATTGGTGGTATAGGGATCTGAAAGACCGCACTATAGCTAAATTAGGTAAATGTCATTTCGTAATACAGATATCAATGTCTAGATAAACTCAATTTTTAAATAACAAAAATAAGTAATTATCGTATTGCACACGGCACAGTCTCACATAAAAGGCTCACTGTCATGGGGCCAAAACGTCGCCATAGAGAACCCAAAAAGAATATTTTATGTCGCAAACTTTTTTATTCTGTAGGTACCTAACCACAGCGCTTTGAGCTTTCAAAAAAGTTTGAATAGGTACACGTTTCAGATTTGTGTCTATGGCGCGGTTGCAATTATGAAGGCCCTCTATTGGGCGGTCTCTGCTTGGTTCTGGGTTTTCCCCTTCTTCGCCTTTTTCGCCGCTGCCTTTTTCGCGTTGGACTCGTCGTCGGCGGGGTTGTCCCAGTCCTGCCTCTGGCCGGAGGCGAAGAAATTGTAGAACGTGCCACAGAATATGTAGACGCCGCCGGCGATGTAGAACACTATCCTCCATTGTGCTTGGGTTGGCTGGAACAACATCGGTACATTGAACATTTTACAGAAAAGTAGGCAGTATTTACTGTATTGTAAAGAAATCACTCTTGTGTTAACATTTGGTCATAGGCCAAACGGATTTCGTTAGGAACACTTTTACTTTTAAAATTTCTGTTCCCTTCTACCTTACTACCAATTGAATTGGGTTCGGTGCGCTAGGACTCGTCTGGGTTTTTATGGTCGTCCGTCCGTTTGACTGACAACCAAGCCTCATAGGGAACGCGATAACTTTCGCAACTAACAACATTTAAAATTATTCTAGGTAGAGGGCGTAGCATTAGCCTACAAATATACTGCGCCACCACTTAGTTATTCTTTACTTTAAATACAAATTAAGAAAAAATGCAAAATACGTATAGGTTAGGTACCTACCTAAAACGAGGGTCTTTTTAAGGATATTTTTTCACATAAAAAAAAACACTATTGTGAATTCTAGATACAAAAAGGTGACCAGTAGGACATTCATCATCATCATCATCACCAGCCCAGCCCGATTTATTTTTGGTCACCTCTCCAATGACCTGCTTTGGCGAACGTTGCTTAGTCTATCGAACTCCTCTTTTCTTACTGTACTGGGGGCCTAGCTAAGTGGCTTTTCTATTCGAACGCATAGAACACCAAAGTATGAAACTGAAATTTTGTTTTCTCTGTAATACCTACGTCAGTTTCATACATTTGTTTTATATGTGTTCGAAAAAATTGTCCCCTTGTACTTTATGGAACTTAAAACAGTTCTGGATAGATAATGTTTTCTTAAATTTGCACGAGCACTATACACATTTGAAATAAAACAACTTTTACGGATAAGACTCGCCAAACGCCAAATTATACGCGAGTCTTATTCTTAAAAGTTGTTTTATTTCAGTTCTGGATAGGATAAAAAATGTACTGCCACACTGACTGCCGCACTCAGAGACGTCAATTAACTATAATGAGTGTTAAAACTCTTTTGATTTATAATACTTTTTTAATATGAAGTTGCAACAATGATTACATATTAAAACTCTTTTGATTTATATTAAAGTTAAGTACTCATTAGCGTTATTTGACATCTCTGAGTGCGGCAGTTAAACTTGAGGACACAAAATGTACACACCCTTCCCTCGATGATGTACCCGGCCACGATGGGCGCGAGCAGGCCAGTCAGGTTGGCGAGGCAGTTGGTGAAAGCCATCAGGATGCCCGCGAACCGTGGTGAAATATCCAAGTGGTTCACCTGCACGAAAAGACATTGTGTCAGCAAACGAAAATCTTAATTTAACAAACTATATTAACTATTCGATTTTAATTTTAACATTATATAAATGTACGAATAATTAGTACAAAGATTTTGGTGGTTAGAAAAAGAATTTCGAAAAATTATGATCTCGAGGCGGGAATCAAACCCGCGTCCGCTGCTATCCGGGCAGGTGCCTGACCGCTCGGCCACCCAAGACACTAATTAACTTGCCGAAATTCTTCTAAACTTTACACTTCACGTTGTAAGCCAACGGGTACCCTCGCAATGTAGAAATAAATTTCAAACATTCCAAAGCAGATATTTTTACAAATACCGTGCGTTCGGTTAAGCTTGGGTTTGCTTTATAAACTATTCGATTTTAATTTTAACATTATATAAATGTTAGAAAAATTAGTACAAACGGAACAAACGGATTATGACATATATATGGGTTCGATTCCCGCCTCAAGATCATAATTTTTCCAAATTCTTTTTCTAACCACCAAAATCTTTAAACTATATTATTATTAATACTATATTAATTTAACCGCCTCCATGGTCCAGTGGTTCACCTACCGACATACACATGTCGCTCACTATAAAATTAAAATTTAATGCTAGGTATACAACCTTATAAATATGATTTGTGTAGTTTCTGTTGTGATATGTTGAGTGCCCTGTGTAATAGTTATGTATGTGTGTGTTAGTGTTGGCAAAATAAAAATTATTCATTCATTCGTCCACCGGATTTAAGATCCCAGAGGTCCCGCGGGTTCGATCCACAGGGGGGACAAATTTGTACTAGGTTTGGTTGGTGGTAGGACTTCTTTCAAGTCCGCCTGGCTAGCTACCACCATTATCAAAATCTGTCGCCATAATTATAATGTGTTAGCATTATTGTGTTCCGACAATGTGTGATAAGATAACCAGCCCTTCTGTTCTGTTTGAGGGTTCCAGGTGAAGCTCGATTCCATCTTCAGCCCTTATCGTCACTTACCATCAGGTGAGATGAAGGGTAAAATAATAGTATAATAATACAAACAAAGAATATAAAAAAAATATATTTTTAATATATTTATGAAAAATAGCCTATTGCCATATATCGGGCACAAAAGTCACAGTACTTTGCTAGGTGGTAGGTATAAGAGGAACGCTGCTGCCCATTCCTCATCATTGATTTATCCTTGGTCGCCTTGTACGACACCCACGGGAGAGATTTGGGGTGGTGACAATTGTATTCTACTCTGCCGTCACAACACGGTTTTAGATAGATAGATACCTTGAAGCCAGAGTAAATACCGCCGTTGAGCCCGACACCGATGGCCAGCACGGCGACGGTGGCGGCGGGATTACAGCCGGTGTTGGCAGCGATGAACAGACCGATCGCGGGACCGTATTCACCTGGAACACATCATGCATAGATACATACATACATACATAAATTCATATGTAAAAACATGGAACACATTTCGCCAATAAGGTTAGGTCCCATGTAATATGTGGCGAGCCTATTGCCACTTATCGGGCACGGAAATAAAAAAAACGCAGACATTGCTAGGTCGCATAAGAGCAACGCTGCTGCCCATTACTAGTTGCTGTTTTAACCCTTACTGCTGCACTCAGAGACGTCAATTAACTTTAATGAGTTTTTAATGTCAAAAATTTTCATTCAAATCTAGACCATAGACCCGGCAAGAATAGCGACTAGTTTTGAATTGTCATTTTTTGACGTTAAGTACTCATAAACGTTATTTGACGGCTCTGAGTGCGGCAGTTAGTCGCCTTGTCCGACACCCTTAGGAGAGATGGTGGTTGACAACTGTATTCTGCTCTGTTGTCACCACGCCCGCCGCCTGGAAGACATCGATGACTTCAGATGCAGCCGGGACCAACGGCTTAATGTGCCCTCCCGAAAACTACAAATGTCATGTGTGACAGCTTCTCTTACATTTGACACGGCGGTCGCCATATTTTTTTCTCAATAATAGGTACGTCATAGATTGCCATTTGTATTCTATTCGTTCGAATAGAATATCTACAAATTTATCTAACAGCTTCTCTTTTTGACATTTGACACACACGTCAGTTTCATACATCTGTACTGTTATTGAGTTCGAACAGATTTCAATAACAGGCCACTTGTCTAGAGGGACAAGGCAGGAAGATGATGACGCTCACAGTTGATTAAAATAAATAAATAAAAATAAAAATATGGTTTATTCATATTTATAAGGCATCATTACTTACAGCCATGGATACGTTGAACATTGTAAACGAGTGTGGCAAATTCAAAAGGTTTCCAATATTCAACGCGATATTTAAGCTACGCCATCCGTTCGTAAATTACCAGTAGGCCTATTCGCTAACTTTTGAAAGTTGAAAGTGAAGATCACTGAACTATTTACTTATCCATTGCTGTTTTCACAGGACAAGTGTCACTATAGCGTTATAGTAAAGTAGTAATGGTTCAGTAAATAGTTCAGTGATTATCACTCTCAAGTGTCAAAAAAGTTAGCGAATAGGCCTACAGACCGGCTAGCATGACCACGAAACACGATAATGACATAGCTGTCAAAAATCTATGGAGTTTTGATAGTTTAAAGCGATAAATAGCTGTATCATATCATGTTTGCTATAGTCTGTCTGATGTCATGCTATAATTTTTTTTTTCAACCTACATCTATCATCTAGCCCAAAGTAAGTAGACTAAGCACTTGTGTTATGGATTCTAGATGACGGACATATTTTTAATATAATTATGTTTATAAATGTTGAAAATATACTACATAAACATATACACAACAATGACTCGAAAACAAACATTTGTGGTCACCACAAAGTTTTCCCCTACCAGGATTCGAACCCGGGACCTCTTGGCCAATACCCAGCAATCTGAGCATTCGACCAAGGCAGCCGTCAAGCTGTAGTCCGAAAACTTCGTGCGCGACCTTCCTGCGGTATGAAACGGTGGCGGGGACGGGGCGCTCTGGATGCTGGCGGGGGCGGGTGATGCGGCGAGGAGCGAGTTTTCCCTCCTCCCCGCATCTCCCGCCCCCGCTGGCATCTGCGGGCCTAGCACAGGGACGTGGACAAGTCTCTCTCCACCACTTGACAGTGTTTTGTCTCTGGATTTAGTTGGAGTTAGAGCGAGAGAAAAAGATTGTCTTTCCCCCGAAGGAGATGTGTCCACATCCCGTGCTACGGGGGCTGGAGTGCCCCGTCCCCGCCACCGTCTCTCATACCACCGAACTTGTCGGAGTATAGCCGGGCAGGAGGCCTTGTTCTGAGAATTTGTACATTGTACATACCGATACTGTTGATGATCTTCCTGACTTGTGTGTGGTTGAGCCGACCGCTGGACAGCATCCAGTCGGCCACCACGGAGATGAACATCGAGAACAGCCACATGCACAGGTACGGCAGGGCTGACACGAACCCGTTCTGAAAGTCGCATAATGATAGAAATTCATAATGGGTACCCATAAACACACATACATAAATCATTTTTGTTTGAAATGACCAGGGCCCGAAGCCAAGTGGCAATCGTTTCATAACGATAAAGTTCGTCACGATAGGCCATATTACTTTGGTATCTACAGTGTCTTAGCTTGCGCTGCCAACATAACTAGGAACTTACGAAGACGATTTTGGTCAAGTGATTTCACGACGACTTACGTCAATTCCCATACATTCTGCTTTATCTAACTTTGTTATCTTTGTCGGTATGTAACTTTGTCTAGGCCCCCAGTAATGCAAAACGGCATTTGTTTACATGGGTAAAGACATTATAGGTCTAGGGATATTACACAGCGACGGCGAATTACCTCCAATCTGCCAATTTTTGAGAAATTAACTTATTTATGTTTTTAAAATTAAATAAAGTAGGTACCTATCTATATTTTTAACGAGAACTCGACAAATTCTATTGTGGAAATAGCTGCTAACTAAATTAGCGTAAAATTATATGATTTATGGCCAATACCTGACTACTTTATTATAACCAATTAGCTACTAAGCTTTTGTTAAATATACGAGCATCTAATTAAAACCTAAGCATTTTTATGTTTATATTCTAAATATAAATAGATTTACGAGATTTACAGTTTTCAGGAAACTAAACGGTTTTTCACTTTGTGGTAAATTTTGTCTGTGTTGGTTAGAAGATATGTTGGTACACTTTGCCATCGATATAGTTCATTAAACTTACATCCTTTATGGAGAAATGGAGCACTTGTCTCATGAACGTTGGCAGCTCTGTCATGAGGGTCTCGTAGCCGTAGTTCTGGCCCATGTGCGCCAACATGATGGCCCAGAAAGGCATCGAGGTTAAAATCTTGCCCCATGGTATTGGTGGACTCTGTTGTGGACAAATAAGTTGAATTAATATTACCATAAAACATTTTGAGGAGCTCGCTAGTGCAGTGGCATAGCGCGCTTTGCTTGCGATTGAGTAAGCTAAGCAATGTTCGCTAAGGCCGGTCATTAGATGGGTGGCCAAAAATGTACTATCCCATAGTAGTTCAATGACTATCCCGAGCTCCTCCGTGCTTCGGAAGGCACGTTAAGCCGTTGGTCCCGGCTTCGTCTGCAGTCGTTAATACCCTCCAACACGCACTGGGCCAGCGTGGTGGGTTATAGCCCAATCTCCCTGTATTCTTCCATCCATAGAGACGGTCTTTTTTGTCATGGTGGTATGCCTTTAGGCCCCATACCAGCCGTCAGCTAGGCGACTGACTCGCCAGGCACGCGAAGAGCCGGCAATACCCACAAACCACTCCAGTTTCCTCTAAATCCTTTTAGGGGGGAGTTGCTGGGATCTATGATCTGAATCCAACCGGAGGGCCTGTGCCTCAGTAGTGGAGACACTAAAGAGCAGGGGCGTTACCACCAACTCTAAACGCGACTCTTTTATTATTAATTCTCATTGTTAAAGTGAGCGATCGCACTAATACTTCATGGTACGGCCACTGGTGATGATGATAGATGAGGAATGGGTGCTAAAGAAACGACTTTCCATTAACATTATCCAAGTTTTTGGAAGATCCGGGTTTATATGATACTCAGACAATACAATACAATATGTCAATCTATTGTATCAACTATCAACCTTTACCTGATGGCATTAAATGGTTGACTATTAATAAATTTAAATTTGTTTCGACAAAGTGGCAACTAGAACACTGCTTCTATAGTGTTAAAGAATATTTAGAATACAAGAAAAAATTATAATGTAAAATTAATTATCTTATCTTAGGAACTATTACTCACGCTCGACCCAGCCGCTCCCCACAGCGAGCTGACGATGAACTTCTTCTCGGCCTCTTTGATCCGCGGGCACTGCTCCGGATCCTCGGAGACGAGGAAGAGGAACGCGACACACCACACGGTGCCGATGAGGCCGAACACGTAGAAGATGGACGGCCAGCCGCCCGAGAAGCCGTACTCGGAGAGCAGGCCCGACAGCGGCATCGAGATGACCGTGCCGAATTGGGCACCTGCATGGGGATATTTTCAATTCTATTAGATTGATATTTAAAATTTTGCAAGAAAGTAATTTCTAACCAATTATCAAGAGTCGTGGAGCAAACGTTCTTGTTAACATCATAAGCTATCTAGTCCTGCGAAATTGAGGGTACTTTACCATAAATCACGCCTATATCCCCGAAAGGGTAGGCAGAGGTGAACTAGCACCCACGTTTCGCCAATTATGTTAGGTCCCATGTAATAGGATCCATGTAATCCTGTTTTACTTTGTATTCATTTAATTCACCCCTCGAATGTTAATATATAATAAGGCTGTTTGTAGACGTCCGATTTTTGCATTCGGGGTAAATAATGTTCGCCGGACCGATGTCCGATGCATGTACACACTTTCAATAGAAGCCATACACCACCGCAAATCCGGTAAAAAACACGGTTCGTTGTCGGGTGAAAAAAAACGGACGTCTACAAGCGGCCTTAGACAGATGATTACAAGACAAAGAAATGATCTATTCTATATTATTTAAGTATGATTATTATGATAAATATGACTACGTCAATCCCGCTAACTTCACAATGTAACGGACTTTTTAACTATCCACATCAAAACAAACAACTCCGTTGAAGAGACAAGCGTAGACGCGTGAATGCGGACACATACACATTTTATATCTATAAAAGACGTTTCGAATCGCTGCCAGTGTACATTGGCCCTTAGTGTGCTTCACAGTAAGACAGGGAAGACAATTCACTACACGGACATGCCCGCCAGACATGCTCGCGCTGTGTCGGCAAACATCGCACATATCCAATAGAAACGAGGTCCGGCGAGCACGTCTGCAGGTATGCCCGCCGTGCCCGCGGGCATGTCCGTGTAGTGAATTCCCCGCTTAACAACATTTAGAGATTGCTTACCAGCGTACACGGCAGCACCCATTCTACTTCTCTCGTTCGGTGGAATCCACTTGGCCAAGAGAGCGTGTGAGCACGGCACGATCGGACCCTGGAACACAAAGTCACATCGTCACATCACTACATACAGGTTGTGAGGATATTTGGTCGAATGGTCAGACCGCTGGCTATCGGCCCAGAGGTCCCAGGTTCGAATTCTGGCAGGGGCAAATTATGTGATGAACACAGATTTGTTCCAGAGTCATGGATGTTTATATGTTATGTAGTATACTATAATTTTTTCTATGTACAATTATTCTTCTTCTCCCTGCCCTGTTTCCAGTCTCTCTGGGGTCAGCGCAGTACACAGATATATATCGATGGCGCAGTATATTTCCTATCTTGTATTCCTATCGGTCAGACATCATCAAGCCATCCAGCCTTTTGATTCATATCACCAATCACACCGGAAAGATGCAAGTGATGAATGAATGTACAGATAAGAGACGGAACTGACCATGTCGAGAGACCGATGAACGGAGTGATTGTAATGACAACAGTCCAATCCATACTGCTCCATTTTAATTTTTTTTAAGTTTAATAGGGTGACTGTTTGGCCACAATCACGCCTAATGAAAAACGATGATGAGGCCTAAAATGGTCCACGTTCGTCTCAACAGACATGAGTGAACAGGCATCTTCTGCCTGTTCACTCACGTCTGTCCACGTGTGTAGATAAACAACACTTAGGGCCTTTTTCACAATCGACAAGTAAGTTCTAAGTAGCTTATTTCGCAGATCATTTGACTGTTGTAATATGAAATATATGTCAATTGAACTGCCAAATAAACTTACTTGTCGATTGTGAAACATGCCCTTACACTTAGAAAATATTCGCAATACGAAGATTAGGTATGTTATTATTACAATTAAGGAATTTGAGGAATGGGCAGCAGCGTTCCTCTTATACCACCTAGCAATAGCAATGTACTGCGACTTTTGTGCCCGATAAATGGCAATAGGCTCGCCACCATGGGACCTAACATAATTGGCGAAACGTGGGTCACGATTTATGTTTGTATTATTACAATTAGATAAAGATTAAATCTTCGTGTTACAAACATACGCGGTTAAGAACCGCGCGTGGTTAATAATAAATGCGGTTTTGCCTGATGAATATGTCTATATTATAGGTTTATTCCACAGATATATCAATGTTTATTTCTATTCCGCACCGATTCGTAGCGGCCTGCCGTGAAAGCCTCTCAGGGAATGCTCTATATTGATCGAGGGCCATTCAATCTTTTTGCCTTCCCAAAACACCCTGTATGTAGCGCCACCCGAAAAGTTAACATGATGTTACTAATGCATCATGTTAACTTTTCTCAATCGGTTTTGTGCTTGCCTTAATTTAGTTGGCGCAATCTCAGTTTAGCATCAGGTAAGGTCCCATGTTATAGGTCGCCACCTATTACATGGGACCTTACCTGATGCCTTTGACATTTATCGGGCACGGAAATCGCACTACATTGAACGCTGTTGCCCATTACTTCCTCCTGTCTGTCTACCCCACAGATATATCAATTTAAGGAGATCGGCCGAAACGCCGCGTTTATACGGAGTCCGAGTGTCGCATTCTCAACTCACAGATAAAACCCCCGCACTTATTATCACGACCCGAGAAGGTTTATGCAGCTGTGTGTGTAAACAACAGCAAAAATGCTGGCAGCGTGTCGATATAGATATCGATACTTTTACTAGAACTGTACTGTAAAAAGATTTAAAATAATAATCGATAATAAAACGTATAATTTCAAAATAATAGTAAATAATAAAACCCATATTTCCAAAATAATACAAAAATACAGATTATCGATAATTCCCAAACTAGGTAATCCTGTCTTATGGGTCTGGTCTACCCTTAGACTCCTTGTACGACACCCGCGGGGATGGTGGCAATTGTTTTCTGCTCTGTCACCACACAGTCAATTAATAAAATACTTCATTGTACGACACTCGCGGGGGTGGTGACAATTTATTTTGCTCTGCCGTCACACAGTTAACTACTTAAAATAATACTTCACAAAAACTTTCCCAAGACGACTTACCTCGCCGAGACCCTGAATGAATCTGACTAAAATCAGCCACTCGTAGCCCGCTTCTGCAGCCACTGGCACAAGCAGGCCAAACACGGAGTTCACCAACATACCCACACCCAAGAACAGGCGGGCGCCATACCTGGAAGCCAAGAAAATACATAAATACAGTTAATAGTTCCCGGCACGTAAGTTGAACCAAAATGTCGGTCGTCTGCGCAGGTTTAGTTGAAGGAGAAGTGTCTAAATAAAAGAAGCATATCCCTACGTTGCTACGGTTACAGACACACGTCGCAATTCATACAGAACCTCAATTTACCTGAAATCTTTTTCTGCGTTGCGCTGCCGGGTATTTTATTATACAGTCATGTCGAATAATGGGACATAATTCTTCAATTTTTTTTCACTTTGCCTTTTAAGGGACTTTCAGCCTTATTATGGGCCTCATAAGAAGTTAACGGAGAAGAATAAAAGTAACTTAAAGAGCAATGGAAGGGGTTATGCTTGGTGTATGTTCATATTAGAAATGATGACATCCGCTGTGGATGATGGCATTAGTTCTCCTGCGGCAGGAGAACTAATGTCACCGACATAGGCCAAAGAATTGCAGAATCAGGGGGCACGGCATTTATTTAATGTTAAATTGTTAAAAACGAACATACAAAACAAGATGTTTTCCATACGTTATCACCTGTGTAATTAGAAAAAACGAATTCCGTTTGGAATAATTGGAACACATTACTTAATTGTTAGAGAAATGTGTTTTTTTTATATAAATATTACCAGTCATCCTGTTGAAACGACTCAGATGTTATTATAATAATAATTGTGCGTTATTACCTCTTCGATAAGATCCCAAAGGGAATTTGCGTTATCACGTAGCCGTAGAAGAAGGAGGACAGGATGTAGCCTTGCAACGTGGACGACCACAGGTACGAGCCGTCTTGGGAAGAGAAGTCCTGCAAACAAGATTTTTTTTTATTTAGTAATCTCAATTAAAAATAAATAAATAAATATTTTTTTACATTCACACCTATCATCTAGCCCAAAGTAAGTAGCCTAAGCACTTGTGTTATGGATACTAGATAACGGACATATTTTTAATATAATTATGTTCTTCATGGTACATTTTGTATGTAAAAAAAAAAAAAAAAAATTAGTAAATTTAAATTTTCCTATTGTTATTTTTTTTTTTCTGTTATTAGATAATTGGCTGAATCTACGCATAGTAATATGTATAATTGTTTAGTGGAAACTTTTTTGGTATGTGTACTTTTTATGTGTACTTTTTTATATTGTCATGTATTACTGTTTGTTTCCCAAATAAATAAATAAATAAATAAGTAACGCTGTTTCTGCAGTTTCTACATACTAGGTTCTCAAGATAACTTAATACGGGTAAATAATCATTATTGCCCTTATATTGGTACTTAGGTACTGCTATTTTCCGAATTAATGAACTGATATCAAAGTAAAATAGGTCAGATAAAATTATGGCCTTGATGCGGGAATGGAACCTGCGTCTTCCGCAATCCAGGTTCGGTTCCCGCATCAAGACTAATATTTTTTCAAAACATTTATATAATAAAAAAATCAAGCGAATACTGAAACGTTACTCAATTGTCAAAATTGATGATTATCTAAACAAAATCTGTCAGGTGTTTTACACTAAACTTTATAAGCAGTGCTCAACATTTTATTAGCGTTTCAGTACCTATTCGGGAGTAAGATATCAAAATTTGATTTTTATTTGAACCCCCATAGCCAAATTACTTAAAAAATCTTTTCTCTAGTTTTTCTACTATCGATACCAAATATGGCGACCCTGATGATAATTTCTCGGATGAATACGATGACCTGGATGATAATGCCACGGAAGATAATGACGAATTGGATGATGATGATGACCCGGATGATATTATGGTAGCCTAATAAAAATTATGGCAGGACTGTTCACGAAAATGAGAGTTGGAAAAACGAACTTACGGTGGTCTTGTTAGAGTCGACGTCTCCGCACTCTGTGTCTAGATCTTCGTGCTTGACGGGCAGCGCCGTGTGGTTCACCATGGCCACGATGGCCACCGACATGTTGGTGCGCATTATGTACGCGTTCGCCATGCCGAGGAACAGCATGAACGTGACGAAGTGCCTAGTGCCCAGACCACCTGGTGACGGAACAAATAACGAGTGGTTAAAATCGGCACATGCATAATTGTCTCCTGCCCGGCTAGCATGACCACCGAAACACGATATGATAGAGCCATTTATAGCTTTGAGCTGATTTTCGAAATCCAATGATTTTTGTAAGTTCAACGCGATAAATGGCTATATCATAATATTGTGTTTGGGTGGTCGTGCTAGCCGGGCTGGAGAGTCAAATAGGTTTAGGTACCTATTTGACTCTAAAGTAAGTCATATCAATTTATTTATTGTTACATACATATTTTGCAGCTAACTAGCTTAATTAGCCGTTCAATCAACAGCCTAGTCTACTAAACAGCGTCGTTCAACTAGCGGCCTGAATGATATGCAGCAGCAAGCCATGCAAAAATCTTACTATTTACCGACATGGGTTAGTAAGTTGGTTAGGTTAGTATATGAACCAACGAACAACAGCCGCTCTAGCCAAGTGGCCAAGCTATCGAACGCATAGAATACAAAATGTAAGAAACTGACTGACGTATTACAGAAAAAACAATACGCCAGTTTCATACTTTGGTTTTCTATGCGTTCGTATTCTAATAATTCGTCGTAAATCGTAAGACTGACACATGATTACATCAATGAACGGTGGCCAAATAAGCAACCAAATCAAATTATTGCAAAAATCAACACTCGAAGCCTATAACTACTAGGACCGGAAAGATAAATGAAAATTCCCAATACCATTCTATTTCGGCTACAATGAACCGTTATCTCTCGCTATACGTAATCGGCTTATAGGAAAGCTTATATTAAATCTGTCGACTGCATTATAAGCTCAACGCGTAGATGTAGGTTTAATTTTACTAGAAAGGGTTCACATAGAAACAATATTTTTGTTCTATATTTAATTTCAAAGATATCTTAATCAAAAATGTTAGTGTGATTTATTTTACCAAACTAAATCTATACTAAATAATCATAATCTATACTAGGTTTGCGTTTGCCTAAGCGTTTGTGAGTTTTTGAGATTGTAAGTTTGTGAGTTTGTATGTTTTATATTATTATTTTAACACCGAAAGCTTTCAGCTTTTTCAGTTTTTGTGTCGAAGGATATAGAAAGAATGGGTATTCCATCATCCGGGCTTTGTGCGAGTGTATGAGAGGTGACCTTTTGAAACGCGTAGGAAATGAAGATAAACTTACATATATTATTGATGATAAATTTACATATAAAATTTTTAGCGATCCATCCAATACCAGACTTCTTGAGATAACATTGCTTAGTTTTCGCAATCCCAGACTAACCACCGAGTTTGTTTATTTTAAACAAACATAACAAATTTTTATTTCAGATAGAAAACTGCATGTTTCTAAGGAAACGATGATCACAGATTCCCAGATTTCAGTTAGTACGTAATCAAATATAATTCGCGCACGTACGTAACCAGTCCAGCGTATTAACTGTTTGGCATTAAAACACGAATTAATTGGTGACGGCAGAGTAGAATACAATTGTCACCACCCCGAATCTCTCCTGTGGCGACTAAGAATAAATCAGTGATGAGGAATGGACAGCAGCGTTCCTCTTATACCACCTTGCAATGTACTGCGACTTTTGTGCCCGATAAATGGCAATAAGCTCGCCACCTATTATACATGGGACCTAACATAATTGGCGAAACGTGGGTGCTAGTTCACCTCTGCCTATGCCTTCGGGAATATAGGCGTGATTTATGTATGTATGTATCGGCTAATATTAAATGCGGTGCCAAGTTGTGTATGGAATTACCATAATATGTATTTAACCCGGCCTGTTGGCAGAGTCGTTCAGACAACCGGTCATATTTGACGGGCAGCTCTAAAATATACATCTAAACACGTGTCACGCGAAATTTGGCTAAACCACAGAGATGTTGTGCTAGCCATCAGTGTCTGTACCATTTCCTAGACGACAGGACGGATTGTTTTCAACTTCGTCACTCTAATATGTTTAGATTACATGTTCATTCGTCTCCATTTCTTGAGGACAAATCACATATACTAGAACTGCCCAATCTTATTTTGCCTGAATCTGGAACGATTGCCTATTATAAATACGACAAAATGAAAAAAGAAATCAATACAAAGGTGTAGATCTAGTTACTAGAACTATAGCACTACAATCTTATCTTACGCTACCTACGCCACGACTACGACACACACAGTGTTACGCAAGAAAAACGCTATGCGCTACGAGACAAAACAGAGAACAAAACGCTACAGAGCACAGAATAAACTTTTTACTTTTTCTACACAACTTTTTCACTTTTTCAAAAGTACAATAATTATGTTACAATTCTACAACTCATAGTCAAAACCATTCGTAGTTAGATTACAGAGAAAACTGGCATAGGAGATAGGGGCCTTTCTTAATTATCTGTATTTATAATCTGTGACAGCTGTATAGGTAACATCATGGATAATGCAATTAACTACTAACACTGCTCTTTTTTTATTTCGGATCTCCTATCTCATTTAACCCAATTACACACGATTGTTTCGTTGTACACATAATATAATATCCAGGCACCGAAACCCTAATGAATGAAGCAATATAAATGCACTTGATATTTCTTTTGTTACGATTCAATATGAACTGTTTTAGTAGTTCTTTGTATCTTTAGTAAAAGTATCTTAATATGAGGTTTACTGGCTTAAGCGGGTACTGTCAATTATAAAAATTTCTACAAAGAATTCATCTCATTATAAAAAAATCCTAAATTGCAATACCTCAATGTTTGTCATCAGTCTTATAAAGCTTTTTTTTTCAAATCCAATTTCGTAAGCTAAGCCATATATGATGGCTAAGCCGGGTCATTAGATACATACATACATACATAAATCACGCCCATATCCCCGAAGGGGTAGGCAGAGGCGAATTCTCACCCGCGTTTCGCCAATTATGTTAAGTCCCATGTAATAGGTGGCGAGCCTATTGCCATTTATCGGGCACAAAAGTCGCAGTACATTGTCAGGACGGTAGTATAAGAGGAACGCTGCTGCCCATTCCTCATCACTGATTTATCCTTAGTCGCCTTGTACGACACCCACGGGAGAGATTTGGGATGGTGATAATTGTATTCTACTCTGCCGTCACCACACGGCTATCATCGAATCCTGATCAATTATAAAGATCATAAGCAGATAAGCACTTTAGTCCTCTGTCATACTAAGGTGACAAAAACAATTATTGTGACTAAAGAGTTTTTAACTTATGATGCTGACAGTACTACGTATAGAGCGATTTTAGGTTAAGTCTACACGTCTTAATAGTTTTTATCAACACCGTGCCCATTGGCTGGCTGTTTTAGTCTCGCAATCTTCAGTCGGCCATAAAAAGGATTAAAAGCCATAAATTGACGACAATTCTAAATCGTCCATGTAAATTACCTAAAAGAAGTTTAAGAGCGTATCACACGAGATGAAGAGTTGAAAGAGTAGAGCTACCGGTGTCACGTATTATAAAAAAATAAGTATTTCGCACATTCGCACCTATGATAGACCTGTGTCGTCATAAAAAATGTAAATTAACTTTACAGCTTCACAGTTCTACTTTTTCAGTGGATTCTTAATCGATGTTACGGGTCAGGGAGCAAACTGAAAACTCAGCGTTAGAAAAAATGGACGAACAGGCAAACCATCACAATAACTTCATTGTAGCGGCGGCCTTGATATGACAGGAATCTGGCAACACTGATTAGATTGTAGATAGGTATTGCCAATAAAAAAATAACCTACCGTAATTAGTTAGCGTAGCGTAGTCAACAAAAATAATCATATAAATCTATGTATGTATTATAATAAAGTTTCGGCAGAGTTCGATGACAAACACTGTGACACGAGATTTTTATATATTAGAGATAATCTCGTATTGATGGCCGTCACAGACAGGGCTTATCACCGGTCCCTATCACTATGAAATGAAATCGTTTATTTTGCACATGAACAAGGTACACGGAAGATGGTCATATATCTATACTATCACGATACATGACCGAGTCAGTTACATTACTACATCCCACGACGTCACCAGCCCACGTAGCATTGGACGTGGACAAAATCTCCTCCTCGGGGAAAAAAAACATTTCCCCCTCGCTCCAACTCCCGCTAAATCCCAAGACAAAACACTACTGTCAAGTGGTGGAGAGTGATTTTGTCCACGTGCCTGGACAAAATCTCCTCTTCGGGGAAAAGAAAAAAAATTCCCCTCGCTCCAACTACCGCTAAATCCCGAAACAAAACACTACTGTCAGGTGGTGGAGAAAGAGTTTGTCCACTGAGATTTTGTCCAAAGGCCTACAGGACACTCACCGGCATATCTGGGCTGGTCCTCCGCGCCAGGCTGGTCCCAGACGAGAACATGACCGCCGCGAGACCGAGACACCATGACGTGGAAAAGAGAAGGGGAGAAAAAGAAAGTGACAAGGGGAAAAGGGGACTAGGTCACGAGAGGGGAGAAAAGAAAGTGAGACTACGTCACGTTGTTGGTGGCGAGAGAGAGGATTCTTGTCGAGGGGTGCATCGCGAGGGTTCGTACTAACCGCCTATAGACCGATCGCCGACTGCCGGTTTGGGATGAAACACGTAAATATAGGTGGCGGAGCGCGGTGCGAGGCGGTAATGGTGAACGCATACTTATCCGAGCCGAACGCGCCGAAGTCGCGGGCGCCTCGCTCACCTATCCGCGCCGAAGGAAACGAAAATAGACTGCTCGCCACATAAGTTTGCGCGCGATGGGTGGCGCTGCTCGCTAACATTGACACTCCTAGACAAACAAAATAGCAGACGAAGCAGAGTTATCTGGCGAGCACTCTAGTGCTAAATTAACAGACCCGTCCGCACCGAAGGAATCGCAAATAGTCAGTACAGGGCCCGTAGCCAAGTGGCAATCGTTTCATAACGATAACGTGTCGAAGTTCGTCACGATCGGCCATATAACTTTGGTATCTACGGCGTCTTAGTTTGCGCTACCAACATAACTAGGAACTTACGCAGACGATTTTGGTCAAGTGATTTCACGACGACTTACGTCAAATCCCATACATTTTGCTTTATCGAACTTTGTTATCTTTGTCGGTATGTTACTTTGTCTAGGCCCCCTAAATTGACAGATCGTCCGCATCGTGCGCATTGTTTCCGCTGACGTCATCCGGAATCTGAAGTCCCTGACAGATTGGGACGAATCGGACGGTTCGACTTCGGCGAGTGTGCGTGGTTTCATCTTCTTCTTCTCCTTGCCCTGTTCCCAGCCTATCTGGGGTCGGCGCAGTATGTTTCCTCTTCCATTCATATTGGTCAGACGTCACCAAGCCACTCCCTTTTGATTCATATCATCCATCACACCGGAAAGGTGCTAGTGATGAATGAATGTATAGAAAAGAGATGGAACGGACCATGTCGCGAAACCGATGAACGGAGAGAGTGATTGGAATGGCAACATTCCCATCCATACTGTCCAAAGTTTTGACTTAGGTTTGCAGCCGGTTGCCTGCCTGACACTAACCCTCTTTGCGTATGCGAGGCTTCATATGATTCCATATGAAACATAGTCTCGTTGACTTCAGCGCGTTCGGCTCGGATAAGTGTGCGTTCACCTTAAGTCGGCGCACGCGCCTAGCGCATGATGACGTTGCCGCCACTTTTTGCTGACCGCTGAAAAGGCTACATGGATCGTAGACAATGCGGCACACTGACTAATATTACGACAAGCCAATAAAATTATCACATAAAAGCGTCATAATAAGCAAATATATACATCCTATGTATGAGGTTATTTTGTAGTTTGCGAAAAACGGACGTGTGCAAATAATTATGCATTTCAACTGGCTCTTAAGGCTATTAAGATTAGTCGTTAGGATCTACTGTAATCTAATATTCTCTTTATTCATTAAACCTGTTGTAGACCACTCACTGAAAAGATGTATGGATTGCGTGAGGTATGATGATTCATTAAGGATAAGGGCAAGGTGATGATGATTTGTTAAAATAATGTAGGGGAGCGGCCCAGAGCGGGTATAGGTATGTATTGCCTAAAACGGACACTTGTTTGAAATCATTTTCAAAAAGGATACTGCTGACATACAGGCCTTCCCTATAGGTGGAACATTATAGGGAGAATGGGGTATAATCCAGCACGCTGACCCAGTGCAGGTTGGAATGCAGCCGAGATCAACGGCATAACGTACCTTCCGAAGCATGGAGGATCTCGAGATTCATGTTTTTGGTCACCCATCCAATGACCGGCCTTAGCGAATATTGCTTGGTTACTACAAACACACGATCTCGCTAAGCCGATGCTTCATCGAGTTCCTCGAGAAATCTATTTGCACATAATGAAATACGCCAAATAATTGATAAAAATATCCACATAATTTTCTAGACCGGCTTAAGTGAGAAAGTCGCCACATTACTGGGACTGAAAATAGGTGACGAAATTCACCCCTGCCTATATGGTTTTTGTATGCATAATAATGGTGTATATAAATTTAGTTCGGGGAAAAGTATGTGGATGACTTGTGTTATGTGTCTGTTTGTTTGCCATACAGTACCATAAAGTGCTTAGGCGGCTTCCTTTAGCCCAAATACGACGGCTTTCCACCACAGTCACTATGCGTCATGGTTATTGTCATTCTTCAAACAGGCTTAATCGAGAGCATTATTCACACACCAATCTAGTGTAGATAAAGTGAAAAAACACTCCTAGTAAACAATTGTGACCGAAAATGAGGTAATTGTATGCATGGACGATTCTTGCGTATACTATAATAATAAATAGGTAAGCTTCTTCTTTTCCTGCCATGTTCCCAGTCTATCTGGGGCCTCTGCAGTGTGTTTCCTCTTCCATTCATATCGGTTAGACCTCATCAAGCCATCCACTTACTTTTGATTCATATCATCCATCACACCGGAAAGGTGCTAGTATGAATGGATATAGAAAAAAAACGGAAAGGACCATGTCGGAAAATCGATGAACGGAGATAGCGATGGGTATGACAACATTCATTCCAATCATACGGCTCAAGGTTTTGGCTTAGGTTTTACAGCCGGCCTGCGTGACACCAAGCCTTTTTGGGTAGGTATGCTGTTGGTGGTTTGCCCTCCACCATTCGGGTGCCCTAAGGTGCTTATTGGTCTACGCTGGGTAATCTCCCTTAGTCGACTTTTACGACACCCCTGAGATGCGTTGGGGATGGCGCATTCTATGTAATTTTTTCGCTTGCAGCATAGAAGACCATAATAAATAGATAAGCATTTATGTATGAGGAATTCATTTAAGTACAAGGGTGACGGCATAGCAGAATACAATTGTCACCACCCAATCTCTCCCGTGGGTGTCAGGGCGGCTAAGGGTTAAACAGTGATGAGTAATGGGCAGCAGCGTTCCTCATAAGATGATGGCAACAGGCTCGCTTTACCTATTACATGGACCTATCAAAATTGACGAAATGAGTGATTAATCACCTTTGCCTACCCTTCAGGGATAAATAGTCTAGATCTATATAATAATTACTACATTAATATTAAACCTTATGCCTCAAGTCTCTTAGCTTGCAACGCCACCTAGTCACGATAAAGGAAACTAAATGCTTTGCAGCTCCGTCTGCCGTGGATCTATGGAACTAACATTGAAAGCAATCGAGACGGGTTTCACACTTATTCACACAGATGGCTCTACATTGATCACAAGATTGTCATGTAAGTACAGTCAACAGTATACCAGGTTACTGCAGGTTATTATTACAAATAAATATTCTGAAAAAATACATCCCTATTAGATATTGCACAAAATGTTATGACTTTTTTTAAGTAAATCCATAATCGCAGTATATTGATAGGTGGTATTAAATAAAGAATCCGATTGTCACCACCCTTGTCTGTATCGTGGGTGTCGTTCAAGGAGTTACTGAGTTATAATAATATAACGCGGAATGACCAGCAGCTTTTCTGGTGCGCCATAGCAAATAACTGCGAATACAGTTCCCGGTGAATGGCAATAGGATCGCCCCCTATTACATGGGATAGAGCTAAACGCGGGCGTTGAAACACCTCTGCCTATCCCTTGGGATTGAGTGTGATTTACGTATGTATAAGGAACTTCTTCTTCTTCTTCTTCTTCCTGCCCTGTTCCCAGTCTATCTGGGGTCGGCGCAGTATGTTTCCTCTTCCATTCATATGTCAGACGTCATCAAGCCATCCACTCCCTTTTGATTCATATCATCCATCCCACCGTAAAGGTGCTAGTGATGAATGAATGTATAGAAAAGAGACGGAACGGACCATGTCGAGAGACCCATGAACGGAGAGAGTGATTAGAATGACAACATTCCAATCCATACTGCTCAAGGTTTTGGCTTAGGTTTTACAGCCGGCCGCCTGCCTGACACCAACCCTCCTTGGTCTTTACTAGTGGCCTTGTACGATAGCCGTGGGATAGATGTAGAGTGGTGACAATTGTATTCTGCTCTGCCGTCACCACACGACACACTCCAATTTATCCAGCCTCAGTACTAAAACTGCGATAAAAGATAAATTAGAGTGTTTGTCACTATGTCTTATTTCACGAGAGTTGGTAGATACAATATTATAATCTAATCTGCTTTTAACCATAGCAATAGTGGCTTTGTATTCAAGCAGGCCCTTGAAAACGCCAGCAATCTCTTCGAAACTCTGATTATTGTTAATATGCAAACCAGAAAACGATACAACAACGTTTCCATCAAACAAAATAATGCTATATGCCGCGTGGTGACGGCAGAGTAGAATACAATACAACCTAAATCTATCCCGTGGGTGTCGTACAAGGCGACTAAGGATAAATCAGTGATGAGGAATGGGCAGCAGCGTTCCTCTTATACCACCTAGCAATAGTACTGCGACTTTCATGCCCGATAAATGGCAATAGGCTCGCCACCTATTACATGGGATCTAACATAATTGGCGAAACGTGGGTGCTAGTTCACCTCTGCCTACCCCTTCAGGGATAGGCGTGATTTATGCATGTATGTATGTAAAATAATGTCAATTTTCGACAACTTCTCTTACCTACATGTTGCAATGTTATTTTCTCTATAATACGTCGGTTTCATACATTTGTATTAAATTCGTTCTAATACATGGATACTTGTCTAGAGGGGCTGACAATATTTTATATGTTTTATCGTATGATGAACAGCCATCTATATGTTTATAGCATCCAGTCAGAAATATAGTTTGTCCCACAAGATTGCCTATTGTTTTATATGTGCTTAATTTATTTAGCTATTGTTTTAGAACACAAACGTGGCCCATTGTTTTATTAGGCACTATCAACAACATGATTAAACGTCAACCTTAACTTGTTTCAGGCAATGAACAAAGTCGATCAAAAATTTTTTACTTATTGTAGTAACATGACGTCACGTTGACTGTGCAATATCTATTTGATCTATTAAATTAATATCTATTAACCAATTAATTTGGAAATGCAAAATTAAACTTGATAACATTAAAGACGAAGAACATTAAAAGGGCTCTAATTAAAACTCAAAGCCAATATTCCCAATTTCAGGCAATTTCCCATAATAATATTAAGTATTTCCACTAGCTTTGCAACTTTGAAATAAAACAAAATATACAAAGAAAAATAGGATACATTTCATTTCGAAATAGTGATTTAAATGCAATAGTAACAAAATATGGCAATAGGCTCGCCACCTATTATATGGGACCGAACATAATTATAACCTATGTTTTCAGAAAGATGAATTGCTTAAAACCACCTTTTTAGACCGTCAGATTGACCGTCACATACAATACAGCCCCATGTCGCATTGTCGGTGCACAAAGCACCGTTTGACCGAGGGCCGACTGAATAACTGGCGTTCCACATACTCCTGCCACAGACAGAATGGCCCGCTACTCAATGGCCTCAAGTGGAAAATAGTCGAGTTTCATTCTTCGAACGCTCACAGACGCGTTTGAGCCGAACAGGATATTGTGTACCTATGTACACACACACATGTTTGTTTTGACTCAGATTTGGCATAATGCACTGCGGAGGTCATATTCCTTGGAATATTAACGAGTATGATGAGCATGAGGAGTATAAGGAGCTCGCTAGCGCTGTGGCATAGCGCGCTCAGCCTGCGATTTTGAAAACTCAGCAATGTTCGCTAAGGCTGGTCATTGGATGGGTGATAAAAACTGATTATCTCCAGTGCTTCGGAAGGCATGTTAAGCCGTTGGTCCCGGCTGCATCTGCAGTCGTTAATACCCACCAACCTGCACTGGGCCAGCGTGCTGGGTTATGTTCCATTCTCCCTATATTCTTCCATCCATAGGAAAGGCTGGTGTCTAGCAATAGGGACATTAAAGGGCTGGTGATGATGATGATGATTACTATGCTTGCAGATTGATGATGATGCATACATACTTTACATTATCAATTGAATCAATTGTCCGTGTGGTGACCGCGGGGCAGAATACAAATTGTCATCCCCCCAATCTCTCCAATGAAATCAAGCTTCACCTGGAACCCTCAACCACCGAGGGGCTGGCTGTCTTATCGTAAATTGTCGGAACACAATAAAGCTGTTATCATTAGTATTATTATGGCGACAGATTTTGATAAGATGGTGGTATCCCACCCCAGTATGGTGGAATTGAACAAAGTCCTACCACCAGCTAATAGAATACAAAATTGTGCTCTCCTGAGGATCGAACCCGAGTACTCGGGATCTACCAGGAGACTTTTTGGACACTGCAAAAATTTTTGGAATTCGTTAAGACCATCAACAAATTTCACAATGGGAGCAACTCCAAATTCACGAAAAAAATAACAGCTGTTTCATACATTTGGGTCAAGTAGGTATTATCATTTTGTATGAAGCAGCTGATATTTTTTTCGTGAATTTGGAGTTGCTCCCATGGTGAAATTTGTTCAGTTTGATGGTTTGAACGAATTCCAATAATTTTTGCAGTGACCAAAAAGTCTTCTGGTATATTCCGGTGGGCGCACCATTGGACCACGGAGGAGGTGAAGGTGGTTTAAAACAATAAAGCTGTTGTCCATTCCTCTTAGTTTCGACATTTTAAAACTTGATTAAATCAGTAGTGCAAGTGAGATGCCTCTGTACGCTGCGTACGTTGCGTCTCGCTTCTACCAGAGTTTAAGAGGTCATGGTATATTTATGGCAGTTGTTGTATAAAAATGGAAACACACAATAAAATTGCAGGTCACAAAAATATGTCACGGTCAACGCAAATAAATCCGGTCATTATTAATAATTACTCACTACTACAATGCCAAGTGTGGTAAATAACCAGAGAGACTTATCAACATGAGAACTGTTGGCGAGATAACTTCTAAATTTCTTTATAAAAAGTAGGAAATCAAATTATTATTTTATTAATTAGCAAAAGAGGTATTTTTGTTGTTCACGCTTTTCTTTGCAGAATCTGCATTTGTTTTATCACATACATACATACATAAATCTCGACTATTTATCCCCGAAGTATTAGGGACAGGTAAATTACCTATATTAAGTCCCTTCTAACGGTATAATAGGTACCGAATCTCAAATTACCATCTATCAGGCACCACAGTGGCATGGAAGCGATAAAAATATAACGTAGAATGTGCCAGCCCTGACTCATCCCATGGCTGTTGCAAAAGTCGACTAAGGGAGATTGCTCAGTGTATACCATGAACTCAGGGTATCCGAATGATGGAGGACAAACCACCAACAAAAGCACACCCAAATAGGGTTGGTGTCGAGCAGGCGGCCGGCAGTAAAACTTAAGCCAAAATCTTGAGCAGTATGGATTGGAATGTTGTCATTCCAATCACTCTCTCCGTTCATTGGCATCTCAACATACTTAGTCCGTTCCGTCTCTTTTTTTATACTTTCATTCATCACTATATAGCACCTTTACGGTGTGATGGATGATATGAATCAAAAGGGAGTGGATGGCTTAATGACGTCTGACCGATATGAATGGAAGAGGAAACATACTGCGCCAACCCTAGATAGACGCTGCTGCCCTGTTCTGCCGTCACCCACCACAAAGGTGTAATTTATTAATACGGTATCTCAAAGAACTGCAACACAAAAACTATATAGCCCTGTATCCTAGCATCTCGTTAGCACACCAAGCCGGATGGAAACGTTTTGCCTCGGACCTCATTCAAGCCATTATACGACCGCTGTCAGAACAATAAACCCGCCCTTAAGCCCACGCGTTACAGTCGCAGTTCGCAAAGCAATTTTGCTCAATTTAATCGCAACTAGGCTCGTCCAGGCACAGTATCAGATCAAAGGATGAGTCACAGACAATCTGGCGACAAGTACCTACACTAGGGTAGCCAGATTTTTTTTCAACCTATATGGGACAAAATGAATAAAAAAAACATCATCATTCAGCCAAGAGACGCCCACTGTTAGGCATAGGCCTCCCCCAAGGATCTCCAAACCGGTCGGTCCTGCGCTGCCCGCATCCAGTAGCTTCCCGCGACCTTCACCAGATCGTCGGTCCACCTTGTGGGAGGCCTAGCAATATGGTATTTCAGTTTTTGACCAAGGAAAAATTAGAAACACAATTATTTAGTGACTCTCTCCAGTCAGTTTTAACATATTAACTCTACGCCGGGCAATCTCTCGGAGACGTCAAATAACTTTAATGAGTACTTAATGTCAAAACATTTCATTTAAATCTTGATCAAAGACCTGAAAAGAATGGAGACTAGTTTTGGATTGTCATTTTTTGTCATTAAGTACTCATCATCGCTAATTGACGTCTCTGAGTGCGGCAGTTAGTCGACTTTTACAACACCCCTGGGATGAGTCGGGGCTGGCACATTATACGTATTTTTTCGCTCCCAGGCCAGCGTGGAAGACATTTTAAAATATAAAATACGGGACGTTCCGGGAAATACGGGACGTCTGGCAACGCTAACTTACACGCACTCTCGGTTGACATGCACTGCTGATTAACTATAATCTTGTTAGCCAGAGGAGGTACAGTGACACACTGAAACACTAACCTTCGAATACAGAAACGCCACACAAATTTATGGGTGATCTAAATGAATACCATACTATTTTGGGACATCCAAATGGTGGAGTGTGCTACGATCTCGACCTAAGCCAAACAAACCACAGAATAAATAAATACGGGTTGGAATATTGTCATATCCCTATCATTCTATCCATTCATCTGTCTCTAGCCCTTCTTTTACACAACTGCGATGCGACGTCGCATAATAAAAACTACGAGCTTCTACAACGCATCGCAAGAACTTGCGTATTGCTGGAATGCGCGATGCTTTGTTTCGCCGCCTTGCCGCACCAAATCGCATCGCAGGAATTTATGTTATAGTTTTAAGCGTTGCGAATTCGTATCGCAACAATCCGCAGTTTGAAGTACAAGCTCTTAATCGCTTTTCTATACATTTACTGATTGCGCATAAAAATATGTTTCACGGCGCATATTTGAACATAATTAATAATTTAACCAGACAACTCATTAAATAAGAGTATTCAAATTAACGTATCTACGGTGGCGTGACTAACGGACATACAAAACGTCCGTGGCAAAGCTAATATGCACAAGAATTATGTATTTATTTACATCACAATGCAGTACAAAGTGAGCTACTCTTCATCTATAGAAATATTCAGATCATTCCGCACAGTATTCTCAGCTGACTTCATCAGCATCATCAGCCAATTAGCTACGCCACCGTTAAGGCAAAGGATTTATCAACAGAATAAATTACAATTGTCACCACTCCTAGTCTCTCCCGCGGTTCTCGCACAAAGCGATGAGTAATGTGCAGCAGTGTCACATGAGTAAATAGACGGTAAAGAAAATAAGATTGTCAACTGAAAGAAAGAAAGAAATACCTTTATCATCACATGGGGAAGGCCCGTGCCCCAGTAGTGGGGACATTAAAGGACTGGTGATGATGATGATACCTTTATATTACTGGCCGCTAGGAGATGTTTATGTTTAGGCATGTATGTCGTCAGTCAGTCAGTTAGCCGAGAGACGCCCACTGCACGGCATAGGCCTCCCCAAAAGATCTCCAAACCGATCGGAGCTGCGCTGCCCGCATCCAGAAACTTCAGGCGACCTTCACCAGATCGTCGGTCCATCATAAACGTATTATGTAGAATAGAATTACATATACATACGAGTGTAGGTATTAGGTATATCGGTTCGCTGTACTGGCATTTGTGCAAAAAAAAAACTGAAACAATTCCGGGTCCAACAACAATAAGTCTTATTGTGCCAGTCATAAAGGCCAAGACGACACATTCGCACGTGGCCGGGTACATTTGTCACCTTTTGTCAGCGATACTCGAGCGCTAAGCGGTGCTTATCACAATGGCGACTTAAGTGCATTATAATGGCAACATCGCCACATTCCGGGCCAAACTGGAGGTACCGTTCTGTGAGCGTGTGTAATGAATGAAATCCGCTCATGTATTCAAAGGCACGGTACCTTTTTGTGTATTTAGCGTTTGTTGCACTCAAAAAAGGACAAGAGTTCTATGAGTGGTAAACATTTCAAATGTTTTTATTTTTGACAAGTATTTTTTTTAATTTTCGCGTCAGAACGAGGCAAAATTAAATTTCGCCATTCCTCCGCGGTTTTGCGCTCTTACGTCTGTTTAGAATTACCGGAATTTTAAAACAAAATATTTGTATGAAAACGACGGAATTAAAAAAAATATGGGTGTCTTCATTTTCGGTCTAATTTCATTTATGATCAAAATAAAAGTGTGTTGTAAAAATGAAATGTTGTCAATTAGTTCTAAGATCAGACAGGAGACATACCTACTTCAAATAATTTCTACTTATGACTGTATGTTGGTGATGTATCTGACTTTGAATCATTTTCTTACCCTTATATTATCCTATTTGGGGTCGACGCAGAATGTCCTCTTTCTCCACTCTTTTCTGTCACTCGTCATCTCCCATCACCTATGTATCATACCTCACACAATCCATCCAGCTTTTCAGTGATCTTCTATTTCGACATTCATCATCATTCATATCCATAACTTTTACTCACATTCATGGCATCCCGTCCCAATATCCATCTCTGTCCTCATTAACATAATGTTTATCGCGTTACCCAGCTCTTCAGACCTGCCTAATTTGGCTATAATCCAACATGCGATATCCAACACGAAACGTTAACAGCATAAAACCAAACACAGTATACAATCTTATTGAAAGAAAGGCGCTTAACAAAAATAAGCACCTAAGAGGTTTCTTAAAGATCGTAAAAAGGTTTCGTTTACGGAGTGTCTCAGATAAATAATTTTGTTAAGTGGATTGTGAAGCTGTAAATTTTAGTACAAAAAGTGATAACATTTTTCACCCTCATAACGTACAGACTTACTGCCGCACTCAGAGATGTCAATTAACATTAATGAGTATTTAATGAGTATCTAGACCAAACCCGGCAAGAATAGCGACTAGTTTTGAATTGTAATTTTTGACGTTAAGTACTCGCTAACGTTATTTGACATCTCTGAATGCGGCATTTAGATTAGGATTTACTGAATCTAAAAAGACCAAAACTTTCTCATTTTGTAAAGTTTTAGGGGAGTGAAAACGGTATCGCCAGAGACGGGTATTCAAAAAAGAAATGTAGGCATAACTCGCGCCGCGTATCGGCACTTCACAATCCTCTTAAGTGCTCATCATCACCAGCCCTATAAAGTCCCCACTGGGGCACAGGCTCTGGAAGAAACAAAAGAATAGAGCGAGAATGGACCATAACCCGCCACTGGCCCAGTGCGGATTGGTGGGTATTAACGACTTCAGATGCAACGGGACGAATGGCTGAACGTGCTTTGCGAAGCACGGAGGAACTAGATATAATTTTATTATAAATAGTTTCTTCATCCTTCAAACTAGAGAGGACTCTTTTAAAAGATTTCCTACTGGATTCGTGTACCTACACATTTCCCAGAAATGACAATACATAGTTAGATTGGTGCCAAAAAAAATTCGAAGCGGTTCAAGGCTTTGTATGTTGTTAGCGAGAGGCCGGACCAAAAATAAAAATGCCATGTTTAACGTAGTAAATTAGCCGATATAAAAACTGCCTAGCTGATCCGGCAGACGGTGTTTTGCCCATAGCACCTAGGGGATATAAATAATAGTTTATGAACTATTCGCAGACTTCTACCAAACAACAACAAAATATTTAATAATAAAAATTGCTAAACTAAAGAAAAATCAGGGAAGTTTGTCATCTGGTCCCATTATATTAAATAACATACATACATACATACATAACTCACGCCTATATTCCCGAAGGGGTAGGCAGAGGTTAACTAGCACCCACGTTTCACCAATTATTATTTTTATTATATATTTAATAACGGATGTATTTAGTTACGTTACTATTACAAACCGACAGCGTATGTTGGGTTTATTTAATTGATTAAGTCGGCTATTGAAATTTTAGAACAGCCACTATTAGCCCTAACAAAAATTGGGTAAACAAAATCGCTGGCTTTCAGTCAAGAGGCGACTAGTTTTGTATTGTCATATTTTGACATTAAGTAATCATTAACGTTAATTGTCGTCTCTTAGTGCGGCAGTAAGTGTACTATTAAAGCGTTATTTATAATCCAAGATTAAAACGAAGGCCTCCAGTACCGAGCGTAACAAGATAAACGAAGTTAAGATCGATAAAAAACGCTATAAAAAGTAGGCGTGTACCAATTAAGACGTTCCGGCTAGACTGCATGTCTGCGCGCGCGCATATCCACACGCCGTCTTTATATTCTCAACGTGTACGACTGTACCACAGAGTATAGAAACGGAACAGAGACAAAGTTGTACCGACCAAAACAGGTATAAATTTTACCAGCTCGTGTGGTGACGGCAGAGCAGAATACAATTATTGTCACCACCTGGGGTGGTGTCTCCCGTGGGTCTCTCAAAAGGCGACTAAAAGTAAACACAGCGACGAGTAATGGGCATTAGCGTTCCTCTCATACCACCTAGCAATATATTGCAATTTAGGCTCGCCGCCACCTATTACATGGGAACTTAATTGGCGAAAAGTGGGTGTTTGATACACCTCTGCCTACCCCTTCGGGGATATAGGTGTGATTTATGTATGTATGTAGAGCTCTTTAAAAACTATGTCTCTGTATTACTCATGTGACTGTACCGTGTATGTGTGTTAGACAGGTGTTAAACTGAGCTATGTCGGCCGATCGTCCGTCGGATAAGGCACGTGACATTGCTGAATGCAGAATTTAGATACTAAAAGATATCAAGACGGGAAAGGAAAATGGCAATAGGCTCGCAATAGGCTCGCAGACATGGGACCTAACATAATTGGCGAAACGTGGGTGCTAGTTCACCCCTGCCTACCCCTTCGGGGATGTGGGCGTGATATATGTATGTATGTAAGACGGGAAAGGATCAATTTATTTGAAACACAAAGACAAGAGGAAGAGGCCAAAAAATATGGGGCAAGCTTTACAAAAAAAAAATTAAAACGTTATTTTATTACTTTTCATTTCTCATGCGCTTAAAATGTCTCTCTTTACTCCCTGTATAGCTGAGCCTTTGAGCCATATTTTCATTTGAAAATGTCCATTCTTCATTATTTTCAAATTTGAGAGAATTGTAAGAATTGTAAATAACGTTTCAGTCATTATAATGTATCTCGCAAGATTGTAAACTGCCGGAAAATTGTGATCCGTAACAATTGAATAAGGAATACTAGTTTGGGATGAATAAGAAGAAATGAGATGAACAAAGGCGACAACCCTTTTATTTATCTAGTTATTAACTTTTTTAAAAGCACAACTTAAGATCGGCCTTGTGGTGACGGCAGAGTAGAATACAATTGTCACCACCCCAAATCTCTTCCGTGGGTGTCGTACAAGGCGACTAAGAATAAATCAGTGATGAGGAATGGGCAGCAGCGTTCCTCTTATACCTACCACCTAGCAAAGTACTGCGACTTTTGTGCCCGATAAATGGCAATAGGCTCGCCACCTATTACATGGGACCTAGCATAATTGGCGAAGCGTGGGTGCTAGTTCACCTCAGCCTACCCCTTCGAGGATATAGGCGTGAATTATGTATGTATGTATGTACAACTTAAGAGATCAGAGGAGACATTTCTACACTATGACGTCACCGTACCGCACTTAGGCTGTGAATGGTCAAGAGTTTTAAATGGTTTGATTAATTGACACATGCCAAATATCGCGGAAACATATCTATATAGTTCTGCAAACAGCACTTTTCGTTTGAACAACCAAGGCAAATATTGGACCGCAAACGTATTTATTTCAACATGTATGTATATGTTATCTGGCGTCTTTCGTCAATCCGTTTGCTTTTGTTGTCAATCGGCGATTAGATCAGACATGAAGTGTGTAACTTTTAAGCCAATCCCTAAGTCTGTCATACATGACGCACTCGCCGTCTTTCACCGTATTAGGCTGCTTTTTCATCACAGATGCGCGAGGTATTTAAGCGGTGCACTAGGAAAATTCTACCAATAGGATTGCTCCATTTCCATATTGCAGAATAGTATTGGAGGATTTTTTCCTCGCACATACCTGGTGTAAAAGCACCCTTGCTTTCTTCTAAATTCCGTATCTAATGCAGAAGCTCATCAGTTGACTCGACAGTTGAGGATTGTGAAGCTATAAATAGTGCAAAAGCGGTAACATTTTTCACCCCTTAAACATTGTTCAATATCAATATATTTTGGATATGTTGTAAATATAATGTAATACTAGGTTTGCAATATTATTTTTACGAAATATTTGTTACGAAAAAAGTTATTAGCATGGAAAAATCTTTATTTTTGATATAAAAAAAAAATCCCCGAGCATATTTTATTGATTTGACAAAACTGAATTAATAAAAGAAAAACAACGTACAGACATAGATTAGCATTAGTACTGAATCTTAAAAGACCAAATTTTCTCATTTTGTAAAGTTTTAAGGGAGTGAAAACGTCGTCCAGAAAATCGCTAGAGACAAGTATTCAAAAAGGAAATTTAGGCATTATTCGCGCCGCGTATCGGCACTCCACAATCCATAGCAAAAATACAAAACAAAATCTATTGTGACCATGACGTACCGTAGTTGGTTATTATTTACGGCTATTTTACCTAATTATTACCAGAATTTGCGGAACCTCTTACGGATATAAGTGTCAAAAACAGAAGACCTTTTTCAAGAACTATTAGCACCGTTTCGTACATTGTTAAATATTATGTCTTCCATATTGGGTAGGATGTTGTTACAACTGACAAATAGGTAGGATATTTGCAAATGCTTCTTTGAACAAGGAAGTTTTTTAGCTAGGTTTATGTTTTACGCCAAACAAGTTAAGGTTGACAAGTTGTCATTTGATAGTTTGATAATAGTCTGACGTACCAGGAGAGGGTTGGTGTCAGGCATGCGGCCGGGACTCTAAAACTGATCCTTGAGAGGTATGGATTGGAATGTTGCCATCACAATCACGCTCTCCGTTCATCGGTCTCTCGACATGGTCCTTTCCTTCTCTTTTACATTCATTCATTACTAGTTGTGTGATGTTAAGGATGGTATGAATCAAAAGGGAGTGCATGGCTTAATGACGTCTGACCAATATGAATGGAAGACGAAACATACTGCGCTGGCCGCAGATAAACTGGGAAGTGCCTGTACTGCCCAACCTCTTCTTCCTGAACAAAAAGGTATAATGGTCTGACATACTGTTACCTTTTCTTTTTGTTGCCAGAGTGTAAAGTGAATTTATTATCTATCATCTCGCGATAGTGGAGACCGCGAGAGGTATGTGGGACTCAGGGTAAAGTCGTTCCCCAACATCGACTAAACACCCCCCTGGGTGACCACCTGCGCGGACATACTGTTGCCATTTTTGCCAGGGGACTAATGCAGGGCATACTGCCAAGCAGATGACTAGTGAATGCAAAATCCGGAAGTCACACTTCAAACGGCACTCGTATCTTATCTCGCTCGGCTACACAACATCGCATCAAGTGGCCTAATCTTTGACAAATATTTCGCGCGTTTCAAACCAGCTAATCCATTCGGACACACAATGGGTGGGATCACCGATTACAGTCACCAATTCTGGGGTGGATAAAGCCGTGACAAACCATGATTAGGGATGACAAACACAGGTTAGCACAAACCCTAAACTACCTCAAGAGGCGGCTCCCCTAACATGAGGCGATTATAAAGACATTTTGACCATACCACATTGCACGAATGCGAATTTTCAGTGGAAAATTACAAAAAAAAATCCAGAAAATTTTCTATTTCAACGAATATAGAAAATTAAAAGAATAATGTAGATGTGGAATTTTTAGACAAAAATTTTATAGAACAATTAAGATCCTAAAATAGTCCCTTTATTCAAAAAATCGCGCAATTCGAAAAATCGCCCCCTATTAAATATAACCCACGAATGTATATATTAACTCACGGCTAGCGACCACTTCGGGAATCAATAAATACTCTTCATCTAAAACTTGTTATCGTCTAATCTATTTGCATATAAATATTGTTCCAGTTTGTTTTTAATATAATTCAAAATTAATTAATTTAATAAACTTGTGACTACCTTGTGTGTATTCAGCGTACCGTCTAAAGGCACTCGCCTTAAAGAGTCAGTGATCTCTTTCCATAAATAAGGAAGTATACTGTATACAACTGTGACACGAGCAAATATTTAAATTGAGGCTTCAATCAAAGCAAGCTAACTAATGTTATCATGTTTATGTATGTTTTTTTTTACACTTCTTTCCACTTGCTACGGTCCTTATACGGTCCTTATCTTTCCCTTCATCCAATTTCATCAATGTCCTCATGCATGCCCGTCGGCTTAGGGTACTCTTGTACTTGGCGCTTTTTTTTAAATACTCTCACAATTTGACTATAAAAGATCCGCCGAGGCCTTCCCTTGTCATTTTCTGCAAACTAAGCCAAAGCTTTAAGCAGTTTAGGTTGGAATGTTATCAATTCAATCAATCTCTCCGTTCATCGGTCTCTCTAAGAGCTATCTTTTCCAGACAACCTTCTAACAGTACGGGCAAAATGATTGTTTTATCAGGTCCTAATCTTTTCGTCTCATAAACACAACGACATCTATCTATGGTGGACATAGGCACTGGGAACAAACATTTTGCCATGACATGACCACAACATTTACTAATCATTTGCAATGTTGCAAGTGAAATAAGTGTATTATGAAATAATGCTCAACACAATGTCTGCAGCAACATTAAATTGATCACGTAGAATGTGTATACCCTTCATCAATTTACTATTAGATATATAATTTATGTTGCAAGTGTAATAAAACCACCACAATTACTTCTAGAAACAATGTAATTCCACTTCTCACAATGTAATTCCACTTCACACTCTCTCCGAACAACTCTCAGTAACAAAAGTATAGCACTGCTTTTCCCAGTAAACACAATAATCCAAACTTCTTAGTAATTAAAATAACCTTCCCTTATTAACTTATTTCTCATTCGTCCATAATAATGACTCGAATGACTCCATGTTGCAACCAACTACGCAACTTACAAATATTTAATAAATTCAACCGACTTCCGGTTTTAATTTTCGATAATTTGGAAAATGGACGAATGACAAATAATTATTACAAAAATCAACGAAAGGAATATAAAATTATCCTGGTACTTTTTTAACTTTAATTCAATTATAGGACGTCGTTATCATATAAAATATTGCAGTAACACACTTCCGTTTATTTTCGTCAGTCAAACATTCGTAGCGGAAGTCAAGCTCGTTACAAGTTATCAACCTGAGCGCGGTAAACATAGAAGTAGGCACATATTAATAAAATTTACGTGGTACAGAACACTAGATTAATATTCAATTTACTATTTTTATAACGAATCACAACACTCGGCCATCCATTAGCGTACTTTCTCCGGAGTACGCAACAATCACAACACTAAGGATAAGTTATGACACATAAATCAGTCTTTTTAACTTATAATTATGATGCTATTATGGCATATTAGTAATTTTACCAGTGTAATCAAGTTAATACATAATGTTAATTTTTTTTTTTAATTAGCGACATTTTTTTTGTTTGTGATAATGTAAGTTTTGAATAATTTTACATACCGCAAAATTAAATTAATAGATAATACTTAGTATACTTAATTTATATACTTATTTATACTTATTCTAAATGTTATTACAATGTTTTCTATAAAGTAGATTTTTTTTTGAAACAAGATTTATTTTTCATAGTCAGAATCAGAGGAGCTACTGTGCTCGGAACCAGAAGATTTGTCCAATTCTAGCGCCTGAATGTGAATCCAGGGCCGCATCCTGTCTGCCGCTATAACACTATCATACCGTTTAGTATTAAAACCTGGAACATTAACAATTTTGTAACGATCGTTTCCTAAACATTTTTCTATTTTGTATGGACCAATAAATTTGGGCATTAACTTTTTACTTTTACCGTCATTGTGGTAGTTTGGTTTTGTTATTTTGACTAAATCACCCACTGAATATAACACAGCAGGAGATCTTTTAGAGTCATACATCTGTTTTTGTCGTTTCTGACTTTCTTTAATATTCGCTGAAGCTTCTTGCCTAATCTCATCTATAGATGATGAAGAGAGATTATTCATATTCAGGCTTTCTTGATTAGTGTCTCCAGTTTCGACCGATAACATGTTATCAGTAGCGCAATTAAGCTTTACGCCAAACAGTAACTCCGATGGACATTTTTTTGTACTTGCATTAATTGTGTTATTAATGCCCCACTGGACTTTACCCAGTTGCTGGTCCCACGTGCGTTCATCCTTGCCAAAATTTTGGGTGGCTAAAGAGGTGAGTATCGTTTGATTAAATCTTTCCGCCTGACCATTTGCTCTGGGACAAGCAACTGCGTTAAGTACATGTTTAATGGCATTACTACTGCAAAATTCTTTAAACGGACCAGATGTAAACGCCGATCCCCTATTGGAAATGATTCTTTTTGGAATTCCAAAATCGTTAAACAAACTTTGTAAAGTTTTTATGACATTTTTAGTTTTAGTGTCTTTAACGGGTTTGGCAAAGACATATTTGGTAAACGCATCTACTATAGTCAATATGTAGCAGTTACCTAATTTACTCTTAACAAATGGACCTAAATGGTCCAGATGTACTGTGTGAAATGGCTTTTCGATCTTTTCGATTGGATGCAAAAATCCTGTTCTCGCCTTACCATTATCTTTGTTATAAGCACAATCAATGCAGGCAGCGACGTACTTTTTCACGAAGCGTCTTAATTTGGGGAACCAATATTGACTTTGGATACGTTCTAAAGTTTTTGCATACCCAAAGTGTCCAATATCGTCATGATTAGCCCTGCAAACCTGCCATCTAGCACTTTTTGGAACAGCTAACCTTAAATCTTCACCTAATTTTCTATACAACGCATGATTTTTGAATGCATAGTTTTTTTTGAGGTCCGAACTCTCTTGATCCGTACTTGGTTTTAAAATTTTGACTATCCGCTGTAACTCAGGATCGGCAATTTGTAAAGTTACTATCCAATTACCGGTGGTTATATTCATAGTATTAACGGAGTTGCCTAAAGTAAAGTGTTATAGATTGTGCATTTCTGCTAAGGGCATCTACGTGACTCATGCGACAACCAGGACGGTACTGTATATCAAAATCAAACTCGCTTATTTGAAGCCACCAGCGTGCTATGCGGGGAATCAAATCTCTCTTTGTTAGTGTAGTTCTTAGCGCATTACAATCAGTGTAAACTGTAAACTTCAATCCTAGCAGGTATGGACGGAATTTCTTTAAAGAGCAAACCACGGCTAACGTCTCCAACTCGTAAGAGTGGAAATGCTTTTCGTCTGCTGTGGTTTGTCTGCTAAAATATGCCACCGGCTTTAGTATCCTATGCTGGGACTGCCATTGCATGAGAATGCCGCCTAAGCCCAAAGAGCTGGCGTCCGCATGTAGCTCTGTATCTAGATTTGGATCATAAAGTGCCAATATAGGACGCTCAATAAGCCGGGATTTTAACGATTGAAATGAGTTGTCCTGATCTATTGCCCACTCCCACGGTACGTCCTTTTTTAGTAGTTTAGTAAGAGGTCTAGCTATTTCGCCAAAACCTTTCACAAACCGTCGAAAGTAGCTGGCCAAGCCAAGAAACTGTCGAAGTTGGTGAATATTGGATGGAGCGTGAAAATCTCTCACTGCTGCTATTTTTCTTTCGCTAGGCTTAATGCCCTCGGCAGAAACTTCGTAACCTAAATATTCAATTTCTTTATCAAAGAAACGGCACTTTGACAATTTCAGAGTGAGACCAGCTTCCAATATAAGTTTTAAGACGCTCTCCAGTTTACAAAACCCTTCATTAATAGTAGCAGATGGGATGAGAAGGTCATCCATGTATGCTAGTGCAGAATCAAATCTACGTTGCCCTAATAATTTATTAATAATTTTTTGGAAAACTGCTGGTGCGTTTGCCAATCCAAACGGCATGCGTTTAAATTCGTAATGGCCGTCTGGAGTGACAAATGCAGTAAGGTGACGACTCTCTTCTCCCATTGGTACTTGATAGTAGCCGGAGGCTAAATCTAAGGTAGTAAAATATTTGTTACCACTCAAATTAGAAATTTGATCGTCTATCAACGGCAGCGGATATTTATCTTTTATGGTCTTGTTGTTGAGGGCACGATAGTCTATACACAGTCTAGATTCACCGCTTTTCTTTTTTACTAACAATATAGGACTAGCATAATTGGACACAGACTCCTGGACTATATCGTTTTTCACTAGTTCATTCACCATATCTCGAACTTTTTGCCGTTCATGATGGGATAATCTGTACGGCCTATATATAACAGGTGTTTTGTCATGTACTTCGATGTTCATTTCCATATTCTCAATGCACCCTAATTCACTCAGATTTTGGGCAAAGCACCCTATACGTAATTAATAATTTTTTTAGTTTCTCAAATGTATCCTGATCTATATCCTGCCCAACGTTGATTTCAGACGAGTCAAGAGGTGTTAACTCTCTAACACTTCTTTCAGTGTTAATAGCAAGAGTTTTCATCTCGCCTATAGAATTTACTCTAGCTATTAGACTATTGCCTTTGAATATTAAAGGGGATGTTGTTAGTGAAGTAACAAATATAATAGATTTTCTATTGTTTACCGTGTAACAACCTTGATGTAAATGATACTCTTGAGTGGGACTCATTCTGGTGCTCCCATCAATATAAATATCACCAGTAAAAGGCTCCTTACAATATACCTCTACTAGACCTCCCTTGACAATGGTTGTATCCCTTTCAACATAGAGTTTTATAGCGACACGATCAGGATCCTTAACGTGAGTGAGTGAAAGTGAATGGTAAAAGAACAAAGTTTCATTATCTTTCTTTACCATTACCGCGGGTAATTCGGTAAAGTTTTGGCCTATTAGTAACGCCGCAGGCAAAAACACATCGTCAACAGCCAAAACAACCAATTCAGCATCTATTTCATCGATTCTAATATTAATAATAGATTGGAACTTCGGTTTGGTAGCTGAATGTCCAAAACCTCTAATTACTGGCAAATCCGTATTATTCTCTACAAGATTAAGCAATTTAGCTATAGAAGATTTAATGAGGCTGCATTGACTTCCAAAATCAATATAAGCATTCAGAGTTTTACCATTTACAGAAACATTTTTAAAATACTTATTGTTTGTATCCGGTGGTATCCCAACTAAATAAGATTTTGGAATCAGTGCATTATCTATTTTATTCTTCGTTATCCTCATTACCTTTTTCTCAATAGATTGATCATTTTGGCTTTTGACGTCGTGTGAAACAAGAGGTTTTCTATAACAGTTCTCAAAATTGTGTCCAACTCTTCCGCATTTATTGCACTTAACTATAGGTTTTGAGCAATTCGCGTAAGAGTGGCCGCGTTCTTGACAATTAAAGCAAGTTAAATCGCTCCCTTTTGACGTTGAAGACATTCTACCGTGGTTGTTAGAACCATTGCGAAAATCTCGCTTCCTAAAAGAATTATTGTTAAAAGTAGACCGTGAGTTTTCCTTAATTTGACTAGGTTGTTGGGAGGCTAAATAATTTAACAAATCTTCTGGTTCATTACATTTAAGGGCTTGCGCACCATTACGTACAGCAATATCACATATTCCATATATTATGCAATCAACTGCCTTACGACCAGAAATATCACATCTGCCTAATAATGAAAGTTTATCATAAAAATAGTCTCTAAGAGATTCATCTGCGCGTGATTTGCGATCAAGCATTTCCTCTAACAATTTTCCAAAATTTTCTTCATTAGGAAATGCCTTTTTTAATTTGCGCTGCCATTCCTGCCATGAGAAGTTAAGCGATGGGAGGGACTCATACCATTTTTTTGCTACGCCACATAATTTTTGTAACGCATAATGAGTGGTATGTTTTTCATTCCAGTTGTATATGACTGCACATTCGTTGACTTTTCTTAGCCATCGCTCAACATCTTGGGACTTATTATTGGGGTCAAACTCCGGAACAACATTAGTTGTATTAATACTCTTACTTGGGCCATCCTGTAACGCAGTTATGATTTTCAGCAGGTCATCGGGGGTAATACCTTCAGAAAACCGCTTCATTTTTACAGGAATATCTTCCTCCTCACTGGAGTAGGTTGTTGGACGGCGTCGCCCACCACTATGTGGAGGCGTGAACTCTTCTTGGTTACCTGAAATACATTTTTTTTTGGCACTTCATATCCGTCTAGTTTTACTTACAATTTCATAGTAGGAACAATCTAATTTCATCAATAACTGTCTTTATAAATATGTATATGTTTATCTATATTTGTATAGTAATAATATATATATACATATTATTTTACTGATTGCCCTATGTGGTAGTTTTTTTATACTCTCTAAACAAATATCAAGGAATGTATAGATGCAGCTCACCTATGCGGCTATAAATCCATCCAGCTCACATACATGACTGCAATCTATCCCGCTCATCTACATGACTAAATTTTTATACAGCTCACCTACATGGCTGTAATCTATCCCGCTCACCTACATGATTGAATTTTATACAGCTCACCCCAATGGCTGTAATCTATGCAGCTCACCTACATGGCTGTAATCTATGCAGCTCACCTACATGGCTGTAATCTATGCAGCTCACCTACATGGCTGTAATCTATGCAGCTCACCTACATGGCTGTAATCTATGCAGCTCACCTACATGGCTGTAATCTATGCAGCTCACCTACATGGCTGTAAATCCATCCAGTCCACCTATATGGCTGAAATATGTCCCGCTTACCTAATTGATTGAATTTTATACAGCTCACCTACATGGCTGTAATCTATGTAGTTGCAATATTTTTTTTTTTGCTGAAAATCAGTTGTTTTCATACTAAACTGAAATACTAGTGTCTCATAATAATATAATGTAACTGCAGGATAATTCAAGAAATATACATATAGTTTGATTGTGGCAAAAATGTACCATTCATCAGATTGGAATATTTGAATCTGGAAAAGTACAAAGTTCCAGATTGTAACATTCATTGTAATAGAGTAACACAAATCCTTGCGCAGAGATTTGTATCAGACCATGTCCTTGTCGGATATTTATGTGTGTTTAAATTCATTATTTATTATTTCATTATCAAATAGAAAAATAAAAAGAATGTCTCTTACATTACTCATCCAAAGTAAGTAAGCAATTGTGTTATGAATATTTATTGACAGGCATATTTTAATATACTTAAAAATTAAATTACATAATTTACATAATGTAGTTAAAAAAAATTATTTGATTAAACTACATAAACATGTCAAACTCGGTTTCATATGTCTGCGTTGTTCTCAAAATTTTCCCCTCCCAGGATTCGAAACCGGGACCTCTTGACCAATAACCAGCAATCTGTCTATTCGACCAAGCCGGCTGTCACATTATGCATAATGGACGTGTTTGATTAATCCTGTATTTTAAGTAACGCTACCAGAAAGTAACTTTAGCTGAGCGCACATAAATTAAATAGGTACCTAGTCCATGTTTCGGTTTACGTAACATGTTTACGTCAAAAATATTCACCAGTAGGTACCATTTTATTTTAACTAAAAGTAACCATCAGATTAATTAATGTAGAATCAATTGGAAACCAAAAATGTAGTACTCACAGTTTTCTTTCGACATGGCTCGTGGTTTATCCCACTTCTGACTTGTAATAAAACCACCACAATTACTTCTAGAAACAATGTAATTCCACTTCTCACAATGTAATTCCACTTCACACTCTCTCCGAACAACTCTCAGTAACAAAAGTATAGCACTGCTTTTCCCAGTAAACACAATAATCCAAACTTCTTAGTAATTAAAATAACCTTCCCTTATTAACTTATTTCTCATTCGTCCATAATAATGACTCGAATGACTCCATGTTGCAACCAACTACGCAACTTACAAATATTTAATAAATTCAACCGACTTCCGGTTTTAATTTTCGATAATCTGGAAAATGGACGAATGACAAATAATTATTACAAAAATCAACGAAAGGAATATAAAATTATCCTGGTACTTTTTTAACTTTAATTCAATTATAGGACGTCGTTATCATATAAAATATTGCAGTAACACACTTCCGTTTATTTTCGTCAGTCAAACATTCGTAGCGGAAGTCAAGCTCGTTACAAGTTATCAACCTGAGCGCGGTAAACATAGAAGTAGGCACATATTAATAAAATTTACGTGGTACAGAACACTAGATTAATATTCAATTTACTATTTTTATAACGAATCACAACACAAGTAACAAAAGCATACAGTCTGTTTGTTCATGCTTGATTTGTTTAATAAACAATCAATGTAACAAATGCACACTTTGAAGGTGAATTTTATTGACTTGATAATTCAGTAGGTATAAATATAAATAAAATATAAATCATTTATTAAAAAAACAGGCCCAGGTCAAGAGTGACATAAGCCTACCATACACGTAGATGCCGATCGGATCAGTCCAAAGTGACTCAGTTCGGCCTGAACGGATTCGTACACTAATGGGAAATATGCACGGGCAGTTTTGCCTTCAGTTCTACCTGACCGCATGAAAATTCGTATCGTGTGTGTGTAATTTGTCCTACACGATCCGTTCAGTTCTTCCGGTCAGGTCGATGTGAACGAATTGCTGTCCGTCCATCCGGCCGACTGACGCGAAAATTCCTTCAGGCCAGATTACACACACACGATATGGATTTGCATCCGTTCAGGCCGAACTGAGTCAGTTTGGACTGATCCGATCGGCATCTCCGTGTATGGTAGGCTTATGTCACTCTTGACCTGGGCCTGTTTTTTAATAAATGAAATATATATAAAATACCTACTGAATTATCAAGTAAATAAAATTCACTTTCAAAGTGTGCATTTGTCACATTGATTGTTTATTAAACAGACAGGTAGAACTGAAGGCAGAACTGTGAACGTGTATGGGGCACTTAAAACCGACTGATGCCGTGCAGGAGGACATTCATGAGATTGGATGAAACGAAATAAGTGTGTAAGAATAGTAGCAAGTGGTAAGAAGTGATCTCTGCCTACCCCTGTGGTAGAAAGGCGTAACGAATGTATCAATGACCATGTATGTAATTTTGATTATTTCATTGTTGTAGTGGCCCACACAGCCTATACTCCCCCGGTCTCCCCGCCGAGTTAGAATTTCAGAGCAATCTTCGTAGTCATTCATGAGCTTCGTAGAAATTCCTTTGTAACCAAAAAACAATAGTGTCTAATTGTCTATATAACAAAGAAATAGAAGACAGAAAAATTGCCGAGGACGCGGATTCGATTTCCGCATCAGGACACTTATGTTTCGAATGTTTTTCTATAATATTTTTTTCTTAACAATATTATTTCTAACGTGCTAAAAATTTCAAATAAAGATAAAACAATTACTACCGCACTCAGAGACGTCAATTAACGTTAATGAGTACTCAATACAAAAATGACACTCCAAAACTTGTCGCTTTTCTTGCCGGATCTATGCTCTAGATTTAAATGTCATTAAGTACGTAAAGTTAGTTGACGTCTCTGTGTATGTGTCTATATCCTTAAAGATTACATTAAATTGAAATCAATAGGTACCTAGCTCTTTCAACATACCTTCGCTGATATCGCTATGATTTATATACTTAAACGATCATCCTACTCGTCGTAGCATGTGGGTGACATTAGACTTACCTGAAACAAAAGGCAAACAATTAAATTTTATTATACATAATAAGTTACAACAACAATTATACAAGTACTTATAATAAAGTGCATGGCAAGTTTAACAATATTGCACAGATAATGTTTTCTTTTATTGCGCAGGTAAAAATGCACAATGATAGGCAGTATGGTAACAAGTGTTTTTATATTTTAATTATTAATAGGTGTAGTAAGTATGTCTTAGTACCTACGGCAATATAGTAATAGGATACACAATATAAAGGAAATGTCAAATGAGAAGAGATGATGGTCAAGAGCACAGGTAGAGACAGTGAGCAAAATAGTGAAATAGAAAAAAAAGCATACCCGAAGAGGCTAGGTGTCGGAACTTTGAGCGTATAATATAGATTAGAATATTAAAATTTCAATCAATCTGTACGTTCATTGGTCTATCGGCAAAGTTCTTCCATAATTCATCACTGACTTTCAGTGTAATAGATATTATTAATTACTATGAAGTGCATGGCTCGATGACGTCTGACCGCAATACATCATCACTGATGATTTCCAGATTCAGATAACATGAATAAAAATGGAGTCGAGATGTCTGATCGATATGAATGGAAGAGGAAACATACTGTCTGTACTGACCCTAGACAAACTGGGCACAGGAATGGAAGATTTTGCCTATTATACCTTCATTGTTCATGCTTAAAATTTCACAAGCCCAATTAGTAGAATGAAATAACAGACGACACGAGACAACAATACAAATGGGCCTCGCTTTCCGTATAGTAACTTGATATTGCTATATTACACGACGTTAACCAGAACTGTGTGTGAGGTTGGACGACATGTAGTCGTCACACGTCGGATATTTCTTCTTTGGGGAAAATAGTTAACATAATAGGTACCTATTCTGTGGACATGATTTAACCAAAACAATTGAAAAGATTTGAACAAAGCGTGGAGTAGTTAGATCCGAACGAACACACTAGGTAGTATACCTATAGATGTGTGTGTACTTAAATGGCGCAGGGCTTTCATAAGAATGGAAGAATGAAGGGAGAATTCGATAAACCCCAGTGCGGATTGGTAAACATTAACGACTGGAGATACAGCCAGGAGCAAAGGCTTAACGTTCCTTTTGAAGTGTGGACTAATTCGAGATAGGAGGCGTGAATGAACATTACTGTTGGTCACCCATCCAACGATAGGCCTTGGAGAATATTGCTTAGTTTGCGCAATTGCCGAACGCAAGTCAAGACCAATATCACGTTTTTTCTATGCACCTAGGCTGTTGGTAAAGATAGGTAAAGGGATCCCCCCTTTACACCATCTACGGGACTTTTTTAGTTCGAGGATAAGTATGTAAAAACATAACTAAATGTGATGTTGTTTTGTGCTTGGCGAACAATTTAAAAAGTGGATAAACATGTTGGTTTTTTTAATGAAAACCAGGTGTTCCACAGACCAGACAGATGTCGTAAAATGGTACCAAGAACTTCAGAAAGACATTGAAACACTTATTTTTTAATGGATGAATTGACAAGTTATGGCATAAACAACAGGCTTAAAAGATTGTGCAAACAGAGCCGTTAAAATTGTTTAAAAAAGTCGGTATCAGAGGTTATTTTTCTTAAAGCATAGTTTTATTTAAAAAAAATACTGTTCCTTAATGTAAATACATGCAATTGTACATAAAATAACAACAATAGAATTGATAATTATTATGACTTGTTATGTGTTGCACTTTGGTCTAGATTTCTTTTAAGAGACTTAAAATTATCTATTACATCATCCCAACAATGTGTGATTATGCGATTCATACATAATAATTGTCCAAATATTCCGGTTGTGAAGGTGCCTGAGGTCGTCATAAACTTCTTATAGCGTTGTGGGGTAGAAGAATCGAGAACGGACACAGAGACAAAAAGTTTTAAACTTGTTTGACATTTCGCAAAATGTAGTAGCATTTTTGCGATTTTTATTTGAACATTTTATAAATGTTACAAATTTTATAAACGTCCTGGTTGACCGAGTAGTTTGGCGGCAGTCCGGATTGCGGTGCGTCCACCGCACCGGATTCGATTCCAGCACCAGGGAGCCAATTCTCGCACAATCGAAATAATTTAGAATTCAAGAAATTGTTCGAATTCGAAAATTTTTCGATTGATATAGTATATAATATATATATTATATCAATCGAAAAAATTATGTAATATAATAATATATCTAATATAATACATACATACATAAATCACGCCTATATCCCCGAAGGGGTAGGCAGAGGTGAACAAGCACCCACGTTTCGCCAATTATGTTAGGTCCCATGTAATAGGTGGCGAGCCTATTGCCATTTATCGGGCTCAAAAGTCGCAGTATATTGCTAGGTTGATAAGTGGTGGTATAAAAGGAACGCTGCTGCCCATTTCTCATCACTGATTTATCCTTAGTCGCCTTGTATGACACCCACGGGAGAGATTTGGGGTGGTGACAATTGTATTCTACTCTGCCGTCACCACACGGCGGTCTAATATAATATATCTAATTATTCGGTGAATACATTGGAAAATAATTGCTTTAACTTATAAGTATTATTATAATAATATTCTACTAAAAACGGCCCCATAACGTATTGAGATTGGCAAGCAAAGAAAGTTTCCCATAAATCTTATATAGAAACAACAGTCTGTGACTTTATTTCAATAATGATTGACACCGTGTACACCCGACCGCAGATTATGCTTCTTCACGCCATTTCAAATTAGAGCCTTATTACGACCAACTAAAGTGTTTCTGGCTGCCAGTATGGGGAAAACATTGCGGTAAACACGTATATGTATAGGTATACAAAGGGGAATCCTTTCAAGAGCTCCTCTTTAAGGCCAGACAAACACAATATTAACAAAAGCCTTTCAGGTTCATTGCACTACTTTTGCACTTTCAAGTGTTGAGCAAACTCAAAAAAAACAAATGACGAGCGAGTTTTTCGTAATTTTGTTTTTCGTATTTGTTGAGGGAAAATTCCAGAATTCTTGGTTCAATCGTCATTATGTTCTCAGGTTTTTAAGAGTGTGGCCGCAGTATGTTCATCCATTCATACCGGACATCGGTCCTCGTTTTAATTCATATCACCCATCACACCGCAAATTTACTAGCGATAAATGAATGTATATAAAGTGTGGAGAGGACCATTACGAGAGACCAATGCAATGAATGAAGAAGGGGTTATAAATATAATGGGAAATGGTCTCAACGTTCTGGGGGCCTACCGCCTAACTCGATTGCTGATGATAGCTATACATATTGCAATGCACTGCTTACGGCTATAGCAGCCATCCTGAATTTTTAGGCGGCACGGATTTTGTGCCAAATTCATATAAAATCATTCGGTGATCATTCGTTCAAAGCTATCGCTAATAGTTTAGGTTAGGTTTTTGTCATTTGGTGCGAAATGACAGCATGATGTCATAAACTATAGCTCTTGCTTTAGCAATTGAGTTAGGCGGTAGGCCCCCTGGTAGGTATACCAGCATTACTGCGATTTGCGTGCATGGCAAAATGTTAGCCCCCTATTACATTGGACCTAAAACAGTTGGCGAAATGTGACTGGCTAACTACATCTCTGCCTTCCCTCTACGTGGATAAGCAGGGGTGTTCAATCTTTACTATGACTATTTCATATTTAGCTCCAGATGTTCAAAATAATCCTTAATCTGGTTTTTTTTAATCACCACATTGCTGAGGAAGTCTATGGAAAATAAAGCCTTCAATCGACATTGGCTCTACGGTTCTGTGGAGCTCACCAGGTATGAAAACATACGGCATAAGATAGCTACCTATCTCTTAACTAGTTTATACCACGAAAAATATAATTATTGTAATCTCAACACTGCTCATAAGCTAAGTTAACCGTGACTCATGTTTATTTTGACACTAACATAGCTCATCTTAATGGAATCTCAACGAGACGATAATTTTGCATATTCTCTCAACTCAAGCCCTGTTTGAACAAATAGTGCAAACAGTTATAGAGTATGTACTTGGAATGTATTGTCTATGGTCGGGTGACGTAGCGTCTCAACATTCTAGAGAGCGACAGACAATAAAGAATGGCTCACTCACTGACACCTTTAAAAAAATCACGACGAAAACATTCGCTTTATTAATTAAGTCAATACTAATTCACGTTTTGTCACGTTTTTGTCATAATTTAAGGCGGAATGTTGTAAAAAATCTTATCTTGAGAACAGTGTCAAAACAAAACGTAGTTAATCCAACAGCAACCTTTTAAAAGTTAATCCTTCGCGCCAAACAGTTTCAGTATGGTACAGTTACACACGTATTCACAATTAATAGTTGTATAAGTAAAGAAGCAACACTGTGCGAAGTTAGACATCTCTCAATGCGTTATGTCACTCAAGTATTGTCTATGAATAGGTTTTTGGGACCCTGTGCATTAACGCACCTCATAGTAATGTTTATGAATACGGGTGTTAGTCCACAAGTAGAGTAACACTTTTGTACTTAGTCGTAATATTTATTTATTTACAACGCACACGGGGCACTAGGGGCACCCTCTCCCTGGGGGCCTAGCAAGTGGCCAATCTATTTTATCGAATAGAAAACAATGTCAATTATGGACAGCTTTTCTTACATCGACGGTCGGCATTTTGTTTTCTATGTGAAACGTCCGTTTCATAAGGTTTTAATTTTATGATTCGTACAAAGATTTTGGGGTTAGAAAAAGAATTTCGAAAAATTATGATCTTGAGATCTCGATTCCCGCCTCTAGATCATAATTTTTCGAAATTCTTTTTCTAACCCCAAAATCTTTGTACTAATTTTTCTAACATTTATATAATGTTAAAATTAAAATCGGATAGTTTATGATTCGTTATAATAATATAATAAATAAATATTTTCACACACACCTATCATCCTAGACCAAAGTAAGTAGCCTAAGCACTTGTGTTATGGATACTAGATGACGGATATATTTTTAATATAATGATGTATATAAATGTTGAAAATATACTACATAAACATATACTCAACCATGACTCGGGAATAAATATTTGTGGTCATCACAAAGTTTGCCCTCCCCAGGATTCGAACCCGGGACCTCTTGGCCCATACCCAGCGATCTGAGCATTCGGCATTCGACCAAGGCGGCCGTCAAAATTTCGTTCCCCTGCCCCTTGTCTACTTAGATCGAGTTGTCGCGACGTCTGCACTGCGCATACGTACATCGAACCGTGTGAAAGAAGTCTCTTGAGGACACCCACGGGCTGTAAAAGAGGTTGGTGAAAACTGTTTATTCCACAAAAGAAAAGAAAATAAAAAACGCAAAAATAATACTGTATTTGTATTGAGAATCGAAATCGAACCGGACCCTTTTTAGGAATACAAACAAAAGAGAGTGGCCGTTTTAAAAATAAAGACAAAAGTTCTTGTCTTTTTTTTCTGTTAAAAAAACGATTGCAATTATTTACGCGTGGACACGCGTTGTTAATTGACCAACTCTATTTCTCAAGGGCTCCATCTGTATTTGCCAAGAACATGTTGTTATTAAAAACCTTATTCGGTTGTAATAAGGGTCCTTAGCCCGCTGTACAATGCTGAGTGTACCTCAAAATAGTGACGTCGCTTGTTGATACACTTTAAACAGATAAACCTCGCTTGAAGAGGTATAAGAGGTGAAATAACAGTTATATATCGTGTTAGTCCCATGTAATAGGGGAACGAACCTATTGCTATCTTTCGGACACGTTAATACTCACAATATATTGACTTAAGAACGTTGCTGCACAATCTTCATCACTGTTTTAACCCTTAGTCGCTTTGATTGACACCCGCGGGAGAGATTTTAGTTGATGACAATTATACTTCTAATTATATGACAACACATCTAATTATGTGATAAGCGAAAAAGACAATTGGGAATACTCATTACTTTATTGTACAACATTTAGCAACGCGACTGATAAATTATTGGCAATATCTTATTTTAATGTAAAAGGTAGACCAATAGAACGAACTAAAACTATTGTAATGCTTAGAAGGAAATATAGCCCAATAAAAATGACTACAAAACATTTCTCTTTTTCTTCTATTGATCTCGTATCTATAAACAAAAATATGCCCAGATTATAATAATCGATAATATGGACAGAATTATCTATCTTCAACAGTTCAATGTCTGTAAAAGGGGTGTGGCCAACTTCGATTCAATGTCCTTTGCCTCAATGGTTATTTGAATGTCAACAATTACAAGGTAAACACTGATTTTACTGTCATGTGGTCTGTGGTCGACTGTAATAAAAATCATTACCTACTTAAAAAAAAATTCTTCTAAGTACTTAAAGATCATAGAAATTAAAAGAACTATCCGATTATAGTATTGGCGTTTCAAATTAAATAGAAATCAAAACCAATGTTTCTTATGAGGATTGTGAAGTGTCGATACGCGGCGCGAGTAATGCCTACATTTCCTCTTTGAATACTTGTCTAGAGCGGTAACGTTTTCACTACTTTTCACTTCCCTAAAACTTTACAAAATGAAAAAATGTTGTCTTATTAGATTCAGTACAGCCTGATCTACGTCTTTTCATTTTTTTCTTTTTAATTAATTCAGTTTAGTTAAATGAAAAAAATATATAATGATCGAGAGGATGTTTTTATGTCAAAAATAAAAATATTTCAATGCTAACAACTTTTATCGTATGCAATATTTCGTAAACCTTGTTTTATATTTATTTACAACATAACTTTATCAAAATTATTAAAATTGGCCTATGTTTGAAAATTTTTTATCGCTTTTTGTACTTTTATAACTTCACGATCATCATAACAACATATCAGACTGATTTCAAAGCAAGAGATGACGACGCTGAGCTAAATTGGCTTCAAGTCTTCAAATAAACGAATGCACACCGACATTCATTTATAAGATAGACAGGCTGTTAACCGACTACGTGGGTTATTCAGTTAGCTAAATTGTGGCAAAGAAAAATTTATCTAACTGTGAAGTTTCTGGATCAAATATTTTTGTAATAAAATTGTTCCACATTAAATACATACATACATACATAAATCACGCCTATATCCCCGAAAGGGTAGGCAGAGGTGAACGAGCACCCACGTTTCGCCAATTATGTTAGGTCCCATGTAATAGGTGGAGAGCCTATTGCCATTTATCGGGCACAAAAGTCGCAGTACATTGCTATTGCTAGGTGGTATATGCTAGGAGGAACGCTGCTGCCCATTCCTCATAATTGATTTATCCTTAGTCGCCTTGTACGACACCCACGGGAGAGATTTGGGGTGGTGACAATTGTATTCTACTCTGCCGTCACCACACATTAAATACATGAATATAATAAAATTGGAAAAGTTAAGCCTAAACAAATACAACTTTTACGTTATAATAATACGAAATCATATCATGAAATACAATGACAACATCAAAGAACCATAATTATACTGAAAACAGTTACTACTATATTACATCCTCGCGATGTTGCTTATGTCTAATCAAGGCCTAAGCCGTTGGTAGTCAACAGTATGATTAGGCCTCTAGGCCTCCATAGTGCAAAAACCTGGCCTTGCTCGTGACCTTATCCAGACGTCCATGCACATTCCATTCGCATATCTACTGCCTCGACCAATCTCCAACCATATCTTTAATTTATTAAAAAACTAGCTTTCACCCGCGGTTTCGCTCACGTTGATGTCTAAATTACTGCCAAAACATAACCATTAGAAATAACAAAATGATAGCGCACTTGAAATAATCACTTTTACAGGCAAATTTTGATTCCTTGGGATACAATATTTTTGATGTTAATCTGAAAATTGTTATATGTAGGCGGCTCAATGAAAGAAGTTGTTGTTCTTCTATGACTTTAGTGGATATCGCAGGTAGTGCACGAATTAAATAAAATTACAATAAAATGCAACGCACATAAACACGTGAGGAGCAAAAAGGGACGAATAAACGAGACTACAACAGTGTTGCCAGTATATAAAAAAATATTTGTTGGGTTGCCAACAATTATGAATTTTAGAAAAAGTAGCATCAAGACTCATAGCAATGATTTTTCGGACATTTCTGTAATTTTCGTAAGGATCTGTAATTTAAAAAAATACAGCCTATTTCACTTGCTCATAATGTAGCTTGCTATTGATGGCAGTATTCTGAAATCGGCTTAGTGCTAAATACGCGAAAGCGAAACAAACAAACACAATACTCACTGTCGCATTTATAATATTACTTAGGATGAAGCAGTTTAATTATCAATCACAATATAGCATTACATTTTGTACTCAGAACACGAATTATGATCTGTATTGGTCATAATTACAATTAGCTAAATATTAGCTAATACCAATAAGCTAACTAACTGTAGGTATTTCAATTATGACCTGGGGGCTTTAATACTATTTGTATTTCGCAATTTTTGGTGAGCCATTTAAGACACCTCGCTCATTTACATTAAAATAATTAAATTCCTGTAAATTGGTATGTATTTCCTCGCAATTGGTACGAAAAGCGGAGTATATTCCTCGGGAAAAAGCAGGCTTATGTTATTGTATGGCTTCGGTGGGCTTGAATCCCTCGGTGCACTCAAGACCCTATACTTATACCCTCGCTCCGCTTGGGAGTTATCCATAGAGTCCCTTGTTTCGCTCGTGATTCAAGTCTGCACCCGTGACAAAAGACACTGCTATATTCCCTTGATATAATAGGGGTCGACATGGACACCAGTCCGTCTCCGTTATAAAAAAAATCTCTAGGTATCCTAGCTATCCTATAGCTTAATGTTGTCTAAATATACCCACAAAATTATATAAAATTTAGATATGTGGTTTCTTAAAAAATCTAAATTTTCCTTAATATTATATAATCTACTATTAAATCTAGATCATGGTCCCGGCAAGAATAGTGACTGTAGCGAATGTAGAATTGTAATTTTTTTTTAAATTATGTACTTATTTCAGTTAATTGACGTCTCTGAGTGCAGCAGTGAAAGTGGGATAAGGGCAGAGTTAAATTAAATGTATAACCGCAACTGTCTATAATATATCGATAATATTTATTCCTGACGATCATTCCACCACAGTGCAGACAAAAGCCATTAAAAGTTACCAAGAACCCGAAAGAGACATTAAAAATTGTAAACCACCGACATTTAATGTTATCGAAGACTTAAATTACACGCAGGCTTTAACGGTTTTTAATACAAGAGCCGAGAGAGAGAAATTTTGTTAAAAAACCAAAAACTGTATTCGTAATCTGTGCCAATTACCATCACAACCAATACGGGAAGCACGCTTACATAACTTCCATATTTTGGATGGGGGAATATGATGGAGAATGAGACAAGGTGAAGCGAGTTACAAATAAAACTGATTGGTTATTGTTAATGAAGGCAAAGCGTCTGGTCTTACATGTTGTGTTTGTATCACAATCATTAATCTCCCCAAAGGGTTAGGTTTTAAAGGACACGACTAAATAATTTGCTTGTTTGGGAAATATTTATCAAACTTCAAAATGCAATCCTGTTTTCTCCCGTAGGAATTAGGCACAGGTGTAATGGCCTGTGCTCCAGTAGTGGGGACATAAAAAAAGGATGATTGAATTACACAATATTACCGGAAAAAAACCTGTTCAGCCCGGCTAGCATGATCAACGAAACACGATATGACAAAGCCATTTATCGCTTTGAACTTAAAAAATCATTGGATTATTGACAGTGACAGTTCAAAGCGATAAATGGCTATATTTTTTTTATATAGCATTAAAGGCTTATTCAATTATTCAAGCGTTAAATTCCAATGATTTTTGACTGTTTAACGCAATAAATGACTATATCAGAACGTATTTCGGCGGTCATGCTAGCCTGGCTGCCATATTAAATATCATATAATTGTCCTCGTTGTTAAAAAAATTAGCACAACCAATTCCCAATTTGCCTAACACAACTAAAGGAGGTAAGTCCTAACTGAAATGCTATCGGAAGACAACCATTCGTTAGCAGAAAAACGATTTATCCTTCCTTGAAACCTTGCTTATATAAATAAATAGACTACCTGTTCGGATCTCATCTATTTTCCACGTAGCTACTACGTGAGTACTTCATTTCTTTGTTCTTAACTGTTGGACAATAGTTTTTTCTGCAGTAGGTAATAGAAAAAAGTAATTATAGTCATGTTCCAATCCACTAATTCAATGGATAAGTAAATAAAGTAAGATAAGATCTTTAGTTATTTTTTGGGTTTTTATTTGAGCATTATAATATCAACGTTAGTCTTCTATGCTGGCCTGGGAGCGAAAAAATAACGAAGAATGTGCCAGCCCTGACCCATACCATGGGTGTCGTTAGAGTCGACTAAGGAAGATTGCCCCGTGTCGACCAATGCCTTGAGGCAGCAGAATGCGGGAGGGCAAACCATCAACAACAGCATACCCAAAAAGGGTTGATGTCAGGTGGGCGAACGGCTGTAAAAATTAAGCCAAAACCTTGAGCAGTTTGGATTGGAATGTTGTCATTCCTCTCTCCGTTCATCGGTCTCCCGACGTGGTTCATTCCATCTCTTTTATATACATTCATTCGTCACTTGCACCTTTACGGTGTGATGGACGATATGAATCAAAAGGGAGTGGATGGCTTGATGGCGACTGACCGATATGAATGGAAGAGGAAACATACTGCGCCGACCCCAGATAGACTGAGAACAGCACAGGGAGAAGAAGATATTTTTAAATTATCAGCCGTGTGGTGGCAGACCAGAATGGCCAGAATACCATATTGTCACCACACCCAATTTCTCCCGTGGGTGTCGTACAAGGCGACTAAGGGTTAATCCTTCAAAGCGGCCATTTTGTAACTCATATCGTACAAGTTAATCTATTAAAGCGGCCATTGTTACATAATACATATCAACAGACAGAACGACGAAAGAAATGTTATGCTATTGTTTACGCGCAGTGAATTTGCGATTCCGTGGCAAGTAAAGTCCGTAATTACGTCCACGCCAAACCGATAACCTTGACCGCCACACTCCTAATGGTGGGAAAAAACAATAAAAGAAACGAACCTTCACTAGCCGATGATTACGCGCCGGCCGACTATAATAAACACTGGAGCAAATCTTCAATGAATCTAAGCAGCGCCAATTATTTCTGTTGCAGGCAAATCGTAGAATTTGGCGTTGCACAAAATGTCGATTGATATCGATAGCTCAGTGGAGACGCGGAGACGCGAAAACGGAAGATCAGTGTGACATCAACATAAGGTTTTCTCACAATTGTTGTGATAACAAATGTATCAAAAACAATGAATTCCATAAAAATAAAATCTAATACAAAAAAGGCACGATTAATAACATCGACAACTTGGAAATTAATGTACGCTTCTAACTCATCGGTAGCTTCCTGCTTCGAGTTTACCTATTTTATTCATCTTTTTTACAGTTGCAGAAGGTTCTTATGGAGAGATTAAGAAAATTGATGGTTACTGTTCGTATTGTCTAAAATCAAATCCTGAATGACATACAATCCTCGGCACATAAGTTGACACGTACGCGCAGCGGAGTAAAACGTTTTCAGGTAATTCTGCATGAGGTGCGACGTATGTCTGTAACCATAGCAACTTAGGGATACAGGGATACTCGCCTTGGTGCGTTAAAAATTTAGTTTAGACACTTTTTCTTTCAATTAAACTGTGCAGACGACCGTCATTTTGGTTCAACTTACGTAAGGGAACTTTACTTAGCTAGGATTTCATAGACAGGTGGATAATGACATGCAGTTTATACGGCCTGCCCGGCTAGCATGACCACCGCAACACGATATGATATAGCCATTTATCGCGTTGAACAGTCAAAAATCATTGGATTTTAACATACATGCATACATACATAATTCACGCCTATATCCCCGAAGGGGTAGGCAGAGGTGAACTAGCACCCACGCTTTGCCAATAATGCTAGGTCCCATGTAATAGGTGGCGAGCCTATTGCCATTTACCGGGCACAAAAGTCGCAGTACTTTGCTAGGTGGTAGGTATAAGAGGAACGCTGCTGCCCATTCCTCATCACTGGTTTATCCTTAGTCGCCTTGTACAACACACCCACGGGAGAGATTTGGGGTGGTGACAATTGTATTCTACTCTGCCGTCACCACACGGCTACTTTTGGATTTTAACACTTGAATATAAATCCGAATTGAATTATTGAATAAGCCTCTAAGGCTGTAATCATAATGATAGCATTTTATCGCTTTGAACTGTTAAAAATCGAATGATTTTTGTAAGTTAAACGCGATAAATGGCTATATAGTGTTTGTGTGGCTGGTTAGGGACAAAAGATACACCGCATGACTCCATATAATTTGGGAACAGGGCATGTAGAACCAGTTTTCGCGAACGGAGCTCCTCTTCGCCTGTGCGGTCATAATTTATGCCACTTAGGTACACGACCTAATTCATCATCGGAATATTACTGCTACTTATTCAATTCAGTACATCCATTATCGTCAGCCACAAATATAATACCCAAACAACAAGGTTGAGATGGGGGCGGTGCCCCCATCTCAAATGACCAGTAGTTGTGCATTGTCAAATTCAAGGTGGAGATTTTAGCTGACATCATCGGCGACAATATTGGAAATGGTCCATGTGATAGTCCATAGATAAATAATATCACTAAAGGTTCCAGCGGATAGAGGAACTTGAACGCTGTGGTGTGGCATAGCGCGCTTGACTTGCGACAGCGTAAATCAAGCAATTTTCGCTAAGGTCGGCCAGTGTTATCTCGAGCTGCTACGTGCTTCGAAAGGCACGCTAAGCCGTTGGTCCCGGCTACATCTGCAGTCATCAAAACCTGTTGGTTAGGTGTGGCTCTCTCTTTCAAATGTTTCGTAATATTTGGAATTATTTTTTATAATCCCTCCTCCCCGCATCACCCAACCCCGCTAACATCTACAGTGCCCCGTCTTATACCGCAGGAAGGTCGCGCACGAACTTGCCGGACTATAAGCATAGGTTGTTTTAGAGTGATGTTAACTTTTAGATTCAATCGCGTTGAATATTCGAGTTACTGATTGCCGTGGTGACAACACCTTTCCCTAAGAACTGGGTGTCAGTCAGACCGGCGGCTGGGCCCATAGAAATCACGCCTATTTATCCCCGAAGGGGTAGGCAGAGGTGAATAAACACCCCCGTTTTGCCAATTATGTTAGGCCAGTCTATCCTATTGCCATCAATTAATCTTCTTTCCTACATCTGAATTGTTATTTGTCAGTCGAAGAATAGCTAAAATTTTTGAAACACTTCATGAGCCTAAGATTATTCAAGATGTTCAACATTGTAAGTAAGTAGAACAAACCATTTGCTCTTATCTGTCGTCATACCCGCGACTGCAATAGCAAGGCCAGATTTTATCGAAGATATACTTACATACATAATTTGTATTAATTAATATCCGAGATTAAAGTCTTAGGGCCTGTTTAACAAGTCCTAAGTAGTTATTTGGCAGATCATTCGACAGCTGTAATATAAAATATATGTCAATTGAACTGCTAAGTAAGCTACTCAGAACTAACTTTTCGATTGTGAAACAGGCCGTTAATAGCAACCATAGAACTAGAGGGTAGTTTTATTTTTAAAAATATGAACGATGGGCACTGAAACTCTAGCGTATTAGTAGATCATTTATCAAAGAAATAAAACAGTGTCTTATGTAACGGGTGCATACTTGAATCACGAGCGCAACGAAGGGCTCTCTGGGTACCTCCCGAGCGGAGCGAGGGTGTTAAATAATTAAATCACTAGCGTAGCGAGGGATTTAATAATAGAGTCCTAGGTGCAGCGAGGGATTCAAGAAGTATTATGCTTTAGGGCGACTTTCACCACTTTGAACTTGCTTTAATCGTGTCTAAAAATTTATATTCATAGTTGCAGCAAGGAATAATCAAACATACAAAAATATATATTTTTATGTAAAAATAATTAATGTAACATTTCACACAATAACTTACTACCTGCTTTCTAAAGGTGGCTTAACAGTAGGTATACAAGGTGTAACAGAGAGGTGTTGTCATATTTAAAGGGGCTATTCAGGCCATCAAACTGAACAACTTTCGCTAAGGGACCAAAATCGAAATCTCAATATGACTACACCTCTCTGTTACACCTAGTATACTCGTGCATTAGTAATGCTATAATCAACAGTAATAAGTACTTTTATGACAGGTCGACTACCTATTTGATTTGCCTCGTTAATATGTTTGAGATAAGAATTTACAATGTTTCTATGTTCAATCTCAATAATTGAATGGCTTATTGAAATGTTGTATTCTGAACAAGTTTTTCTACTATTCGAGTAGCGTTTCAAAAAATTAATTGTTAAAGCAGGACAAATACCTCCCCAAGTTCACTAGTATATGTCGCTCCCAATTGGTCCGAAAGTTATGATTTCTCGTACCGCAGGAAGGTCGCGCACGAATTTGTCGAACTATAGCGGGATTGTATAAATAATAGATACTATCGTCTGACACTCTTCACCGCACTTACTTAAGAAATACATTACAATGTCTTTCTTTCAAAGGTTATTAAGTGAATGATTCACAGATCCCATCTGTGAATCACTGACATAAAAATCTTTTCGAGTTGTTCTCATAAGTTTATTAGATTAGCTATCACAGAGACGGGGCGGCATCCACAATGAAAATAGTAAAAAAGTTGCCTAACAATTCATAACTCCATGTACTTATTTATTGGTAAAACCCACGTTGGAACCACCACATCCGTACTGGCGTACTTTACCACTTTTTCAATCATAATTATTAAAGTTTGTACTTATTGTGTGCTGCTTTGTGTTCATCCTAACATAAACATCATCCTTTGTTTAATAACTTCGCTTCATAAACATGAAAGGGACTCCACTTAAAAACTCAACAAAAACCGCCGCAAAAAATTTAAAAAGGCAATTTTTATACCATAATTAATTTTGAGTAGTAATTTTTTTTTACTTTTTTGTAGTTGTCTTGTTTTTGCAACTAAAAGTGATTATGTAGGAGCGGTAGCTCGTGCCCGGGCATGAACTCGCCAGCGAGCGGGCCTCGGCTTATGCCATGTACCCGAGGGAGTGGAAAGTAGGGGGAACGGAACCTGATGACGGATCGTGGAGATAACAGTAGTTGGTATGATGATGATGATGATGATATGTGGTCCAATCCGGTGAAGTCACAGCGATCAAGCGAGGAGGAAGTACCGCGCGATCAGCCGTGACTTGGTTGTCTTGGCCTGTGGGCGATACTCATACAAGTTAAGCTAGGCAGTGTGCCTGTTCTGGACCACCTGCCCCTATTAATTTGGTGGCCCTAAGTACCTGCGACTTGCAACACAATAAAAACGTGACAACTCACGTTTGCTATTATCGGAGTTTGTTAGTCAGAACCATTGCGAAAGAAACGCGCTGTAAGGTGCTCGTGTTATTATGTCACTTTCAATGAAATCACCAATTGCGAGATTAACAATTAAGTGTTTTCATAGAAATTGCAATTACATACCTTTTTTTTTTGTATAATTTGTATTTATTTGTTTTATTTATTTATTTATTTAACATTTTTCAAAAACATTGATCTATTATCGCCAGCATTACATGAAACCTAACATAATTGGCGAAACGTGTTTGTTAATACTTATAAAGGCGTGATTTATGTCAAACCTAGAGCAAGAAACTAGGAGAAATACTTGAGGTTTTAACAATAATGAAAATGACAAAGAAATTTGTGCTTAGAATGATTATAGTCTTGATGCAGGAATCGAACCCGCGTCCTCCGCGATTTCCGGGCAGCTGCCTATATACCACTCGGCCAACCAAGACCTAACGTCTTGGTTATTTTTCTAACATTTATATAGGGACCTAATATTCAAATAAAAATCAAAATTCAAAATAATAATATGAAAATGCTTTTCGGCGATGTCGCCATATACCTATTGCCGTGCAGACAGAAACCCCGTCATATCTGAAGCAGTAAAACCTATAATGACCGTGTCTTAATGTGTGTTAGAGCAGACAATATTTGCGCGGCAGGTGTAGACAGCATACGTGTAAATAAATACACGCAGACGCACGTGGCGTAAATCGTTGAGACGACCTGCGCGAGCGTAGACGGCGGCGACTGTTGTCTCGTAAACGGTGCGCGTTACGCCAGCAGGCTTAGCACTGGACGTGGACAAAATCTCTCTCCACCTCTTGACAGTGTTTTGACTCGGAATCTACTGTGAGCTAGAGCAAGAGGATTTTTATTTTGTTTTTCCCGAGGTGATTTTGTCCACGTACCGTGATACGGGAGCAGCTGGAAATGATTCCTGTCGCAGTCATATGTATGTTGCTTCAGCAGGAATTAAATGAGCGGTAAAACAAAACATTCCTTAATAATATATTAATGCATATTAGCTAGACGACCTCCATGATAGGTTATTTCTTCTTCATATTTTCTGTCCATAGGGAAGCGGTGGGGACATTAAAAGGCTAACGATGATGATGATGATGATAATGACTTTTTTATTACGAGTATTATGGTGCCACAGATATTTTAAATAAAGAAATCCAATTTGCTCAATTTCAGATCTCAGAAACTTTTGAAATAACCAGTCGCAAAGATTTCGTCTGATTTATATTTATGATTAATCATTTTTGGGCATAGCCCATTTTTGGGCCTATGCCCAAAAATGGGCTTTTCTCAGCTGAAATTATGGTGATGATTACGAAAGATTTTTTAAATGGCATGCACCATTCACGCAGTGGCAGTGGCCCGTGGGTGTCGTACAAGGCGACTAAGGATAAATCAGTGATGAGAAATGGGCAGCAGCGTTCCTCTTATACCACCACTTATCAACCTAGCAATATACTGCGACTTTTGAGCCCGATAAATGGCAATAGGCTCGCCACTTATTATATGGGACCTAACATAATTGGCGAAACGTGGGTGCTTGTTCATCTCTGCCCACCCCTTCGGGGATATAGACGTGATTTATATATGTATATATGTACAATAATCTCCTACAACCCTGCTGGAGTAACGCTCACCGGTAAACAACAATTGTTAATAGGCTCGCTTTGTTCTGCTGTCAGTCGTCACGCTGAAATATTCGAGGTCTTTCACTAGATGTAGCTGATAATATGCATTTCAATACAAGTTATTCAACGTATAAGCGGTAAGTATACATTTAATCTACCGTGTGACAATGTGCTATTATTTCTTCAGGTTAAAGGTACCTAAGTATGATTATTAAATTTGATGAAAATCTGCAATATTTGTGATAATTTTTTAATTTGTCTTATTCCAGATGAGCGGGGAAAGGCAGCCCGAAACATTGAGTTCTAGTAATAGTAGTTCAATGGCCGGAAACGGATAAACTGCCTTAAACGGGCACATTCTGTATAAAATAATTTTCAGCATTATCGCATGTATAAATGAAGATGCCTATGTATCTCACCTGGAGGCCTACTCTAAAACCTCGAACGAATAACTCACATCTATCCGTCTTTCTCACGTCGCTGCGTGTTAAAATAAGAGCGACAAAGACGCAAAGACTCGATCGAACGAAATAAACTTCCAGAGTAACACCTCAGTTCCTTACTAAATAGACGTTGTTATACATTATTATAATCAATTGTAAAAAATAACTACACCTATGTGAGTCCATTAAATTACTTCGGTATGTTTAGCTTACATTAATAAAGATTAATCCTGTTAAGGATCAACCTCTTTGCTCTATATATTTTGAAGTAAAGTTCTATGTTTTTAATTTAATATGACATTGAAGAATACATTTTAGCTTCGAAGTTGTTTTTTGATAGATAGAAAACGTTTATGTAAAATTATAAATACACACGAACTTTACGCAATTAGTATATTTGTTTAGTTTAATAGATTTATTTGAGCTGTAGCCGACTAAATAATCCGTATCATTAATAAAAAATTAATAGTTCGGTGCTAGATACAGCTATTTATTTATTATTAATGGTCTTGTAAGGCATTTTAGTGGACAAAAATGTTTGATTTCGTGGATGGAGATATTTTATTAACTAAGTTCGTTTACTTCTGGTTGTTGTGGTAGATAGGGACGTGTCTGAGCACTCACGAGGTTACGCACACTTACTGCGACACTCAGAGACGTCAATTAACTTTAACTTTAATAAGATGTACTTAATAAAAAAATATTGAATAAAAACTAGACCGTAGACCCCGAAATTTTGCATTGACATTGTTTCGTACTAAGTACTCATTAGCATAGCTAAGATAATTATCATTAATTTATTACCACTAATAATGACGATTTCCGTAACAAAAATGCCATCCAAACGAAATTGGTACAACACAAAATTACAAAGGACTACATCACATGGAACTTAACAACTTCCATACATGAAAGACAACAATTTTAACGAAGACAACCGAAGGGAGTAATTACATCAGCGGGCCTTGCACGGGGACATGGACAAGTCTCTCTCCACCACTTGACACTGTTTTGTCCCGGGATTTAGTGGGAGTTAGAGCGAGAGGAAAAGATTTTCTTTCCCCCGAAGGAGATGTGTCCACGTCCCATGCTACGGGGGCAAAACCGGCCAACTGGCGTATCCCGCGCATCGTTCGTGCAGCTAGGGCTGTCGACACTTGACCCACATACCACAAAAGGATACTTATACACCTTGAGTGGCTAAAAGATAAACATTTGTAATAAATATTTGTATACAACATTGTAACAGAAATAACTCACTAAACATGCTAACATAGTCGTATAAATACTACGGTGTTATTGAAAAATCTAAATTGTTAATTTTTTGTTGTCCCCATATTAATTGATCGGGTAAGAAAGCAAAATGTATGAAATTTTAAATTTTTGACATCACCATAATCTTTATATTTAATGACTAAATTAGTATGGGTACTTTTGTTTCATACCATCCATCATACCGGAAAGATACTAGTGAGGAATGAATGTGTAGAAAAGAGACGGAACGGACCATGTCGAGAGACCGATGAACGGAGAGAGTCATTGGAATGACAACGTTCCAATCCATAACCATTTATGATTAAGAATCTACTGGAGATTTTTGATAGTTTTGTATAGTCTGCAGGCCTAGCACTGGACGTGGACAAAATCTCTCTCCACCACTTGACAGTGTTTTGTCTCGGGAGTTAGTGGGAGTTATTTTCTTGTCCCCGAGGAGATTTTGTCCACGTCCCGTGCTACGGGGGCGGATGTGCGTTTACTTTACTATGATTTTTGTTCTGTGTATAGAAGTAGTATAATTATGAAACTTAACCTATCGAACATAATTATTATCTTTTCGTGTGGTCTACCGATAATGGTAAAGCAAAGAAGTAATAACAGCCAGTATTAAAAAGTACGGTTACGGACATTACAGTTACGGAAATTTTAGGGAAAGCCCATCTTATTGGTGTGACTAAATACATTATCCATTTAAGTAAATGAAAACGAATGTGGAGTATGATAAAACAGCAATTACCTACACATTTTTATTTTTGTATAAGACACATCAAGATTGTTTAGATTTTATCTCTCGCTATAATAGCTAGCTAATACATCGAAAAACATCGGAATGTTGCCGAGCTTAATAAAATTAACCTTTTTTACGTTTATGTATTCTATGTTTTTTTGACGTCTTTAATATATATATATATATATATATATATATATATATATATATATATATATATATATTAAATCCACTTTATATAAAATCCACTTATATATCAAAATTTCCTTTGTCGTTACTTGTTTGCCACTAAGCAATTTGTGTTATATTGTATTTAATCCACTTTTGACGTTAAATTCGCATTTTCATTAACTAGGTATTAGGTAACATACATACATGCCTACATACATAAATCACGCCTATATCCCCGTAGGGGTAGGCAGAGGTGAACTAGCACCCACGTTTCGCCAATTATTTTAGGTCCCATGTAATAGGTGGCGAGCCTATTATATTAAGTAACAGCCTCATTCAATTATTTATTATTATTGCAAGTCACAAGTTAAAAAGGTGTTACAATAGTTATTTGTTGTACGTGAGTGCAAAGTTGTTTTTTAACTGCGTGCTAAATTTTGATGACCGAGCTAGCGAAGAATTCTAAAATTAAATCACGAGCGTAGCGAGTGATTAAAAAATTAGAATCCTGAGCAATAACGAGGGAATCAAAAGAGCACAAGGTGAAAAATCTTTGCACTCGAGTGCAACACGTAACTTTTCATCCCCCCCAACGAGGAAATTGCAAAATACAAAAAAAAAATACAATCACAACAGTTTCTGTTTTCACCCAGAAACTTCCACAACACCCTCCCATTAACCCAAACACACTCTCAACACCCACCCAGAAACACCCACAACATTCACACCCGCAATACACACCCATACACTCAGCCACACCCAAAAAACACCCATTCACCCAGAAACACCCACAAAACACCCATTCACCCAGAAAAACCCACAAAACACCCATTCACCCAGAAACACCCACAAAACACCCATTTACCCAGAAACACCCAAAAACACCCATTCACCCAGAAACACACACAAAAACCCATACACCCAGACACACCCACAAAACACCCATTCACCGAGACACACCCTCAAAACACCCATTCACCCAGACACACCTCCAACAGCCACCCATCCACCCAGCCACACCCGCAACATTCATCCAGACACACCTGTAAGTACCTAATAAAAATTACCATCCCTAATGGAGTTCCGAGACGGTCAATCAGCTTGAGTCAAGCACGTTGATTTTCTGTATGTTTTTGTTCCGTTGCTAGCGTAAACAAATCAAACAGACCTAAAAAGCTTTTAAATGCTTGACTCAAGCATCCAGCAAGCGTTGTAGACGATCAAAATGTTTAAAGTTAGATTGACGCCAAGCTGATTGACCGTCACGGAACTCCTAGGTTTTAACAAATTTATGACGTGAAAAGAAAATGGCGCGCGCAAAGCAAATTACAAAAAAAGTACACCAAGAAGGTTCCGAGTCTGAGTTTTTAACAAATTAAAATAAGTTGCATGACAATTTCGGCACCATGGAGGTAGAAATAAATATGTATAATGGATGTTTTGAATTCACAAACTCATTGCACACGATGTTCTAAATTCAAATTTACTTTAACCTCTAGAGGATAAAAACGGCTTTTGCACTCAGATATCGAAGAGCAAAAAAGCTTTTTCCGAGATGGTGGGATGAAAAAATAATTGATCCAGTACTGTACTGTAACAGGTGACGCCCTGCTAGGGCACAGCAAACACGAGGGCAACTATTGCCTACTACTTGCTAACTACCGCCTTCTGCATCTGACTCTTGACCCAACCACCTAGCGCGAGCCTCTTAAGATGTTTATCGAGGCTCTTGGCTATCAAACCATGGGCAGATATAACTATCGGAACAATAATTGCTGAATCGATGTCTCACATGTCAACAATTAATATTATACTACACATATTATTTATATGTATTTTATACAATTTTAATCATATTATAATTATATTTTTATTTTATTTTCATTAAGAAGAAGAAGAATTATGTTTCATTAGATTATTTATCACATGCATTATATATTTATTTAAAAAGAGTGCCTAAATGACTAATGATTACATTATTACCGCCATAGATAAATATTATATTATCGATGTAGGGATATCTGAGTTAATGTTACATTGCTACGCTATTTTTCTTTGCTGTGAGAGAACAATCTATTCCGTTTTGCTTTTTATTGGTTATTAATAATGCATTAATAGTATCAAATCTTTAAACCTTTATCTTGTATGTATTCAGTAACGCTATAATAACACTTTTCGAAAAGTAACTTCTTCATCATCATCACCAGCCATTTTAATGTCCCCACTGCTGGGGCACGGGCCTTCCCTATGGATGGAAGTATATAGGGAGATTCTGTCATAACCCACCACAGTTTTGCAATTTCCTCGTTGGGGGGGATGAAAAGTTACGTGTTGCACTCGAGTGCAAAGATTTTTCACCTTGTGCTCTTTTGATTCCTTCGCTATCGCTCAGGATTCAAATTTTTGAATCACTCGCTACGCTCGTGATTCAATTTTAGAATCCTTCGCTAGCTCGGTCATCAAAATTGAGCACGCGGTTAAAAAACAACTTTGCACTCACGTACAACAAATAACTATTGTGGCGGTGTCAATTCAACTTCTCTCTGCTTCATTTTGGTCCACCCTGCAAGTAAATTCCAGGCTTTTCTTTTATATGTTAGACAGGGAAGCTCTTGCTCTTCATCTCACCTGATAGTAAGTGACGATAAGGGCGGAAAATGGAATAGAGCTTCACCTGGAACCCTCAACCACAGAGGGGCTGGCTATCTTATCACACATTGTCGGAGCACAATAATGCTGTTAACATTATTATTATGGCGACAGATTTTGATAAGATGGTGCTAGCTAGCCGGGCGGACTTGAAAGAAGTTCTACCACCGACCAAACTAAGTACATATTTTGTACTCCCCTGGGGATCAAACCCGGGACCTCTGGATCTTAATTCCGGTGGGCCACTAGACCACGGAGGAGGTTAAAATACTCATTCCACTCTTTTTGGTCTACACTTACCTACTCTCCACTTCATTTTGGTCCACCCTACAAGTATATTCCAGGATCAACACAGAGACACCCCTACGTCATTACCCCGAGCTTTCGGAAACGTGTTTGTTGTCGCAATTTTTTGACGTTGCCACATGCGGTCACCGGCCCGCAAAGTGCAAGATTTCACTTTTTGTACTTTTTCCTTTTTTTATATCATCAACAACTTAACAGATGTCCTTTGGAAATGTCTTGTTTAATTGCTTTATAATCGGGGCACATATAATAGCAATTAGTGTAATCTTGGTGGTTTCACTAATAAATGTGTTAAAACAATAATCCAAGCTCCTTTAAGTGAGTTATGGAAAACTAGTCGTTATTCTTGCCGGGTCTATGGTCTAGATTTGAATGATTTTTTTTTACATTAATTACTCATTAAAGTTAATTGACGTCTCTGAGTGCGGCAGTTAATCCTCTTGCCTAATTGAACCTTATATTCTAGTGAAGTCGATTAGGGTGTTTTACATATTCAATTCAAAATTACACTATATAAAATACTATTTAGTTAAAGCTCCAGTAGTATCCTAATTTATATTTAACTTAATTTTAAATTCAACTGTTTTTCCCCAAGATCCTAATACGAAGAAACAGAGAAAGAAGTGTAAGTACCTTTTTCTTTGTTCTGTAAAAGAACTAGACTAAATACTTTTACTCTTTTGTTTTCTATACACTGGAGAAGAACAGAGGGATTTGTCAAAAAGGACTTATTTGTAACCTTTACCCTGATACTTACATACCTACAATTTCTTTTTGCGTGTTTTTATCACACGTCGCATTAAGCTGTTAAATTTTATTTAAATTTCGCAAAGTGCGAAGTGTCAATGGAAAGTAATTATTGTCTCTTCTAAATAGGTCTGTTTTGACGAACAGAGAGGTCGTAACGGGGCTGAATGACGTATGTGCCACAAGCTATCTGGTTAAGGCATAGTAATTTAATAAAGCCACTTTCTATATGTAGATGGTCAAAAATGGGGCGTATAGGCCTCATAGTCTTACTTTAAAAAGGCGTCGTTCAACTCTTAGATGCCTGGGGTCCGGTTGTCATTTACTTATTATAAATCATGACAATTAGTAATAGGTTAGGTTAGTTTCATGCAGAGGGAGGTGCATAAAACTTGCTGAGTTTCTTATTACTATACTTCAATAATCAATATTTTTTCCTAATTTTTAAGTTGCGTTGTTAATACAAAATGACGATTGTTTTCGAATCAATGTGGACGGATGGGATCTATAAATGGATGGTTTTGAGTTCAAACATTGTTTTTTAAATAACTCTGCTTAATCCACAATTCCACATCTTATATTGCTTAGGTACTTTGGGCTAGATGATAATAAGATTTATTTATTAAAATGCTATAAGCCAGTGACACACGCGACATCCTATCCATTGACAGTATAAAACGCTAATTAACTTGTTTACAACCAACTTATATGTCGGCAAACCAAAATTCAATTACACGCCACTGTTTTATTCCGCATAAAAGGCAACACGTTTGTGTATTTATTTATACGTTTTCTCCGCTTTATCGGTACCCTAATTAGCTGGGTCTCGTTTTAATTTCATTTCCATTTGCGCTCAATCGACGCCATCTTGTGAGTCACTCACCCCGTGAAAATAACATTAGCTTATCAGTTCGTATGTATTACAGTTCAAAAGAACCATACACACATGTACATGATTGAGCCAGTGTTAGGGAATATGTCAAGACAGTGGAAAATGCACGGTTTGCCGCAAAAATTTTCTCAAAGTTAGCGGTAAAAAAAAGTGCAATTAAAACTAAAATCAAAACTATGTAAAGTTGCTTATTATCTTCTAGGGAAATCAACATTTGTAAGTCGAAACAATAGAGATTGAAATAAATATAATTGATATTTATAAATAAACATGAGAGGAGCCCGAAAGCGCAGTGCGAATGCTGATACTGAGCAATGTTCGCTAAGGCCAGTCATTGCATGGCTGACAAAAAAAAATATGTATATGAGTTCCTCCGTGCTTCACAAGGCACGTTAGCCTGTTGATCACGGCGGCTGCATAGCTGCAGTAGGCCAGCGTAGTGGGTTATGGCCCATTCTCCCTATATTCCTCCATTCATAGGGAAGGCCTGTGTCCCAGCAGTGGGGACATTACAGAGGCTGATGACGATGATGATAATTTCAATAATCTTTTTATTACTAACTCTATCCTACCGCAGAAAGATTAACCATATTAAACATACGAAAACATCATTGATAGAAGAGTACCACCGTACCTGTTACCATTGTCAAAAAGATTTTTCACACAAGCACACGATCCACACTAATAATTAATAAATTTCTGAATGCATATGTATGTACAGTCAGCACGCCAGACTATACAAAACTGTTTATTTTTTCCAAACGATTGTCAACCTTAACTTGTTTGCTGTAAACTACAAAGTGGATTGAGAAAATTTGACATATAGTGGTAACCTGGTGTGCTGTTAATTTGACTGCTACTTCAAATTATTCATAATGTTTTTAAGTAAAATGAATGCAAAAAACTATCGAGCATAGAAACTAAACAATATAACTGATAGTCTGCGACGTTAAAAGAAACCAACTTAATTATAGACACAAAGGTAACTAAATCTGTTTCCATAAAAATAAAAGCAACTAAATTCCCGGTCACCTGGAACTCGATGGGGCGTAATAAACTAAGCAATTTTCGCTAAGGCCGATCTTTGGATGGGTGACCAAAGATATCTGGAGATCCGCCGTGGCTCGGAAGGCAAGTAAGCCCCCGGGTCCGGCTGAATATTTAAAATAAATAAATAACAAGATACCAATTAAGGTATCTAACAAACATACCCGAAGAGATTTGGTGTCAGAACCTTGAGCAGTTTGGATTGAAATATTGTCATTCCAATCTCACTCTCTCTCTCTCTATTTTCCGAAACTTTCCCGTACATTTCTTCATCACTGGCTTTTTTCAATTTCATTGATGTTATGAATTTAGAGAAAGTGGATAGCTCTATGACGTTTGATCGTTATGAATAGAAGACTAAACATACTGTACCGACCCAGATACTAATGGGAATAGGGCAGGGAAGATGATGATAAAGATGAATGTTGCAAAAACTAGCCTATACCAACTAGAAAAAGAGGTAAAAAGAAATAAAAACTAATTAGGTATTGTGCGGGATATTTAACGGAATTGAATTACCGGAATTGTTTAACCTCTTTTTTAAATTCCTTTTTAAAAATCGAACAATAAACACCAACATACATTTACTTCTGCTGCCTTTACAGGCTTCATCAGCATTTACAGCTCGTAAGATTTAGTATTTACACAGTAAGCGGTGTGTCGCTTTTACAGCACGGATTAGTAACTCAAGTAGTTATCATGTGGCATAACTTGATAAGTCCTAAGTGAAGATTCCACGCACGTCGCAAGCTCCTAAACTCCTAACTGCTAATAGGATTATAGGTTCACGTGATGGAAAACATTCTTGTATGTATGACTTGACTGAATTATCTACTTAACAACAACGGTCGGTTATTACTAAGATTATAACTTATCTCCCTGCAAGTTATGCTCACGTCACGGATTAGTTTAATTGTTCGTTCGTGCTTACCTAAGTGTTCAATGATAACAATATACTTAGGTGTCTATTTTAACAATATACTTATTACCAGGAATTTTCGAGAGATATCTCAAACTTGTATCACTAGAAAAAGAGATGAGTTAAGAAAATCCACTCAAATGTATAATGCAGAAGTTAGTAATTACCTATTAGATACTAGGGTCAATTCTGACATGATTTCTAAACTTATAACTAAATTTAATATCAGTCTCTCCTCTTCATTCTGTACTGAGAATTAAAGAGAAACACTGTTTTCAAATTAATCTTTGGTTCAGAGAACCATCGTCAGAATCGACCCTACTTAACTTAGTAATTAAATTCAAATTTGACCTCTCCACAAACCCCATGCTTCACAGTTGGGTCCATCTTTGGGGTATTAGTTACTAGACATTCGAACGATTACAATAAAAAATTTATAAAACTGACGTATTACAGAGAAGACACCATGGCGACCGTCATGTCAAACGAAGAGTAGTTGTCAAAAATTTTCATTGGTTCGATTTGCAACTTGGCTACTGGCTACTGGCTAGGCACCATTGACTAGCCATGTGGCCAATCTATTCAAACACATAGAATACATACATACATACATAAATCACACCTATATCCCCGAAAGGGGTAGGCAGAGGTGAACTAGCACCCACGTTTCGCCAATTATGTTAGGTCCCAGGTGGCGAGCCTATTGCCATTTATCGGGCACAAAAATCGCAGTACATTGCTATTGCTCGGTGGTATAAGAGGAACGCTGCTGCCCATTCCTCATCACTGATTTATCCTTAGTCGCCTTGTACGACACCCGCGGGAGAGATAGGGGTGGTGACAATTGTAAATGTATGAAACTGACGTAGGTATTACAGAGAAAACCGAACGTCAGTTTCATTCTTTTGTATTCTATGCGTTCGAATAGAAAAGCCACTTGGCTATGCCCTCTGAACCGATAGAAGCTGACATGAGAGATAAGACAAATCAGCTTGGTGACTGCCAACAACAAATAATGCATGTGCCTTTGCAGCAAGGAAGCGCCCAAGATACACTTTCGGCCGCCCATCTGTCAACTGGCCTTTACATACGTTGCTTAATTTACGCAACCAAACTTCGCTAGTTACATGTTCCAATAATAATAGGCAAAGGATAAAGGAAGGTCGCAGGAGAATAAGAAAAAATGTGTTTGCGATAAATGTGTATAAATATATATGTGGGTTCCGCGGCGACTTTTATAGTTTTCACATAATAATAATTAACACGCATGCATGGAAAAAACCGCACATAATGAGCGTGCCTAAAAATAAAAGAAGACGTTCAAAATAACATAGGTCAGCAGTTTGCATAATAATTATGACTGTATTAATTTGTTTGTCAGTTTTAACACTATGTTGTTTATCATCTCAACCGTGGGTGTCGTACAAGGCGACGAAGGGTTAAACGTGGAAATAGGTAGCAGCGTATACCTACTGATCTGTACTGTACATGCCCGAAAAATGGTAATAAGCCTGCCCCCTATTACATGGGCCTAACGTAGTTTTTTTATATGATTTATATAGGCAGAGCGTTTAGCCACAATCATGCCTGATGGAAAACGATGATGAGGCCTTAGATAGTACACGATCGCCTAGAAGATGCCTGTTCACTCTGGCCTTGAAGATGTCCAGATTATATCGATCCGGGAAACAGACCGCGGCAAAGAATTCCATTCCTCAGCTGTTCGCATTATGAAGGTAGAAGCAAATCGCTTTGTGCGGATAGGTGGAAAGTTAACAACATAAGGGTGAAAGCCCTCGCCGAGCCTGGTAGTCCGGTGGTGGAAAGGGGCAGGGGGGATTAAGTTATGTAAAACTTCCGCACACTCTCCAAAATGTAACCGGTAAAAAGCCGAAAGGCAAGCCACACGTCCTCGGTGGTCAAGGCTCTGGAGATTAGCCCTATCGAATGTGTCACCACTGCCTATGAGTCTCATGGCACGGCGCTCCACCGAGTCCAGTGGATCCAACAAATATCGTGCAGATCCGTCCCAAAGGTGACAACTGTACTCCAAGCAGGCTCGATAAAGGTTTAGGAGCTGCTGAGGTGTAAAATATCGATGTAGCGACGAAATTAAGGTCAGCAGAGATATCCAGACCCAAGAGCTGCAGATGATCGTTAACCGCCACGGAGACATTTTGGAAAGTCGGGGTCAGGTGACTCCGATGGACTGACTCCGTTTCGCCGAGAAGAGAAGAACAAACCAGTGTTTTGGGAGGGATTAAACGCAACCAAGTTGGCTGCACCCCATAGAGATACAGCTTCCAGGGGCCTTACCACCAACTCTAAACGCGACTCAATTCCCATTGTTAAAGTGAGACAACGCTATAAGCCGAGTAGAGCGGCGTCGCGTTTTGTCACCCGCGTTTGTACTTCATGGTACGGCCACTGGGCTGCATTCACTCACAGTAGTTGGAGCAATGTGGGTGTTAATACACCTCTGCCCATCCTTTAGGGGATAAATAGGTGTAATTTATTTACTCTGTGTATTATATTATCTTAGTGCAATTTTTAAAATATTAAGGCCTGCTACCAGAATATATTTATATACACTTCGGCAAATTATTTTCTTAGGAGGAGAGATTTGAACTAACGTTACATATATATACATATAATGTTCTCTTATATTTGCACGAGCACTACACATTTGAAATAAAACAACTTTTACGAATTAGACTGACTGACCAGTCACCCCGTGACCACGTCCGCTGTAAAGTGATCGAAACGTCGGGATAAATAATAATGGCAAACATCTAAATATACGCGAGTCTAATCCGTAAAATTTGTTTTATTTCTAACATTACATAATCGGATAATTGTAATATCACTGATTATGATCATGCGAAAGTGACATTGTGCGAAAGTGACGCTCTGCGTCAAGCACGACCGTCCCGTTCCGTCCAAGATGGCAGCAGATTCGTCAGACACGGAAGCAACCCTGAAGCGGCGAGGCTATATACTTACAAACAGACCGACAAGGAAAAACGTGTCACTGTCACGCATTTACATTGCGAGTGGATCCTTTAAATTTTTTTTTCTCTCCACTACACACACACGGGCATTCCCCAACATCACCGCTGGCCGCTATTTGATATGCAAAACACGTAAATAACACGTACATTCGAAGTTGGGTAAAAATAAATGTGATTATGAAATTGGGTTTGTTTTTATTTAAGGCTGAATTTTTTCATTGCCATATTATGCCGTGTGGTGACGGCAGAGCAGAATACAATTGTCACCACCCCCATCTCTCCCGCGGGTGTCGTACAAGGCGACTAAGGGTAAAGACAATGTACCTGCAATGTCATAACTCGTTGACAATGGTGGGTTTCTCTACAGCCTACTTGCGTGCCGTTCTGCTAGCGGAGCGTTGGGCCCTGATGCGTTTAGTACCATCTTGGTATTGAACGCGGCAGGGTCGGCGCTTCGTTGCGGATCGGGGCGTGGGCGGGTTTGGAGACCTATCATTACAGACTGAGGCATGCTGCGCACTCCACTATTTTTTTTTTCTTGGACACACGGGTTTTCGGTATCTAGCGTCTTGACGATTCATAAGTCTATTGTAATCATACCAGATATGAATAAATGAATTTTGACTTTGACTTTGAAGACAGCGATGAGTAGCAGCGTTTCGCATCACCTAGCAACATACTGCGACTTACGTGCCCGATAGATGGCAATGGCATTAGATAATAGGCTTGCCACCTTGCCACATGGGACCTAAAATAATTGGCGAAACGTGGGTGATTAATCACCTCTGTCTCCCCTCTCCTCCCCTGGGGATAAATATTGCCTTTCACTGGGAACTATATATTTATTTATTTATTTAACTATCGCAGTAACTTGTTCGAAGTTGCATCAGGAACGCTGCTACCCATTCATCGTTATTTACTACTCTTGCTGCCGCACTCAGAGACGTCAATTAACTTTAATGAGTACTTAACGTCAAAAAATGTCAATTCAAAACTAGTCGCTATTTTTGCTTGGTCTAGATTTGAATGAGAATTTTTGACATTAAATACTCATTAATGTTATTTGACGTCTCTGAGTGCGGCAGTTAGTCGCCTTGTACGACACCCACGGGAGGGGGTAGAGGTAGGGGTGGTGACAATTGTAGTCTCCTCTGCCGTCACTACACTTCCTTTGGAACAATTATGGCTAATATGCGTTCGGAACAAATTGTTACCAATTTTACAACTGTTACTGTTGTTTACAAAACTAAAGTAGGTAGATAGGGAAGTTATTACAATGCAAGGCACAGTCATTGTGAAACATTACCAAGTCATCCCGGACGTTTGAGTCAGCAGCATAATTAAAGCATTTTCTTCGAAAAACCCTTGAAATCCATAATCAACAAGGGCCGATTTCGCAACACTAGATTAAAGTTATCTAACAACTGATGTCAATTAACTTACGATTACAGAACAATCATTGAAACAAGTGAAGAGAGCATTACGTGTGACCTACATTTGTAAGTGCCGTTTTAGTCAAATGTTTAGTTCAATAATCGTTATCTTAATACACGATTAAAGGTGTCATTGACAGTTATTTTAATAAGCATTTCTAACTGAACAAGAATGCTTAGGTTAGGGCCTATCCTCACACAACAGTGCCGGCATAGTGCCGCCACGTGCCGATCAGTAACGAATCCATCAGAGTCAGTGAAAAATGATATTATAGCATACATTTTGTAGGACGCTATCTGTACTAGTCAGTGCCAATGAACGTAAATAATGTGTCGAACGGAAAACATTAATTCGAAGATTAAAAGTAAACCCTAAAAAAATGATGGAAATATCTATACTTAACATGCAAATGCCAACCGAAACACAAGGCAAGTAATAAAAATTACTTCACGTCGATTTACACCCCAGACTAAAGAAAACGCTAAAGTCTTTGATTTACAACAGAATGGGTTTTGTTTCGTGTTCTAATTTAACTAGAGAACCGCCACGACTTAGGTTATCAGCCATCAATGCCGAATTCAAGTGTGTGACAAACTTGTGTGTTATCTACTAAATCTCGAGTGTGGAGTAGCCTTCGGCTGTCAGATAATTCGTCAGATACTTAGCCACAGAAATCTTTACAGCATAGGGCTTGGGAGAAATCAAAGCGAACGGCTATGTTTGCTCGTTTCTGCTCTTGCAGCTATAAAACGCTTATGAGCGGCTTAAGACGTCTGCATCTATGTCTGTCTAGGCTGATTTTATAGCTATGAGGTACTATATGAATCACTTTAAATTATTGAACTAATCTCAATGCTTTAAACTCCTTAATTGTTTACGCCTATTTATTTAATATCTATATATCTATTTATAATAAGATAATATTTCTCAGTCAGTCTTATTGGTTATTGGGTTTAACTTTAAATGTACTGAAACATTTTAATCCTTAGGTATATATACCTATGTTAAGTCATGATCACGTTCAAAAATCAGTCTGAGGGAAAGAGTCTACGGCTTAATTATTATAAGTTTCAACAACGCTACTCCCATAGTTTCAAATTACTGTCAGAAAGAGATAAAATGGTTCTTTATTAATAATATGTTTTAAGGCCTCATTGATTCCACAGATTAATAGAACTAAAGAGAACTTCTGAACTGTTTCAAGCATCACCGTCTCATACTGAATTCCGTAAGGCGATGTCCTTTTAGGAACAGAGAAGGAAAAAAAAAATTTAGCTCTTGTGAAATAGATGGTACTGGAGAGAAATTTAGGACATTCCCAAGTCAAGAATCCATCGCTAAGGGCCCCACTGGCCAGGTCAAAAGGTTCACGTGCATGAGTCATCTGTGTGCATCGCATCGAGCGCGCCACATGCGATCCCGCTGAATTGGCTCAATTTTTGTAATTGTATCACTTTACTTCCACAGGTGCGCCGTAATTGATCCGCAAATTAGATTCCTCAATTCTTTGTTCGTCAAAACATCGCAAAAAATGGCGAACGGCAATGTTCTTCTTTAGATGCACGAACATACGTATGGAGTATGGATAAGTCACGAATGTTATATACACCGAAGGGGCAGGGAGAGGTGTGTGTATTCAATCGCTCTGGCAGTTGCCTTTTGTTCTGTTAATTATTAACTCACTACTACATTAACATTCCCTGAAATAAGTGTTTTGAGAATCGATCCCTCAATTATACAATCATGGGTAGGCATAGGTGAATTAACACCTGCGTTTCACCGGTAGGTCTCATGTCTATTGCCATCTATTGGGCACGTAAAACAGTATTTTGCTAGGAGATTATGGAGAACGCTGCTACCAATTACTCATCGCTGTTTTAACCCCAAGGACCGGTTTTTTGATGCCTAGTTAACTCAACCAATTGTTAAAAATTGTTACTAATGGTTGAATATCAGACTGATAATTTAACCATTAGTAACATTAATAACTAAAATTGTTACTAATGGATAAATATCAGTCTGATAATTATATTATAATTGGGGCTGGTGACGATTGTATTCCGCTCTGCCGTCACAACCACCACAGGCTTATCCCTCAACGTATACCAGTGATTTCTTGTTAGTGTTGATTATTTTCATAAAAATATAGAAAAAAAACGTTGTCACCCTTTCCATCCTATGGAGTGATATCCGTTACCAATGGCAACGGATCGCGTGATTCGAGTGGACTAACCCTAGTTTTCGTCCGCGATTCGGGTAATTATTTCCAGTCGGAATTAGGCAGCTTGTGCTATGCTAAAAAACTTACGGCCCTACTTCGGTCTGTTTGTTACATTTTAGGTAAAGCATCAATGTAAGCATAATTATACTATTTAACTTCATCATAAATATGCACTTTTATTTTAATCTTCAATCAGTCTTAAATCAAAAGATAGACGTTTCAACAAAAATATTCTTTATTGAAATATTTGAAAACCTGGCGGCACAGTAGAAGATAATTGTCATCACCGATAAATGGCAATAGGCTCGCCACCTATTACATGGGACCTAACATAACTGGCGAAACGTGGGTGTTAATTCACCTCTGCCTACCCCTTCGGGGATATAGGCGTGATTTATGTATGTATGTAAATATTATATATAGGGCAAGTAAATTAACTTGGGTTATTCAAGGGCAAGATCCAAGGGGCGAGCTGTGCCGAATATAAGTTTAAGGTTACACTCTGCATATGTAATTGAGATTCCTATCCCCTTCCCAAATCTTTTTATTGCTCGGGTGGACGAGTTTTATGTCGTCATTGACCTCTGCGGATCCATATTAAAAACTGCGGCGAATCGGATTCGCACGCGAAGGGTTTCGTACCATTAGCTATAAAAAACGGCAAAAAATCATGTCTGATGTACATATAAAAATCATGTCCGCTTAAATGTTAATTTTTTTATTAACAGAAATACATCATCTGTGAAAATTTCAACGTTCCAACTATCACGGTTCATGCATGAGATAGGTACAGCCTGGTGACAGACGGACGAACAGCGGAGTCTTAGGGTCTTAGGGTCCCGTTTTCCTTGGGCTACATATATACATAAATCACGCCTATATTCCCTAAGGGGTAGGCAGAGGTGAATTAACACCCACGTTTCGCCAATTAGGTTAGGTCCCATGTAATGGTGGCGAGTCTATTGCCATTTATCGGGCACGGAAATCGCATTGTACATTGCTAGGTGGTCTAAGAGGAACGCTGCTGCCCATACCTATTGCTGTTTAAACTCTTAGGGCCGATTTCACCGTCTCTAATAGGAACTGAGTTTAATAAAACTTGGTTTTGATTGATGGAAACTTGGTAGCGGAACTAAGTTTAGAGCATAAACCGAGTTCAACTTCAACTGATCGCGTTTAATTTCCGCGGTGAAATCGGCCCTTAGTCGCCTTGTACGACACCCGTGGAGAGATGGGGGTTGGTGACGATTGTATTCTGCTCTGCCGTCACCCCACGCTTTTGGATACGAAACCCTAAAAACCACATTGAGACCAAAAATGTCCGCGTGCGTCACACACCTTTTGTGACTTTAATGCGTCGAACCAGTCAATCATACCGCTCCCGGTCGTCAAATCATGCCTTATCTGTGTCAGCTTTTTATAATGTAACACAAGTGAACGTACGTATCTATCTACACCGTTCAGGAAATACCTAAAACATCAATCTCTGTAATCTCAACATTACGACAAGCCAAGTCAGTCCATTTCATAATGTGAGGTGTTGGTGGGTTGGCAAAAAAAATCCTCTCATAACGGACATACAAATTAAATAATCAATCTCGAGTTACACAATGGCGGCGTTACGTAGCATTAATATTATTGCAAATGTAACGATCTGATTGTACGCTAAAATAACGAAACCATATAAAGGTGTGAACGGAATTGGACTTTCACTCGTACCTGAACAAATATCTCATTTTTAAATTGTGGGATTTGTACCACGTACCTGGATTTTGTTATAATTCCGATATTTATACGATAGGTACGCGGTATAATTCCCTTTTTATTACAATTTAAAGATGAAAGTGACCACGTTAGCTTAAAACAAATGCTTATCTCATGTTGTGACACCCTACAGAATTAATACCGGTGAATACATATAGAGCACAATACAATTATCACCACCCCTCATTCCCTGGGTGTAAGAAAATAAGAAATAAGGTGAAAGAAAATAAGAGCGTAAGAGCCAAATGACCATTTCCACCAACAATGACTTATTCAAAAAGATTTGTACTTCATTTGAATCTTTTAAAAATTAAATTAAATTAAACCCAGTGATCTGTTTAAAGCATGAGGTACCTACCAATTGTCACTTATTTTTTCAAATATGATTTACTTTATTCACGTTCCGTTAGAAACTAAGTAGATGCATCAATCTACGAGGCTTAGTTATAGCCGAATATATATGGAACACTCAGACGTTTCACAAAAAATATACTTTCGTTTATTTTTCAATGGCTTTTGAGCCTTTATTACATTTTACAGCTTGGCAAAAAAGAGTTTTATGCGGTGACAGATGGAACTAATTTTAATTTGCATTACATATCACTGATTTGCTGTCGTACTCTGGTAGTTCAATTAACTTTTCATCCCACCATCTCGGAAAAAGCGTTTTTGCTCTTCGATATCTGAGTGCAAAAGCCGTTTTTATCCTCTAGAGGTTAAAGTAAATTTGAATTTAGAACATCGTGTGCAATGAGTTTGTGAATTCAAAACATCATTATACATATTTATTTCTACCTCCATGGTGCCGAAATTGTCATACAACCTATTTTAATTTGTTAAAAACTCAGACTCGGAACCTTCTTGGTGTACTTTTTTTGTAATTTGCTTTACGCGCGCCATTTTCTTTTCACGTCATAAATTTGTTAAAACCTAGGAGTTCCGTGACGGTCAATCAGCTTGGCGTCAATCTTGCTTTAAACATTTTGATCGTCTACAACGCTTGCTTGATGCTTGAGTCAAGCATTTAAAAGCTTTTTAGGTCTGTTTGATTTGTTTACGCTAGCAACGGAACAAAAACATACAGAAAATCAACGTGCTTGACTCAAGCTGATTGACCGTCTCGGAACTCCATTAGGGACGGTAATTTTTATTAGGTACTTACAGGTGTGTCTGGATGAATGTTGCGGGTGTGGCTGGGTAGATGGGTGGCTGTTGGAGGTGTGTCTGGGTGAATGGGTGTTTTGAGGGTGTGTCTAGGTAAATGGGTGTTTTGTGGGTGTGTCTGGGTGAATGGGTTTTTGTGTGTGTGTCAGAATGGATGGGTGAGTATTGCGGGTGTGACTGGGTGGATGTTGTGGGTGTCTGAATGGATGTTGTGGGTGTATCTGGGTGAATAGGTATTTTGTGGGTGTTTCTGGGTGATTGGGTGTTTTTTTGGGTGTGATTAGGTGTTTTTGGGTGTTTCTGGGTGATTGAGTGTTTTTTGGGTGTGATTGGGTGTTTTGTAGGTGTTTCTGGGCGAATGGGTGTTTTGTGGGTGTTTCTGGGTGAATGGGTGTTTCTGGGTGAATGGGTGTTTTGCGGGTGTTTCTGGTTGAATGGGTGTTTTGTGGGTGTTTCTGGGTGAATGGGTGTTTTGCGGGTGTTTCTGGTTGAATGGGTGTTTTGTGGGTGTTTCTGGGTGAATGGGTGTTTTGTGTGTGTTTCTGGGTGAATGGGTGTTTATTGGGTGTTTCTGGGTAAATGGGTGTTTTGTGGGTGTTTCTGGGTGAATTGGTGTTTTGTGGGTGTTTCTGGGTGAATGGGTGTTTTGTGGGTGTTTCTGGGTGAATGGGTGTTTTTTGGGTGTGTCTGAGTGGATGGGTGTGTATTGCGGGTGTGAATGTTGTGGGTGTTTCTGGGTGGGTGTTGAGAGTGTGTTTGGGTTAATGGGAGGGTGTTGTGGAAGTTTCTGGGTGAAAACAGAAACTGTTGTGATTGTATTTTTTTTTTGTATTTTGCAATTTCCTCGTTGGGGGGGATGAAAAGTGACGTGTTGCACTCGAGTACAAAGATTTTTCACCTTGTGCTCTTTTGATTCCCTCGCTATCGCTCAGGATTCTAATTTTTGAATCACTCGCTACGCTCGTGATTCAATTTTAGAATCCTTCGCTAGCTCGGTCATCAAAATTGAGCACGCGGTTAAAAAACAACTTTGCACTCACGTACAACAAATAACTATTTTCGTTTACTTTGCGATTTATTTGTATTTTAATTTATTGGCTTCAATTCAACGGTTATCTGACTAAAAATAAACTAAACAAAACAAGTGGCGCCCTCATTTTATCCAAACTCTTTTTTGCCAAGCTGTAAATTCGCTAAAGCGTCAAATTATAAAGGTAAACATATTTTTCACTTCTCATGCTCTGAAAGTGCTTATTTGTGCAGGATATAGGCTGCACAAAATCGAATTTTGTGCTCTAGAGCATTAACGTATCTACTCATAAATGTGTCTATATTAAGGCAAAGAAAATGAGCCATGCAGCCAAACACAATAAGAAATTCAGAGATAGAATTTGTTATTTTAATATTTACTTAAATTTATTTGCCTAATGTGTTTTTTAAGACATAAATGATTTAAAAATTTTAATTCAAGTAGGTACGGTAGGTTATTAAATTAATTTAAGTAAATTATTATTTCAAAATTAATTTAATACTTGGCTGTATAGGTCTGCAGCCCAAGCCCAATATCAATTGGAAAAACTTTTTTGCTTCAGTCAGTATTGAAAACTACTAATTTTAGTTTGAATTTTAAGAATGATTTCCTCGCAATTGAAGTGAAAAGCAGAGTTTCTACCTCGTCCACAAAACCATTTTTATCCTCGACATTACTATCAGCCCTCGCCTTCGGCTCGGGCCGCTAAAAGTCTCGGTCAAAAATGATTCGTTTTGTGCACTTGATGGAAAATCTACTATTATTTCATGTATAAAGGTGAACTGAGTTATAAATGTGAACTTTTTATCTGCTGCACTGAAGGCCCACTAGCTACAGTATTTAAGACGCTTTGTAGCTTACTTTTTAATCTTATAAGAATCAGTTGTCATTGCAACATTGTCTATATTACGGCTGCACCACAATTATATCAATTCAGTTAAAGGAAAAGGAAAAATGTTGATAAATTATTTACGACCGCGCCGAAGAATGGTCATTAGTTCATTACTTAACTAATAGAGATGTGCCGACTGTGACTTTGGCCGACTAGCCGATTAGTCGGCTGTAAGAAGGCTGACTAACCGGCCAACTAGTCGGCCAAGCCGATCACGTTTTTTGGGAATATCCCGAATTGGATTACGAACGGTTTCCATGACTTTCGTGATGTTTGACAGCTACAGTTAATTTTTTCAAAATTTTATTTTTTTACGCAAGTTTTCTCGCCAAAAAATTTTCTGTGACAAAACTCTCGCATTCTTAACGTCAAAAAATATGAGTTAAAGGCTTTAAATAAATAAAATTGTTTAACCAAACTATTAGCAAGAATTTTTATTTATTTATTTATATTCTTCAACATTTAAGTTCATTATTTTTATTTTAAAATAATTTAATACATCTAAAGTAAGTGTTTAGAATTTTATTATTAATTCAATATAATTTCCTCAGAATTATTAATAAAATCCCGATTTATGATTTAGACCAATGTTTTTTTGTTTTGGAGTGCAACTTCTAACAAATATTAAAAGTCGTAGAATAAATCATCTCGTTTATGATGTTAGCTATCTAGTATGCGAGATTGCTGGTGTTTTACAACTAATTCTGTATACGTTTTATTGAGAAATACATACAAAGTACGAAGCCGACTAGTCAGCGCTTTTTGCCGACTTTTCGCCGACTACAAAAGTGGCCGGATAGTCGGCTTTACCGACTAGTCGGCACATCTCTACTAACTACTTCACTTCAGGGTTCAGGGAAAATATAAAAGTAGGCATTCAGTTGTTTTACGAAATGCTCACTGTGGCTTGTGAACTCGAATTCCTCCATATAAATTACTACGACAGTAAAGCAAAATGTACCTATAGAAAATTGTAAAATAAATTTTACAATTTTAAATTTTTGATAAAACACTATAGTTTTTATATTTTATGTCCAAGTTAGCATGGGTAATGTTCAGTTCAGGGTGTGCATTATCTCTGTTACATCTTGTATAAATAAATGTCAGAAAATTTAATTTCGAGAAAACATTGTATTTCCTTGTTCGTCTTGGCACTCCGGTTTACCTCTCGATTTGCCCGCAATGATTCTGATGGCGACATTCGTGAAGGTAAAAAATCGACAAGTGAGCATCCACAATAAGTTCATTGAAAACTGAAGCGTGTTTGCATTTGATGCAACCTGGTCACGAGGTCAAGGGCCGCTTGTCGATGCAAAGTAATTTATTGCGATCGTTCAATTATACATTCATTTTTCGCTATTTGAGGTTCTCAGTTTGGATTTGGTTTGGTTGAAATACCATAAATACATAAATAAATCACGCGTATTTTTCCCCGAGCGAACAGGCAGAGGTGTAATAATACCCTCGTTTCGCCAATCATGTTAGATCCCATGTAATGAGGTAGCGAACCTATTGTAATTTGCGAGTGTAGTGTAGGAAATATTTGTTTATTTATCGGACACGTAAATCGTAGTAACACATTGCTAGGTCTCTTATAACCTGGCAATATGTTAATAAGAACCAATACTCATCACTGTCTTAACGCTTAGCGTCCTTGTGTTGCCAGAAAAATTTCAAATAATCTTGATGCGAGGATTACACCCTCAAATCACGTATCAGTATCGTATTTTGTATAGTTATAGAAGGAGTACTTTGCTGGGTACATATAACAAGACATACTGTATCGTATAGTTCTTCTTCTTCTTTTATGAATGGCAACGTGCTATGGTACAGATAGCAATTCTGAATTCGTATATTTGTTAATATTGTTAGGGCTTAAAATAATCATAAACTGAATAAGATTTCTAATTACTTTTATTACACACAAGTAGTAGTTACAATAATCATCTAGTATGACAGGAGCACAGACTAACATTCACACAGAAGCTAGCACTCCTAGCGGTATAAAGTAGAACAACATTTCCTTTTTTTTTTTATAGCAAGCAAAGACAACATTATCTTTTAGATATTATAAAATTTATCACTTAACACTCCCACTTAAATTTTAGAATCATTACTTTAATTAAGCTTCGAATCAACCCATTGTTATTCAACATAATAAAATTAAATAAAGATTAATCCTCTAGACTAACTTCTTTTATTTATTTAATGTCCTTCAGAACAACCTTAGTTTAAATTAAGTACTTGGTCTCTATTATGACAAAATTTACAAGGAGGCAAAGCCTTTGTTAAAAAGTCAGCAAGTTGATTTGAGCTTTTTACATATTGAATACTAATTATATTTTGTTCTACTTTCTCTCTTATGAAATTATACCTAACATCTATGTGCTTTGTCCTTTTATGGTAAATAGGATTATGAATAAGTTTAATGGTACTCTGATTATCGACATATAGGGTTACCGACAATTGTGGCTCATCAATATCAATTAATAACTGCCTAAGCCATAAAATTTCTTTGGCAGCTTCACTTGCAGCCATATATTCAGATTCTGTAGTTGATAATGCCACAGTATTTTGCTTTCTGCTAGCCCAAGTAACAGGTCCACCGTTCATCATAAATATATATCCTGTATTAGATTTTCTAGAATCAATATCTGAAGCAAAATCAGAATCAGAAAAACCCACTAATTCTTTATCACAATTGTAAGTAATACAAAAATCTTTTGACTTTAACAGGTACCGAATAATTCTTTTAACAGCATGGACATGATCTTTGCTAGGATTATTTAAATATCTACTAACTATATTTAATGAATAAGAAATGTCAGGCCGAGATACTATTGACAAAAACATCAGGGCTCCCACTGCTTCCCTATATGGGAAATCAATAGCACCCTCATTATCATTCCTTTTTAGTATCACATTACTGTCAGTAGGGGTATTACAAGGATTGGCATCAGACATGTTGAATCTATTTATAATTTGTTCTATATACTGTTTTTGACTTATAGTAATTATTCCTTCATTTTTAGTTATCTCCATGCCAACAAACATATTCAAGTCCAACTCTTTTATCTTAAAATTTTGTTTTAAATCATTTATAATTTGCAACAATATATTTTTACTTTTTGACAATAATAAGGCATCGTCTACATACAAAATTAAGATAACTTTATAATTATTAAAACGACCAACAAATATACAATTGTCAGAGTTACACATTTCAAAACCATAAGTAGTTAAGAAAGAAGAAAATTTTTTATTCCAACAGCGAGATGACTGTTTTAAGCCATATAAGGATTTGATTAACTTACAAATTTTTCCAGACTCTGCATGGACACCCTCAGGAACTTCCATATAGACATCCTCTGACAACTCACCATACAAAAATGCTGTTTTTACATCAAATTGTAGAAGTTCATAATTTTTCTGAGCTGCAAGAGATAATATAATTCTAATTGAGTCGTATCTTGTTGTTGGTGAAAATGTTTCCTTATAATCAACATCTTTAATTTGTGTAAACCCACGTGCACAAAGGCGAGCTTTATATCTTTCTATATTACCATCTGAATTTCTTTTCACACAAAATACCCATTTTGAAGACACTGTTTTTTTATTATTTCTATCTACGAATTTCCAAGTTTCATTTTCTTCTAGTGACTGTAATTCTTCGCTTATAGCTTCCTTCCATTTATTACTATTGTTACAATTTACAGCTTCTTCATATGTAGTAGGTACATCACACTCAATGAAATTTACTTCCATATTCCTATTATTTCTAGGTCTCAGTGTAATATTTCTCTCATCATCATAAGAAATTATTTGTGAAGGCTGGAATGTCACATCGTTGGGATCGTCTTGTGTTTCCACACTTTCAAAGCTAGTTTCTGAAGTACTTTGATTGTCTCCAGGTGAAACTGGTATATTTTGTATGCCTTCAACTCGTTCTTTTTCATCACAAATAGAAATTGAAGTGGTATTTTTTCTCAACACTGGTATGTTGTTCTCATTGAAGTATACATTTCTACTAATTGTTATCTTCCCACTTTCAGTATCAAACATTCTATAATTTTCATTTTCATAGCCTACTAATATTAATTTCACACTCTTTTTATCTAGTTTTCTTCTTCTTTCATCAGGTATATGAACATAACCCTCTGAACCAAAAACTCTGATGTGTTGAAGGGCTGGTTTCTGTCCATTCCACAGCTCATAAGGTGATACATCTTTGGTTTGAGTTGAAGAACTTCGATTTAATAAATAAACTGCACAGTTTACTGCCTCAGCCCAGAGATTCAATGAAATATCACGAGAGTACAACATGGATCTTGCGCTTTCCATAATTGTGCGCATTTCTCTCTCTACTCTGCCATTCTGTTCGGGCGTGTAAGGTGCTGTGCGTTCATGAACTATTCCTTCACATTCCAAATAAGATTTAAATTCATTGTTAATATACTCACGACCATTGTCAGTATGCAATATACCAGTGCCATGACCAAATTTATTTCTCACTATTACATTATATTTCTTAAAGCAATCCAAGACATCACTTTTGTGTTTGATTATAAAGACATGTCTGTAACTGGTGGCACCATCTTTAAACAACACAAAATATCTTGCTCCAGATACAGATGTATGTTCTACAGGTCCACACACATCACTATAGGTTAAATCACCAGGTTCACATTTTCCTCTAGAAGATTTATGAAAAGGTAAGCGGCTTCTTTTGCCATATTGACATGCCTCACAGACAAAGTTGTCATCATCAGTCAATTTTAATGGAATTGCGCCATTCTTGCTCATGTTTTGAACTTCCTTCAAGTTTAAATGTCCCAAACGTTCATGCCAGATTTTTAAACTTGACTGCGCTAAATTACAACCTATTTCAACTATTGTTTTAATATTTACTTCATAAAGATTATTTTGTTTCAATGCTGCAGTCATAACAACAATATTATCTTTTAATATTAAGGCCTCATTGTACTTCTTAATAATAACATATCCTTTTCTTGTTGCCATACCCTCTGAAAACAAATTCCTTCGTAGCTCTGGCACATAAAGTACATTTTCTATAATATTTTTCTCCCACTTGCCATTAACACATGTATTAATCAAAATATTTCCATGACCTTGCACCACTAGTTCTTTCTTATTTCCCAATCTCACTGTTGTATCATTACTATTCTGGCCATAATTTTGTAACTCACAAAAATAATCACACCTGTACGACATGTGTGCGGATGCACCACTGTCAAGAATCCATTTATCAGCATCGGCTTCAGAATGTAAACATTGCTCTGCACTGAATGCGAGCATCTTTTGCTCTTGAGGTTTCTTCTCAGACTTCTTTGGGGCTCGACAATCTCTTGCGAAATGCCCTCTCTTGTTACAGTTATAACATACAAAACGATGCTGATTATGTTGGCCAGATGTTGAACTTTTGTGCATATTTTGATTTTGGTTTTGAAATTTTCCTTGTGTTTTCGAATGTTTCATGGCTAATAAAGCACTCTCGGATTCTTCTTCATTTGTCAAGCTTGCTTCCTCATCTAATAATCTGGCTGTTAAGTTCTGTAATGTTTGTGAATGTGGGTCTAGCGACAGCCATGCTTGACGCAGAGAGCGATATTTTGAAGGTAGTGTACTTAATATTTTTGTCATAATTGCTGTATTACTAATTTCTTCGCCTGTCTCTTTTAATTGTTTAGCCAAGTTCTCTACTTTGGAAATATGCTGTGCAATACTGTCCGTTAATGACATCTTATACTGATAAAATTTCTCATGCACCATCATTTTGTTTAGCTCTGATTTTTGTTCATAAATTGACTCCAACTTTGTCATCACGTCTTTTGCCGTTTCACAATTTTCTATCAACGAGATTTGATTGAGATCCATAGAGGAGGTTAATAAAAACATGGCCATTCCGTCATTTTTGTCCCACTGCGTCGTATCACCCACTCTGGGTTTTTCTTCATAGATATTTAAACCTTTCGCTTTCAAGGCACACTTTACTTGAAATTTCCACTGTCGGAAATCCTTGCCATTAAACTTCTCAACTCTCATTGAATTTGTGACTTCCATGATAGGTTTTTTTTAATTTTATTCACTTTCGAACACGTGCGAAATTATTCCACTTTCTTTATAGTTCTGCTCTTTACTCAATTTATAATATAGCGTACCCTGGGCCCATAACCTATTGTTAGGGCTTAAAATAATCATAAACTGAATAAGATTTCTAATTACTTTTATTACACACAAGTAGTAGTTACAATAATCATCTAGTATGACAGGAGCACAGACTAACATTCACACAGAAGCTAGCACTCCTAGCGGTATAAAGTAGAACAACATTTCCTTTTTTTTTTTATAGCAAGCAAAGACAACATTATCTTTTAGATATTATAAAATTTATCACTTAACAGTTAACTACTAAAAGGGAATATTTTGCTGGGTATACTGTCATGTGTACTCAGTACAAGTACCCAATTTTTTCGACTGTGTGTCACTCTTGCCTACCTCTCCCCTGCGTTACTAGTTTCAATTGCTAGTCACTTGGGCGTCTATGTGCAATGGATCAATACTATGAATGGGCAGCTGCTACCAATTCGGATGGGCAGTCGTATTTCATCTGTCCTCGGTCGCAGCTACCCAAGGATGCGTTGCAGCAACGTTTGCGCAATCCCGAGGAAGAGTCAAACCACTGCCAATTGCTTGGCAGTCGTCAATTACTTTGATTCACTTCATAACTCTATGGGCTATTAGTCACGCTCGGTTGGACTCAGATCCGTAGTTCAAATGGTGAAAAAAAAAAACACAGGGCTATTTTTAAGACGCTAATTACCTCAAAACCACTGTAATATCTCATCATTTTTTTTCGAAGGAGGTTAGTTTGTTTTTCGGCGAGGGACCGGACCTAACGGCGGCTACCGGGTTTTTTAGAGAAGGTGGACTACTTTAGGTTTTCAAGCCTTGCAGCCGAGCATTCTCTGCGGGGTTTCTCAGAGGCAGGCAGTTCCGCTGCCGAAGTGTCTCGCCGGGTGCTTAGAAACATATTTTAGAAGGTTCTATGCAGGAATTAGTTTTATTGATGTTTTGAGCTTTACAAAGAATATTGAGATAAGAAAAAGTTCGAAATATTATAAAAGTCTTGATGGTGGAATCGAAGTCGCGTCCTCTCTGCAATCCTGGCAGATGCCTATACCACTCGGCCACTATATCTGCTCGGATTGCAGAGGACGCGGGTTCGATTGCCGCATCAAAACTTTAATTTTTCAAACTTTTTCTTACATTTTGTAGATACATCTATACTTATACATTAAGACATACATACATTTATAAAATGTTCAAACTAAAATAAAAGTAATTGTTTTGAGCGTTATTTGTAGAATTAAATTGGATTTGTACTACGACCAATTAGAAGAACGAATTAAAATTAAAAGTTAGCCAAATAAATTACAATAACTAGCTTGTTTCTTACGAGTGGTCCTGTGGCTATAATCTCGTTAAAATATAAGCAATTTTACCCAGGAAGCAACACTTAGGGCCTGTTTCACAATAGACAGCTAAGTTCGAAGTAGCTTTCTTGGCAGTTCCTCAGAACTTACTTGTCGATTGTGAAACAGGCCCTTAATAAAATATATTAAAGTTTCTAAATATTTCTTACACTCACACCAGCTATCAGCATTGCCCAAAGTAAGCACCTTAAACTTGTGTTATAGTACTTGTGTTGTCACAGTCGCAGGCAACTAATTGAATTCGGAATTTCATAAAATGTCTACTTTATGAAATGCCAAATTCACTGAATTCTGCCAAATCTACTAGATGGCTAACATACATCATATTTTAATTTAAACTCATATAATCATTATATTAGTTTAAATAATTATAATTAATATTCACACTACAATTTCGCAGAATAACCTTATCAATGATTATTAGGTATTAGCTTTACAAAAGACCTGATTTATTTATTTTCTTTTGTACCCGACCGATCTTATTCAACACCGTAATAGGTCGAAAGATATAATTATAAACCAACAATACAAGAGCAAAACTATTGAACACATAACTTGAACTTGATAACAAACAATTCGTGACATAAAAGCGGTATTCATTCATTATGGTACATTTAAATCACTTTCTATGTAGGTACAAAGGGGACCTTGACATGCATTTTTCATGTATTGAAAATAAGCGAATACCTAGTCACATTTCGCAAGCGATCTATCGATAGTAGACAGCGATGTATCGATAACTTATGTGTAATGGCTGCGTTTTGTAATCGGACTGAACATAGGAAGAGTTTAGACCTTGCACTGAACTGATAACAGTGTAACGTTAAATTCATTGGAATTAATTGCATGGTGATCAACAGTAATTTGTTTTAGAATACTAAGGGCCTGTTTCACAATCGACAAGTAAGTTCGAAGTAGCTTACTGTGCAGTTCAATTGACATATATTTCATATTACAACTGTCAAATGATCTGCGAAGTAAGCTACTTAGAACTTACTTGGCGATTGTGAAACAGGCCCTTAGGCTGGTGTTCACCAACACATAAACAGACGATTATTTGACATTTTTCTGTATGGGAGAATTTTCAAAAACTGCCGGTTATATTTTAATCGTTTGATTTACGTGTTGGTGAACTCGGGCCTAAGTATGGAATGGTCTTCCATGCTGGCCTGGGAGCGAAAAAACAACGTAGAATGTGCCAGCCCCGACTAACTTCAGGAATGTCGTAAAAGTCAACTGAAAGAGATTGCTTGATGTAGACCAATAAGCACCATATGGTGAAGGGCAAACCTCCAACAACAGCATACCCAAAGAGGGTTGGTGTCAGGCAGGTGGTCGGCCGTTAAACCTAACCCAAAACCTTAAGCAATATGAATTGGAATGTTGTCATACCAATTATTTTCTCGATTCATTCGTCTCTCTACATTGTCCTTTCCGTCTCTTTTCTATATATTCATTCATCACTATCAGCTTACTGGTGTGATGGATAATATAAATGGAAGGTGAAACATACTGCGGCGACCTCAGGTAAACAAGAAGAAGAAAGCTGTTGGAATACATACATACCAGTGGCGGAGCGTCCATATAACCCGATTCCCAACAGCCGTACCAAACGAGCGAGCATAAAAAAATCATTACCATAATTCAAGTACAATACCATTTTATAAGCAAATAAAAAAAATCCATCAATATAATCTTATCATAACAGTATTAAACGCGCGCGAAACAATATGCAACACAGGTACATACAATTCGCTCCCGCTCTCTAGATTCCTTCAACTAACTCGCTCAACATCGAGTTATGGACGCCTGCTATACAGCGCCTGCACGCACACAGACAAGCGTAGTCTTGTCAGGCGCACGCAACGCGAAATAGTACCTAAAGTTTGCCTACAAGCCGGCATCAAGCCGGCATTTCGGCAGCCTACGCGCTTATGCATCGATACACTACGACACACGCACACATTAGTAATAAACTCCCACGAAAACAAGTTCCGTCAAAAGTAAATATTTTAGATCTTATTGCAATAGCCATAAAAACGGAATTTCTTTTGTGAACTGCAGTCAATATCGCGGTCGTGCGCCGCTCCTGCAAGCCGCTCCGGACCGGGTTGAATCGTCCTTCCCTTATTAACACGGCTTTTGTTTGTATAATGATCTCTCTTTCTGGCTGTATAAAACAAAGCACAAGCACGCAAAAGTGGCAACGTAGTTCTCCGCTTCGCCACTAGATGGCGTTGAACAGTTGTAGCCGTGTCCTAGCAGGCGGTGTTAAAAGTTAATGCTTAAACCATAAGAGGCTTCATATAGTTGTGGCTTGCCTAACTTGTTTTTTCACGCCACGCCACTGATACATACATAAATCACTCCTATATCCCCGAAGGGGTAGGCAGAGGTGAACTAGCACCCGCGTTTCGCCAATTATGTTAGGTCCCATGTAATAGGTGGCGAGCCTATTGCCATTTATCGGGCACAAAAAGTCGCAGTACATTGCTAGGTGGTATAAGAGGAACGCTGCTGCCCATTCCTCATTACTGCTTTTTCCTTAGTCGCTTTGTACGACACCCACGGGAGAGATTTGGGGTGGTGACAATTGTATTCTACTCTGCCGTCGCCACACGGCTGTTGGAATGGATAGATACTATTGTGTCAAAAAATTATAAATCAGTATCATTATTCACTCCAGAGCAGATTACTATTCTCATACCCTTTATTTACCTCTCCCGCGGGTACAAGGTGACTAAGCGATAACTTAAAAACAAACTATTCTAGGGTAGGGTATATTGTACGTTATAAGAATGTCATCAGTAATTACTATACTATAATAAAACATAATAGGTATTGTGTGACAATGCAGTTGTATGTAATCAAGTGTTCCATTTCACAATACCCAAGGAGCTAAGGTTATTTTCATCTGTCATTGTCTAGAAAAAAGAAATTCATTTACACTCCAACCAACAGTTGGATTCACGATCGAATTTACACTGAAAATTTTGCAAACACGTTACGGTTGAAACGTTGGCAAATATTTTTGAATTTGTTCAAGGCGGCTCTAACATAATGTTACCAAATATGGCTGGGCAGAGAGAGAAGTTAGGGTGACAAAGGTAAGTGTTGACATGTTGTGATGGGATCTCGTAAACCTACACATGGATCACAAGTCCCAAGCGCTGCCACTGATCCACTATGGACCGGCACCCGCTCGGTGAACCCATAGAATGCTTAGAGTTTTCGTCACATAATGTATCAAAGTAAAGACAGTGTAGAACAATCCCATTTCCCTTCATCATAGTTGACAGTACCAGCCATACATACATACATACATAAATCACGCCCATATCCCCGAAGGGGTAGGCAGATGTGAATTCTCACCCGCGTTTCGCCAATTATGTTAAGTCCCATGTAATAGGTGGCGAGCCTATTGCCATTTATCGGGCACAAAAGTCGCAGTACATTGTCAGGACGGTAGTATAAGAGGAACGCTGCTGCCCATTCCTCATCACTGATTTATCCTTAGTCGCCTTGTACGACACCAACGGGAGAGATTTGGGATGGTGACAATTGTATTCTACTCTGCCGTCACCACACGGCTAAGTACCAGGCAGTAACAGGCAGTACCAGCCACACAACAAATATTAAATGGAATACCTATAGTACCTAAGAAATCAAATAAGTCATACTTAATAGTATGTGTTGCGGACTCGCGAATTTTTTTACTTCGCTACCAAAGTAAAAGTTTACAATACAATATAATTAATTTGTGATGTCAACATCTGTCATCCGCTAGGCCGTAGTTGTACACTTTTTTAGAAACATTGAAGTATATTCCCAATTAATATCCGCATTATTGCTGTGTTGCACTCCGTTTTATTATTATTATAATGCTTTATCAACAAAAAAACATGCCATCAACACAAAATAGTGACCCGAACGGCAACAATAAAGAGAATGAACAAACACAATATCATGTTTATTTACAAACACGTTGAAAAACAAAGCAGTTGTTTGAAATTCTTAGTCCATAAGACTACACCGTAACAATATATAATAACAAATAAAATGTTACATAATAACAATCCTGAGAAAAAATCACTACTGCATACTGCATTCATTCACTGGGATTGTTTTAATGTTATTCATCTGTTTCAGTGTTATGGGAAATTTTGATTAGGTACCGATTATATTCCATATGAAACGAAACTACGCCAGCCCGCTAAGATTCGTTAATTGCAATTTTGAACCAAATTTTAAATTATATTAAAAATTTACGAAAAGACCACGCGGTGGACCGCTACTGCCAGTGCCATGGATGGCGCGGTGTTTTCATGAGCGGATGAATGAAAAAATATTACACCCTTAACTGGGGAAGGAAAGCGACTGATTACGGACGAGGATGTAAGTTAATAATAATAAAAACTTTATTGCCAAAACACTTAAACACTAGTACATTTCTTGTGAGATCCACACTAGGCAAGCCTGTATCGTAGGTCTCAATACGAATTCCAAAAAATAAAAAAGACGGCTCTTATCTAACTACTAACATATTCAAGCTTAAATTTAATTGGTTTAATTTGTTTATATATAATAATATATAAGTACATAGACACATAAATATACATAGTAAACATAAATAAATAATAGATACAGATACAAAATAAATAAAATATAGGATAAAATAACTTGCAGGATAAATACAAATTTTTGTATATTTTATGTCATCACACGATCACAAAGTTACTAAAACTATGACCAAATGGCCAACAAGTTCTCCGTATCCAAGTAACTTAGTGAAGTCAATAAACTGAAGATAAGGTTCTTAGCCTCAAAGACTGAACATGTTTTTATGTCACAGTACTTCAGTATTTTATTGTATACAAATATACCTATAAAAGGCTGAAAATGTTGCGCAAAACGTGTGTTCACATATACAGGAGGCACTTTAAAAGTTCTTTGTCTCAACATATTCCTGTAATCTCTAGAGTTAAGTACACTTCTGTAGGTTAGAAGTAATACTCTAGAGATAAATAACTGGCGCACAGTGAGAACTGTTGTCTCCCTGTATACAGAAGAAGTGGCGTATCTAAACGGTTTTTTTAACATAGTTTTTAAGACTGATCTCTGAGCTCTCTCGACTTGTATCATATCTGTTTTATGCGAACCACCCCAGACTGCAATACAATAATTCAAAAAGTGACTGGCACAGTGCGTAATAAATAGTTTTTAGAGTGTGAAAAGAAGCGACCTCACGCAATTGTCTCATAATATTAATAATTTTACTTTTACTCTGAGCTCTCTCGACTTGTATCATATCTGTTTTATGCGAACCACCCCAGACTGCAATACAATAATTCAAAAAGTGACTGGCACAGTGCGTAATAAATAGTTTTTAGAGTGTGAAAAGAAGCGACCTCACGCAATTGTCTCATAATATTAATAATTTTACGTACCCTACCTGATAAACTGCTAATATGTTCTTTAAAATTTAAATTTTGATCAAGAATAACCCCAAGATATTTAATTTTGTTTTCTCTTTGTATAAATTTGTTACAAAGTTGATCAGAGTGCATTTCGATGGAAAGCAGACTTCGTGGTGGTGCAGAGTGAAGGGTCTTATGAAAACATATGAATTTAGTTTTTTGTGTATTGAGTGTTAGAAGATTTTTTTGAAGCCATTCAAATACCTTGTTCATGCCAAGCTCAGCAGTTGAAAGAGTATCCTTCCAGTTAGTCCCATGAAACAAAATTGCTGTATCATCGGCATAACATATTAATTCGCCCTTATTCAAGGGCAAAGTGTGGATAGTATCCATATATAGAGCGAATAGTATTGGTCCTAAGATACTGCCTTGGGGAACGCCAAAAGACACTTCTCGTAAACCATTAACCCGACCAAAAACTCTCACACCCTGTTTCCGATTTTCTAGGTAACTTTTAAACCAGGATAGAGGAGTTCCTCTGAAACCAATATTTTCAAGCTTTTTCAACAGTAATGAAAAGGAAACAGTGTCAAAAGCCCTGGCTAGGTCAAGAAAGACGCCTACGCAGCATCTTTTATGGTCCAAATGTGTAGAAACTATCGATGTAAGGTGTAATACTGCATCCTCTGTAGATTTGCCCTTTCGAAAACCGTATTGCCTAGCTGATATTAGGTTGTTTTTATTTATACACTGCAAGAGGCGAATGTTTACAATTTTCTCGAGTAATTTAGAGAACACAGTTAATAATGAGATAGGTCGATAATTCTGTGGCTGGTCGCGAGTTCCAGATTTATATATTGGACTGATGGTAGCAATTTTCCAACAATTTGGAACAACGCCACTTTCTAAGCTCATGTTAAATAATATAGTTAACGATTCTACTAATGCTTTCCTTATATCCTTTATAAAATCATTCTTGAGTCCATCAAAACCAGGAGATTTTCCTGAGTATGTAGTTTTAAAATCTGAAGCCCACAATTTTGTATTAGACCTTCTTTACTGCAACCTTATTTAAAAAAACCGGCAAACGATGCAAAGACCTCACGGCCAGCAGCCTAGTCCTTTAAAAAACACAACTAAGGAAGTGGCCGTGAAAACGAAAAGTCCAAAAAAAATTTTCTGAGGATCATAAAATTATTTTTCTAAAAAAATATATTACAGATATACAGATTATTTAGAATCATTTGAAACTTTCCTAATAGAATTCTATATAGAAATCTTGAAATTATTTTTTTAATTCGCAGTGCATAAAAATCCAAACCAAATCTTACTAACTACTAAAGAGAGCGCGCTTTGACTTAAATTAAAAACAATGCGGAAATAGCTAGATTAAGGATAGGAATAGCCAAATGTAAAGTACGTTTGACCGTAGAATAGATCTATATAGGATTAGCTATCGTAAAATTAATGATATTATTATGAGACGTCATGGGAAATAACATAAGGCTACTGCTACTGGAAAATCGTTGCGGAAACAGACATAGAAATTAGGCTTCGAAATTAAGACCATTAGCTACTTGGCCTACTTGCTTAAAAAACCCAATTGAATAATATATAAAAATAACCTTAGAGGATATTTCGCACGTTTGTTATTTAAAAGGCATTTTCAAGTTCAAGGCATTAAGTATTTATAATAAAATTTAAAAATAAACATAGAATGTTTCCCGAGTTTCCCGATTCACATTTAACAAAGAATAGCTTAACGCGAACACTTTGTACGAATGAACCCTAAAATAATCATATTATTATCTACCTCTAATTCAATAAAAAGACATATTTGTTAATATTATCAACGAAATAAGGCAAAGATTACTGAAAACCGCTCTTTTTCTTTGTATGGGTATGGCATTTCTTTACTTTAATGATAGTTTTCCTAACTTTTATATAGTTATGAAATAAAAATTAAAATAACAAACAAGGCAAGTACTAAAAGGAGGCTATAAACTATAAGAAGGCTTTGTTAGCCTAGAAGGGAGTTCTCTGCATAGAGCTCAAATTTATATGACAATAAATCTCGGCACTATATTGATACCATCACGCGACGGATTGCGAGTGAAATGGCAAAGGTTACAGTGTACAAATGCTGGTTCAGAATTAAAAAATATTGGTTTCTTTAGAACTATATGCACCTTAACTCCAATTTTTTTATAGAAAATATTATTTTGAGGTATCTTCATCATTACCACACATTTCGCCGCGCCTACAACTAAAATGAGTTCTGAGTCTTACCGAGGAATCCAAAAGGATAAAGACCCGACCGTGAAACTTGTGTATTTTTGTTCAATTCATGAAAATATATATTATTTTTGTAAATTTAATTTTATTTGATTATATAACAAATCTAATATATAAAAATCTCAGTGTCAGTGTTTGTTATCGAACTCCTTTGAAAGGTCTTAACCGAGTTTTGTTTATTTTTTTTTTGTGTATATTTGGTAGCGCTCTGAGAATAGGTCGGTTTTATAGGTAAGCTATTTTTTTGCCGATCCAAGTAATATTAGATACCAAAAAGAGGTCACAATATTATAGAAAAATTATGTGATGACTTTTTTATTATAACTCAAATAATAAGACTAGGAAAATAATGGCAAATATCATTTTTTTATTAAGTAAGGTATATTTATATAAATTAGCGATAGCTGTAAACAGATCTTATTTAAAAGACTCGAGTTCTCAAGTCACGTTGTGTAGACTGAACAGTCATCTCACTCACTAACAAAATTTAGCTCTCATTTACTCGCAAAAGTTGAGTCTTGCAATTTGAGCACAACTACAACAAAAAAGAATCATTATAGTATATGTCACACCTGGGGGCCTACAGCCTAACTCGATTGCTAAAGAAAAAGCTATAGTTATTCTGCTATAGGTATTCTGTCATTTTGCACCTAATGTACCCAAACCATTAGCGATAGCTTTGAACGAATGATCACCGAATGATTTTGTATCAATTTGGCACAAAATCCGTACTGTCTAAAAATTCAGGATGGCTGCTATAGCCGAAAGCAGTGCATTGCTATATAGCTATCATCAGCAATCGAGTTAGGCGGTAGGCTCTCTGATCATAAAGTAGACTTTTCCGCCCGCTACCCGTACGGAAAATCCCACTTCTTGGTCAGGGGGTGACATACAACTATGGTTTACCTCGGGCGATAAAAAATTCAAATATTTGCGATCTCAGACATTCTCTGTTGTATCGCCCTTGATATATAATCTACTATTTTTACAAAACACACCGGCGGCATTAATCATTCATTTCATACGCCTGAAAAGCACCGAGCACCAACGCGGAATGTTACGTGTCATTACGGCGAATCATGCACGCTAACACCATGACAAAAATATCGTTCACCGGGAATATTAATTAAGCAGTGAGCCTATTTGTATGTGAACTCAGTTTTTACTTAGATACCTACCCATTTTATTTATTATTTAGATTATTCGATTTTAATTTTAACATTATATAAATGTTAGAATAATTAGTACAAAGATTTTGGTGGTTAGAAAAAGAATTTCGAAAAATTATGGTCTTGAGGCGGGAATCGCTACAAACATTTTGGTGGTTAGAGAGTGTCTTGGGTGGCCGAGCGGTCAGGCACCTGCCCGGATAGCAGCGGACGCGGGTTCGATTCCCGCCTCAAGACCATAATTTTGCGAAATTCTTTTTCTAACCACCAAAATCTTTGTATTATTTAGATTTTTATTTTAAAGTTATATATAGAACACGTTACAGAAATAACGCAAATCCTGAGTAGTATTATGTCAAGCTAATATGCTAACTGCCACACTCAGAGACGTCAATTAACTTTAATTAGTACTTAATGCCAAAAAAATCATTTATATCTAGACCATGCACCCGGCAAGAATAGCGACTAGTTTTGAATTGTCATTTTTTGACATTAAGTACTCATTAATGTTAATTGATGTCTTTGAGTGCGGCAGTTAGTCATTTAAACACTAGTGCTATTAAAACATTTAAATTGTTGAATATTTTATTTCTTCCCCAAAACAATTGTTCAATCAAAGCAAAAAGTATGGAAAACTTGAAAATTAATTCTGCAGTTTTGATTTTTTGATATCACCATAGTTTTTATATGACAAAGTTAGGATGGGTAGTGGTTTATTAGCTTTATTTTATTACATTTTTTTATAAAGGTACGAAAAAATATTACAAAGAAAAATAGGTCAGAAAAGTTCGAAAAATTCGGGAATCGAACCCGCATCTTCCGCAAGCCAGGCGGCTGCCTGCATCAAGCAAGACTATAATTATTCGAACTTTAGCCGACCTATTATACTTTGTAATAATAAGTACTCATTAAATTTTTGAAAAATTGTAAATTTCGACATCGCTCCTCAATTTAAGAGGATTGTGAATATTGGTGAAGCTTTAGTACCAAAAGCAATAACTTTTTTTTATATAAAATTATATAATATAAAACTATGTTCGTATTTGGCCGTGTGGTGACGGCAGAGTAGAATACAATTGTCACCACCCCAAACCTCTCCCGTGGGTGTCGTAGAAGGCGACTAAGGATAAATCAGTGATGAGGAATAGGCAGCAGCATTCCTCTTATACCTACCAACTAGCAAAGTACTGCGACTTTTGTGCCCGATAAATGGCAATAGGCTCGCCACATGGGACCTAGCCTAATTGGCGAAGCGTGGGTGCTAGTTCACCTCTGCCTACCCCTTCGGGGATATTGGCGTGAATTATGTATGTATGTATGTATGTATGTTCGTATTACGAAATATATTATTGCATAAGATAAAAGTTGTTAGCATCGAAATATCTTTGTTTTTGACATAAAAACTTTTAAATAGAAAAACGTCGTAGACTTAGATTAGGATGTTCTGAATTTTTAAAAATTTAATTGAATTTAAAAGACACAACATTTTCTCATTTTGTAAAGTTTTAGGGGAGTGAAAACGTTATCGCTCAAGGCAAATATTCAGAAAGAAAATGTAGGCATTACTCGCGTCGCGTATCGGCACTTCACAATCCTCTTAATTTTGCTCTTATGATTCGGAAATTACTAAAGCAATTTCGTCCACGGTTGAGCCGAGAGTAACAATTACTGTTTATGCAACTTGGAGGTTATACCGGCTCCTGTAGACGGGTAGGGTCAATCATCACGATAAAAAAAAACCACTCATTAGTTCGTAGCGCATCACTATGAAGATGCTACGGACACGATATTATAATGATCAAAATGTAAACAATTTACAACACGTAACAGAAATAACGCACACCACTACCCATGCTCACTACTATACAAATCATGGTGATATAAAAAATTCAATACTTTTTTTCACACATTTTGTTTCACTGACCGATCAATTTGTACCGGGCATAGTAAAACATATAACAATTTCCATTTTTTTTTTTTCATGAAACACCATAGTATTTTAATGACTATGTTAGTATTTTGCTTAAAGAGATCTCCCGAACAAAAGGAAGATGCCGTTTGGAAACAACTAATTTCAATATTAGTGTAGCATTGAAACGAAGTGGGTACATTTAGAAAAACCAACTAAAGTCACCCACATATTACTAATATTTTTGTTGATTGTTTATCGTCTTCTGTTTTGGTTCAACGTTACAATTGGTCAAATGAGCACTAAAAACATTAAATTCAACCAGCATTATTTTAAAGTGCAAAATCTGTTGTTTACGGTTTGCAATCCGAAACCGAAACACGCAGTAAAATTCACCTGCGAAATTTCGCACCGGACACTGATGGCTGCTGTTTATTTAATTACGCTAATTGTTTGTCCCGATGCGGAAAGCGGAAATCGAACCCGCGTCCTTCGCAATCCGGGCACAAGCCTACCATGCCACTCAAATAATTTTACAAATTTTTCCCAACTACATTTACTTGGTAATGTTTTTTTAACTTTTTTAAAACCGTTCAAATAATACGCTAACTGTTTTACTTGTTTTTTAAAATTCGTGCATAAAAACCACTTACGCGGGGTGTCCGACACATCCTCGTCCATGATGGCCATTTTGCTGGGCCGCTTGTCATCCTCCGACTTCAGCCCCATTTTCACTGCGGGCGTTAAAAAAAAAACAAAATGTCAAAAAGCGCGCGTTTCCCGCACCGAACACACTGTCCACTGCTACTTTTGCCCTATGTTCTTGATCGGGGTCCGCATGAGACGTGTCGAGTTACGCGCGCGCGTCGTAAATCGTCGTCATGTCGCGACAGGTGAGGCATGCGGTTCACGCGCAAAGGTTGCAACGACTGTCGCGGCACAATGGCCAACTTTGTTTTTAAGCGGGCACGCTCCGCATGGCGGGCCCTACTACTGTAACTGCCGCAGAATCGTCTACACGATTCGAGAGATCGTAGTACGGGAAATTTCAACAGTCTTGCTTTCGGCAGATAGTGAAGTACTGGCGTCTTCGTAGTATATTTGTTTCACGGAGGGTTTTATAATAAAAACCAAAACAGTGCCTTAAAAATGCTGTTATTGGAGCAAGCGGAGCTCCATTGGTGTTAAAAAGTCGTATAAAGACAGTACACTCATATGAGAGCTCACAAGATGACAGTGAATATTGCTCTTCCTAATCATTATGAGTGAAACTCGTAGCAGTTTAGGTAAAAGGTAAAATTAAGATAGCGATGAGTAATGGGGCCGCATAGTTATAATATACTGGGATTTACGTGCCCGTTAAATGGCAATAGGTACGCTACTATTACATAGGACCCAACATCATTGACGAAACGTAGGTGTTAAATCACCTCCGCCTATAAATAAATAGTCTTGCTGTACTCCTACGTACGGCAGCTCTTTCTACAACGCAACCTTAGGGTAGAGTAACGTAAGAAATTAAAACAAAGGCGGGATAGTAATGCACTAAGAAACAACAGAAATAAATGTGATATAATGAAAACTGTAAGTGTTGAGATTTTAAAGATTTTCAATACTGCGATTGTTCAAACTGAGCAATGTTCGCCAAGTTCAGTCATGGGGATGGATGACCAAAAATATATTATCTCGAGGTTCTCGATACTCATTAATCCACTGGGCTAACGTAGTGGGTTATGTACGGCCAACTATGATCCATCTTCCTCCCCCCGTAGCACGAGATGTGGAGAAAATCCCCTCGGTGAAAAGAATTTTTTTTCCTCTCGCTCTAACTCTCGCTGAATCACCAGACACAGACAGACGGAAGAGATGGGGGTGGTGACAATTGTATTCTGCCGTCACCACACGGTCAAAGCATGGTGACACATCGGAATTTTCATTGTCTTTAAATAAAAGCTCATTGAACTAAATGTGTATAATATTATAAATTATCAATTTAAAAAAATACAATCAATCATAAGATAAAATGTCACAAGACAAATCTCAACAAAAATTTTATCACAACTCCGCAGACGAGAACTGATAATTTATAACAAGACACATCTTTTGTTCAGGATTTTCATGAATGAAAATATTTCGGCAATAGTGTTAACTAATTATGTTAATAATACGATTAGTCAAGGTTTAGTGTGGAAAGAAAGAGTGGGCCCTGGAGGGAAAGTAGCTTAAATCTTTAAAATAGCTCAATTTACTGAAAGGAAACATTCCTTAATTTTTAAAAAGAAACATAACTGCATTCACAGAATTCTCAAAAAGCTTACCCGAACCGTGTATCGAACCATGTAAAAATTTTAACACTTACCATTTTATTTGACTAATCGATCAGAAACATAGGGTCTTAGATTATAAAATACTATGAAATCTAACATTTATTTTACTCCCGTATCTAATCAAACCTTTATTTTATTATTGTTGCTCGCGATTTCTGTTGGTTAAATATGGAAGTTTAAAAATGGAACGTTTAATATGTTTACGGTGTGGCATTTTAAGCCAATTTTGAAATTCGAACGAACATCATAATTTTTTAACATAATTATGCCACTATTTTGTGATATTGCTACGTTTAATTATTAAGGCCAGAACCTTAAATGCTGGCTGCTCCAGTGTGATACATGCAAACCCCGCGGCAGGATACCTTAATCACAAAACAGAGAAAGTAGTTTTACTGTTCTGTGCCTATAATGCTCTTCAAACCACCAGTCTCACACTGTAAACCCTGTAGGTATATTTTGAAGTTATTAATTACACTTTCATGCAAATAACCAAAGATTTTATCTTTCATTGTAATTTATTTATATTTAACAATAGCGTAGGTACCTATACCTGATAACATCTCCAGGTCAATAATCTCAGGGCGTCTAAAATTATGCGTATTGTACCTACCTATTCGCTTTTTTATCAAAAGAAAAATACGGTAATGTTTTATAAATGACATTGAAAAAACTAAAAAAAATACCCTGAAGGCAACTTCGGAAAGTAAAATCTGTAATAAGTAAGTACACACAACTAAGCAGTTACTGTACAATAAATATTAAAATAAATATAAGGCATTAAATTAAAATAAATACTTAATCACTTTTATCAACATTCACATATCATCAGCTGTTACAGTTAGAACAGAATCATCACAAAATAGTAAGTTTATGAGTCACTGTGCGATTTATTTTTTTATATACTTACTTAAGAAAAACATATGTAAATACCTACTGTAATAATATATTCAAATAAACGTGAGTCATAAGCGTCACATTTGTGATAGTAAACCCATAAAAGGAAATTGCATGCGGAGTTGAAAGGGCGTCTCCAAAATAGTCCTCATAAAATAAAATAAAATTATTCCTACATAAATCACGCCATTCTCCCTAAACGTGGTAGGGATATTGAAAATTTGTCTGTTATCTGTATCCATAGCACAAAGTGCTTAAAATGCTAGTTACTTTTAGGCGTTAGTATACGCGACGCCCCTAAATTTTACAAAATAAAAAAAATTTGGTATTTTTAGATTCAGTACATCCTAATACAGTGTGTCCCTCGATAAAGTGCAATCCAGCAAGGGGGTGAAACTAGATCATAAATTATCGACAAAAAATATAGAAAAAAAAATTTAGTCTAGATTTTATTTTATTTGAAAGCTAATATGATAGAGAATAATAATAACTCATAAAATTTTGTGGTAATATGCACTTAATTTTAAGAAATTTAAGTTTTATTTTAAAAATTAAAACTTAAAACAGTGCATTTTTTACACAAAAAATTAAAATTCTGACCCAATATCCAGTGTTTTGTGGATTATTTGTTATTTTATCATAAACAAAGTATTTGGTATAATTATTGATTTTATTTTACATAAATAGAACCACTACTTTTTTGAGAATCGAGTTTTTTGTACGTAGAACCATAGATAGTAATAAATATCTTAATAAATTAATTTTAAAAAACTCTAATTTTTTTTTCTATGTTTTTGTTAATAATTTATGATCTAGTTTCACCCCCTTGCTGGGTTGCACTTTATCGAGGGACACACTTTATAAGTTTGTACGTTTTTCTTTTTAAATAATTCAGTTTAGTTACATTAAAAAAATATATAATACTAAGTTTTTATGTCAAATATAAAGATATTTCGATACTAACAACTTTTATTGTAGGCAATATTTAGTAAAAATAATTTAGATAAAACAGTATTTAGAAACTGATTTTGTTATTATGAATTAGGCCTAAGGGGTAACTGTACGTATAGCCACAAGTCGACGACCTACCTTAATTCAAACTATAGAACTAGTAAATGAATCAGAAACAAAATATCTAGCCTTATAAACAGCCTCATTTAATTTAAGCAACATAATACAACTTAGCAACAGAAAAGCTTTGAAAACTTAGACCACTTAATTATGTTTCGTGCGTCAAGTGCTAGGCCAGACGGGAGGTTCGATGTGGCGTGTCGAAAAAATGTTATGACTCATTATGAATATAATTTTTCGTTACTATTTTAAGGTATAACAGTTAAAGGTTAACAATCGATTGAAGACATTTGACAGTTATGGGTAAAAAGTGCCTTTAACCTACTTAAGTTACATTTTGTTAATTTTTATTACATTTATCAATAAATATTCCAGGAATTGAAAGCTTTATATGCAACTTCCTAGAAAATATTTGCCACACCGTTTAAGCCTTTTGTTGTATTGTGACACCAGAGCAAAATACAATAATGCCACCACCTCAGCTTTGGAAAATTCATACCACCAGCCAAAGAGAGTACAATTTTGTACTCCCCTGGGATCAAACCAGGGACCTCGGGACTTTTTATTTCCAGTGGGCGAACCACTAGAGTCACTAGACCTTGGAGGTAGTTTATGTCTGTGTGACTGTTTTTTCTAATCCCTTTTGATTCATATCATCTATCACACTGGAAAGGTGATCGTGATGAATGAATATATAGAAAAGAGACGGACCATGTCGAGAGACAGATCAACGGACAGATTAATTAGAATGACAACATTCCAATCCATACCGCTCAAGGTTTTGGCTTAGATTTTATAGCCGGCCGCCTGCCACATAACCCTTTTTAGGTATGCTGTTGTTGGTGGTTTGCTCTCCACGATTCTGGTGTCCCAAGGTGTTTATCGGTCTACACTGGGCAATCTCCTTTAGTTGGCTTTTACGACACCCATGAGATGAGTCGGGATTGGCCAATTCTACGTTAGTTTTTCGCTCCCAGGCCAGCATGGAAGGATTACTAAATCACATCAAACCTGCATATCTATCACATACAAAATACCACATAAAAAAACCTGATAAAAAAATTGTTGTCTCGTGGATTCGGTTCGCCGACCTTACAGGTTATGCATACAGATTTTGGGTTCCAGAATGCACAATTAAAAAAGTTCGTAAGTAATAAGTACTTTGGGAAGTTGTATGGCCGGGTGCAATCTTGGTGGTTGCGGATGTGTTCCGTGGTAGTAAAAGCCAGGTTTCATAAAAATAACTGACTGTACTTCTAAATATGTACACGGTTACAATATATACAACCAGTTTGTATACAGTATACAGTAAACATAAATCGGAAATAATATTTATAAGGCTTAGAAAATAACCATACTCTCTAGCTCGGAATAAAATTCTCATCTAATTAATTTGACAACTGTCACTTAGTGAAAAACATTGTGTTTGTCAAACATAGACAAACAATCAAAGGCGGTCGCATTACAAGAACGCCATACCACCCCCCCACGGAGAAGGAAAACCTAGTAGAAATTATAAACATCTAAATTTGACGCGTCTACCAGACCGAGTAGTGTACGGTGCGGTAGCGATGGCTGGAGTTGGCCTTGGGCGAACAGAAGGTGCAGGCTTTGCAGTCTGCTCTGGATCATCAGAAGACGCAGGCTTTGCAATCTGCTCTGGATGGGTGACAGTGTGTTCAACAAAAGGTGGTTTCACACGATCGATACTGACGACAACACTTTTGCCATTGATGTCCAAAGTCATAGTTTTGCCATCGCTGGCACGATTAACAACTTTATAAGGACCCGTATAAGGTGGCTGTAAAGGACGTCTAACTGTATCATCCCTTAAGAAAACGTGTGATGCAGAAGAAAGATCTTGAAAAATAAAAGTTGATGGTGATGAATGTCGAGATGCAGGAATAGGTCTTACAACTGACATCTTACGACGTAGTTGTACGACAAAATCTGATGGGTTGTCAATTACATCTGATGGGGTTGGTGAAATAAACAACTCACCTGGCAAACGAAGAGGTTCTCCATAGAGCATCTCCGCGGCTGTGGATTTAATGTCTTCTTTGAACGCGGAACGCATGCCAAGAAGAACGAAAGGAAGTGAACGCACCCAAGAATCATGATGGCACATGAGAGCAGCCTTAAGCTGGCGGTGTACTCGCTCGATCATGCCATTAGCACATGGGTGATAAGATGTGGTCCTTATTCGTTTAGTGGCAAAGTGAATCATCAGTCGACGAAACAGGTCAGACTCAAACTGAGTACCTTGGTCTGTCGTGATGATTGATGGTACCCCAAATCTCGAAACCCATTCTCTAGTTAAGGTGTCTGCCACTTCTTCTGCGGTAATGGAGCGCATAGGCCAAACCTCAGGCCATCTCGTTACTCGGTCAATCGCTGTCAAACAATAGCGAAACTCATTGCATAAAGGTAGAGGACCAATAATGTCAATGTGAATGTGACTGAAACGACCAGATGGAAGGTTGAAATCACCTAACGGAGAAGAATTGTGACGTGAGACCTTAGCTCGTTGACAAGCCTCGCAAGCGCGTGCCCACTGCTTACAATCCTTATTGACCGAAAGCCAGACATAACGCTCTGTCAAAAGGCGAGCAGTTGCACGTGCGCCAGGATGGCTTAAGTTATGAAACTTATCGAAAACTGCTTTGCGAAAGGAAGGGGTCAAACATGGACGTGGCTTGCCTGTGGATACATCACAAAAAATGGAAACGTTTGTACCAGGAACGACGACGCTTGTCAACTGGTGACTGGAGCTCTGACGCATGTCTGATAGTTCGTTATCTGACTCTTGCGACTTCGCGAGGGCTTCATAGTCCTGTTCAAGAGCAATAGCTTCGACTCGAGATAAGGCGTCAGCCACGACATTGTCCTCACCTTTAATATACCTAATATCAGTTGTAAATTGACTGATAAAAGACAGCTGATTTAATTGGGCAGGGGGCAGTTTCTCCCTGCGCTGTACGAAAGCGTACAGCAATGGCTTATGATCCGTATAAATAGTGACACTCTAAACCTCCAAAATATAGCGGAAATGCTGTACACTTTCGTACACCGCCAGCAACTCTCGATAGTAAGTCGGCCACTCTGTCTGCTTTTTAGTAAGTTTCTTACTAAAGAAAGCAAGAGGAAACCACTCACCATCGACTCGCTGTTGAAGACAGGACCCAATATGTACAGAAGATGCATCTGTAAACAGTCCAAGAGGTGCGTCATTAGCCGGATGTTGCAATTGCGTAGCCCTGGACAAACTCCGTTTGCAAACTTCAAATTGCTCCAGTAGTTCAGGCGACCATGAGAATGGTTTATTGCCTTTACCATTTGTGGCAACTACTGCATCAATCAATGGAGCTTGAAATTGCGCGGCCTGGGGTACGAATCGACGGTAGTAGTTTAACATACCGAGAAAACGACGCACGCCCTGGACGGTTTTCGGAGCTGGAAAATCCAAAATAGCTTGAACGCGATCCTGAGGAGGACTTGTACCTTCTGGGCTGACATGGAAACCAAGGAAGGTAAGTTCCCGAACGCCGAAAGTACACTTCGAAGAGTTAATAACAACCCCATACTCCTGAAGGCGTTTGAAGAGGATACGCAGATGTTCGCAGTGGAGAGCCTCATCCGCAGAGAAAATAAGAATGTCATCCACGTACGGAAAACAGAAATCAAGACCCCGTGTGACCTCATCGATAAACCTCTGAAAAGTTTGACCGGCGTTTCGAAGGCCAAAGGTCATGAAGGGGAATTCGAAGAGGCCAAACGGGGTAACGATGGCTGTCTTCGGTATATCCTCTTCAAATACCGGGATCTGATGATATGCTTTTACGAGATCTATTAGGCTAAAAACCTTAGATCCCGCAAGATTATGAGCGAAATCATTTATGTGATGGACTGGGTACCGATCAGGGACAGTTCTGGCGTTAAGGGATCGGTAGTCGCCACAAGGTCGCCAACTACTGTCCTTTTTCAAGGTCATGTGTAGCGGAGACGACCAGGCGCTCTTAGAAGGACGTGCAATGCCAGCTTGGATCATGTTGTCGAACTCCTTTTTTGCTGCTATCAACTTCTGAGGCGCCAGACGACGAGGACGACACGAAATAGGCGGGCCGTCCGTAGTCTTAATGTAGTGTACGGTATTGTGCAAAACATTACGAGGTATTCCAGGAGGCCGAGTGATTTCTGGAAACTCGGCGAGCAGTTTAACAAAATTGGAATCTCCTGTAACGACAACCTTGACACTAAGCTGTTCCGACATTGCTGCAACAGCGGGTGCTGACAAATTCGTTACGCCATCCATCTCAAGAAGTTGTCTTGAGTCGGCAATCTGGCAAAAGATGGTAATAACATAAAAAGTCTGAGCCATCGAAGACCAAAGTTGAGGTTTAAATGAATAGTGCCATATGTCTTAATACTACTCCCGTTAGCGGCGTTAAGTTCATAGTCCGAAGATTTTCGCGGAACTGACAACCAGCTGCGGGGGTAACAACAAAGATCCGAACCAGTGTCAATCAAAATTTGACGCTTTGTGATACGGTCAGTGACAAATAGACGGCGGCCGTGATGCTGGATGGACTTGCAATCAGATGCCGCCGCTACTGATTGCTTGTGTGGTTTTCCGACGCCCAATTGCATGGTGCAATACACTTGCTGGCATTCGCACCAAATGTGCGATGATACCAACAGCGTTTACTACCAGGTGTGCTACTGCGTGATGTCGCCTGGCTTCTGGAAGAAGAACGGTTTCGAGATCGAACAGAAGAACCGGTCGATAAAACAGCAACTTGCTTAGTTAATTCCTCTAATCGAGCCATAACGGTATCGAGCGAGGGCGTAGCAGCAGCAGCATATACGTTTGAAGAACTAGGCTGAGCTTCCAAAATCTTGTCAGCTATATCTGCGATTCTATCAAGAGATAAGTCAGCTTGTGCAGCCAAAATCCCCTGTACGTGCTGTGGTAAACGACGTAACCATAATTGCCGTAAGATGTTATCGTCCGAGAGAGCCGTTCCCGCGAGCGAGCGCAAGTGACGGAGAAATTGGGATGGTCTCCGATCCCGAGTTCTTCGTCACTAAGAAGGCGCCTCACTCGCTGTTCCTCTGATGACGAAAGTCTGCTGATTAAAGTCTCCTTCAGACCAAAAAGGGGGAAGTTTGACGGTAACGCGACATACCTCACCCTCCCGTTGAGGTTGGGATGTATTCTGGTCGCGCAGATTACGCAAAATTGCATTTTCTGCCTCTAGAGTTGTTAAACGCGAACGTAGTTCGTCAGCCATGGTCAAAGCGAACACGCTATTATAATTATAAACAAAAGTAAATTAAAATTAATTCGTATAAAATAGAGAGAGAACGGACAGAAAAGAAAAATTGCTATTCCGTGGGCGCGTGATGTGGTGAAAACAAAACACAAACGTCTAAAAATTCATATGTCGACATGTCAACAAAAACAACATAAGGTGTCAATATGCAGACAACATTACACGTAAAAACAAAAGACAATGTAAACAAATTGTTCAAACCACGCGAAAAAATACACACGAAAAACAAATGAAATATTTCCTATGTCACATTACACAAGCTGAAAAAAATAATTTTCATAAAATAACGTAAAAATCAATACTCCGAACACGCTTTACACAACTAACTAAAAATCATTACTTGGAATAATAATAAAATGTTTAAAAAAATACTCCAAATCACGTCGGGGTCACCAATTTGGGAAGTTGTATGGCCGGGTGCAATCTTGGTGGTTGCGGATGTGTTCCGTGGTAGTAAAAGGCAGGGTTCATAAAAATAACTGACTGTACTTCTAAATATGTACACGGTTACAATATATACAAACTGGACAGTAAACATAAATCGGAAATAATATTTATAAGGCTTAGAAAATAACCATACTCTCTAGCTCGGAATAAAATTCTCATCTAATTAATTTGACAACTGTCACTTAGTGAAAAACATTGTGTTTGTCAAACATAGACAAACAATCAAAGGCGGTCGCATTACAAGAACGCCACAGTACCTATACTAAATTATAATAATAACAAAGGGACAGAATTAAATATCGGCAATAAAATATAATTAACGAAGTAGGTACCTTATTTTTTTTAATTGTGCATTCTGGAACCCAAAATCTGTATGGTCGGCGAACCGCAACCACGAAGAGCAATTTTGGGACATTGTGACGGGGGACAGGTTTTTTATTCTCATTCAAACAAAAACTTTTCTCATTTCACAATTTCTGGAATGTTTCGTTCCTACCTCCTACGTCACTAATATTAATTTAATTAATGCTTTGTTGCAATGGACTAATTGTGGCTGCTTGAAGGAATCCGACTTTAAATTGAAAGCATGGAAAAAAAAGCGTTCGTAAACTACCATAAATAGACATAGATAATGATGTACTTTGGGCAGTATTTAAACTAAACTAAGCCTAAGAACCTATGTTTATTACTAGTTATAATATTTTTAATACGTATAATTTTTATTATTTCGCTTCGATAAATATACATAGTAGATATATGCACGCATCTTAAAATTTAAATGCAATACCTGCGCAAAGCCTGTTTTCTTGCTGCGCAGACTATGCACATGCCACTCGAATCCGGAAAGGAGTCGGGAAAAAACGACTCCTAATTACCATAACAATAATTAATTGGACAACAGCTGAAGGGAGCCCATCCAAACTAAATAGTTTTACACAATTTTGCTTTTAATAAACTCTCTGTTTTGGATATAAATTTCTAGTTTGGTTTCTTATAATATGGTTCCTTTTTCTTGAACTGTTATACTGTGATAGACGATATGAATCAAAAGGGAGTGGATGTCGCGATGCCGTCAGACCGATATGAATGGAAAAGAAAAAGATACTGTTCCTCTTCCATTCGAATCCTATTATAAGAAAAAAGTGTCCAACCAATATAGAGTAGGTAAGATCCTGGGGCCCCCGGACTGCTTATTTTGAAAGTAACAAAAGTTACGGAATAGATACTTATAAATTAGGTATGTGTTTAAGGGCCTGTTTCACAATCGAAAAATAAGTTCGAAGTAGCTTACTTTGCAGATCAATTGACATATATTTCATATTACAACTGCCAAATGATCTGCGAAGTAAGCTACTTAGAACTTACTTGTCAATTGTGAAACAGGCCCTAAGAGTGGCTTAGGCACTAAGCTTGGCTAGGGCGGCCCGTTTACAGGTACTATGTAGTTACTTTCCTACCAGCTGCCTGTAAACTGTCCGCCTAAGTTCCGTAATCAACTTGCAGGTCCTGGACTCAGATCATGGCGGATCCCGACAAAAGTGGACGCAAATCTATCCGAGCCGAACGCGCCGAAGTCGACGAATTTAAAGAAATATTTGCCCGTGTCGAATCGTCCGATGCGTCCGAATCTGTCAGAACTTCAGAAATCCGTAGCCTCGTTGACTTTGGCGCGTTCGGCTCGGATAGATGTGCTTCCTCCTTAATATGCAGGCAGTCAAATAACCGGTGTAGTGACGGCAGAGGGTTCTCATATTAAAAATAATAATTGTCACCACCACCAATCTCTTCAGCCGATGTCGTAAAAGGCGACTGAGGGTTATTATGACAGTGATGAGTAATGGTCAGAAGCATTCCTCTTATACCACCTAGCAATATACTGCGGTTTATGTGCCCGATAGATATCAACAGCCTCGCCACCTATTTACATGGGACAAACGGGGTTTTAATTCTCCTCTGCCACCCCTTCGGGGATAAAAGGAGTGATATGTGTGCGCATATATTTTCTGTCCTAGTAACAGGGCATGACTCACGATTGTTACGATAACATAAACATAATCAGGATGCGTTTGTCAGTCCGTTATTACTGTTGAGATTTGGTATTAAAATTTTAATTCATTGACGTCAATGCCTCAACCAGGTAGACCAATATTCTGAGTTTTTTTATATATATTTTTTTATAAACCTGGCCTTCGTTTCACCTCATTGCGATTAAACAAAAGTTTGAGGTGAATGTTCATGTCACAAAATATAAAAAGGCACCAAATTATTTTGATCTGTGTTCTGCAAAATAACCTAACCTAAAAGCGCGGTTTCTTTACGCGGTAGGTAATCGTCGAGTTAGGATTAACCTTGTGGCACCCGAATGGTGGAACATCCTCGATCTACGACTGAAACGTCTGAAGAGTTATAATCCCTTAGAAAATACTGATTTATTTCGTAATTGAAGAAGTCAATTTTATTAACTTTTCTGTAAAGAAAAGACTCAAACATTGTCTGTACTTAATCCAAATAAAGAAAGAACCATGCATTTTCTTTGTTGCAATAACAGTGAGCAAATTGCTGAGATGTTTAAACAAAGAAGGTGGAAGGCACTCTAAGCAAATATTTATATTGTGTGCAATGATTATTCCTAGGGTCAAGAAATTCTGCGGAAGTATTTATAACGTTTCCTGAGCTGAACCATATTGGTTGCCAACTATATATCCTTGAAATACTACGTGCTTTGGAAGACACATTAAGCCGGTGGTCTTAGTTGCATCTGTAATCGTTATTAACTACCTAGAGATCCTTTTTAAGGCCTTAAATGGCGATTAGTTTGATTGAATGGTTATACCCGATAAATGGCAATACGCTCGCCACCTATTACATGGGACCTAACATAGTTGGCGAAATGTGGGTGCTAGTTCACATCTGCCTATCCCTTCGGGGATACATGCGTGATTTATGTATGTATGTATGGTTGGACTACTGGCTAGCGGCCAAAATGTCCCAAGTTCGAATCCTGACAGGGACAAATGTTTCAGTGATGAACACTGACATATTTTGTTCGCCATTATCATCTGCTTACAGGGGATTCTTTGGTATAATTTGCAGCTCCTTTTTCAATTTTTTCCTTGCAAACACAGTATCTATTTAAGCAGTATTATTTGTAATTATTATCAGACAAAAATTAATGTTTATGAAACTTAAACTAATTAAATGTCTTCTGGCTTTTCAACATAGTTTTGAAGAGTGGGCGTTTGATTCACCTCTGCCTACCCCTTCGGGGATATAGGCGTGATTATGTATGTTGCTTTTAAACTTCCTCCTTCATTTCCTTCGTGAATATTTTAAATAGGTATATATTTTGTAACAACTTTACTACTGTGTTTATCTACTCAATAACACAGTAGATGCACCTAACCTCAAGAATCGCCAACATGCATTGTAAAGTTCAGAAGTTTTAGAACTAAACTCACACTTCTCCTGACTACCGTCGGACTCCGATTCATCTACTTCCTCTGTTCCGGGCGTAAGTCTTTCTCCGCTTTCAAACATTTGGATTTTAGAAAATAAAATATGCCACACAGCCGCCACATTCGCCTTGTTAACTTCATCGTTTTGACAATATTGTCAATATAGATAACGGCAACGTAGATAATTATTAGTATAGAGTAGGTACGAGTACTATAACTAATCATAAATATATAGGGGAGGAAAGGTGGTATTCAAAAAGTTTGTAATGTGTAAGTAGGCAAGGGGTATTTGGCACATGTACCACACTTCATCTGGCATCTGCCCCGATTGCAGAGGTCGCGGGTTCAATTCCCACCTTCAATTCCCGTATCAAGACTAGGTACTTATAATTTTTAAATAAGAAGTCGTTATAGATTACATACTTTTCTAATGGCGGCGAATTAAAGGTGCTTGCTTGCTAATGCTACTTTCTTTGGTTTAGCTAGCTAGATGACAAGTGTGAGTGAGTGTAATGTAAGAAATGTTAAATAATGTTAGCGGCAATATTTGTTTAATGTATTTCTTTCCTAATACAGAAACAAAACCGGAAGGAATATTCACTCTAGACTTTCACAATCGCGGCTGATAAACAAAAGGCTTTAGATACGGACTTAATCACGAAGTCTTCACCCGTAGGTAGGTCGAAGCACTTGTCGATTCACAGTGATCGTTCGAAACGGCGCCTGCGCATCTGTGACGTCACAAGAAGCAGCCAACCACAATGGCTGAAACCAGCACGCCCCCAGATCATGGGTGTCATGCACGCATTGAATTCGGTCCACGAGCTACCCACAGACTTGTCAAGACGATAATATAAAAGATAACAATGTGATCTCGCCATCATGGACGTAGTGTAAAAACAAGGACTGAGCACTAGAGCCGAAAATGCGAGCCTGACGTATAGAAGTGGAACAACGACTTGTGTTAGCAGCAGCATTAAATACTACCAATTCCAATATTTGAAGCAACAACAATAACAGCATCACCAACATTACGTTACAGAAGCTTCTCAGTGACATTGACAATTATAAGTCATTGTACAATTTTGTTGTGAACACCATCAATTATCTTTAAAATGAAAAAAAAAATAGTGAAGATGCAGAAGATGTTAATAATTTTGATAGGAAGAATAATATAGAGGAATATTTTGTTAAGTTTGGCTTAAAAGGCCTTGAAGCCAGAGCCGTTAAAATTTATAATAAAAAAAAGAGTTGTTCGTCCTCTTCTAATGACAAATGTCATGTCAACTTTTGTCCGGGGGAAAAGGGGACAGAGAACTCCACTCTGGCTATCTCACTTGGCTCGTTTTTCCTCTGATATAATTTGTTTTCCAAAGTAAACCTTGTGCCGTACGCATAAGTTTTGTTTTACTCTAACACTATTTTGACAGTGCTCAGTCCAGATTTATTAATATTACGTCCACGGATCTCGCAGAATGCCAGAGCAAACACTGATGAGCCTGTCTTGGCTGACGTAGGCATGATTTTATTATTGCACGAGATATTATATCAAATCTTAACTATTGTGATAAGCCTACCCGCTTACGATAAAGTTCCTTGCTTGAAATGAGATTGGCAGAAAAGAGTTCTAAATCCCATGGATGGATTTTTGAATCATACATACATACATAAATCACGCCTATATCCCCGAAGGGGCAGGCAGAGGTAAACTAGAACCCACGTTCCGCCAACTATGTTAGGTCCCATGTAAAACATGGCGAGCCTATTGCCATCTATCGAGCACATAAAATCGCAGTATATTGTTACGTGGTTTAAGAGGAATGCTGCTGCCCATTACTCATTGCTATCTTTACCCTTGGTAGGTGAGATGGGGGTGGTGACAATTGTATTCTGCTGTGCCGTTACCACACGGCATTTTTTGCAGAAAATGAATGCCTCGGCATGATCGTGTTTACCACAGAAGACAATTACTCTAGGAGGTGTTTACACACTGCCCTGTTTCGCTTTTGGCGGCCGGCAATGGCGGACGTCGAGATTGCTACAGCGTCCGCGCTGTCTGTATGCGATACATAATTTTGTACGTGAGTTAAAAATACACCAAATTCAAATAATAAAAAGTCGTCGCAGATTATGGTGGATGATATCTAACATCGTTATAGAACCTTTAAATTACATGGGACCTAACAAATAGGCGTAATGTATGTATGTATGTATGTAATAGAACTATGTACTGTCTATAATTTACGTACAGCATGTGCGTACACCGAATCTAAACATAAATTACAGTATGTATGTAGGTACAATAAGACAATAACCCCCGAATACAGAAACGCTACTCACATTTTGAGCACTGCTTAAAAAATTAAGTGGACAATACCTGTCAGAAATTGTATAGAAAATACAGAAACGCTATTTTGAGCTTTAAATTGGAATCCATTTTGATTTTTTTTGTAATATTCATAGAATTAAAACAATAAGTAGTAATATTATAATTCTAAGCTGACACACATTACCTAGCCCAAATTAATGATTTAGGAACTTGTGATATGGATACTAGATAACGGGACAATTTTACATAGGTAGTAGGTACTATGTACAGTACATAATATGTTTTGTAAATAAACTAAAATAAATAATATACGGCGTATACATCCATACGCTACAAGCGCTCGGTGCGAAGTGACTCTCCGGCTGAATGTAGTAGGTAAACACACAGGCTGCCCCTGCCGCCGTCCGCCCTTTGAAGTCCGCAGAAAAACCGCTCTTTGGAGCATTATCGGGGCAGGGACATGAGCAGCGGCATCGGAAGTATCTCGTAAACCTTGAGCAGTATGGATGGATTGGCATGTTGTCATCCCAATCACTCTCTGCGTTCATCGGTCTCTCGACATGGTCCATTCTGTCTCTTTTCTATACATTCATTCATCACTAGCACCTGTACGGTGTGATGGATGATATTAATCAAAAGGGGGTGGATGGCTTGATGCCGTCTGACCAAAATGAATGGAAGAGGATGCATACTGCGCCGACCCCAGATAGACGGGGAACATGTCAGGGCAGGAGAGGAAGAATTAATTTTATTTTTAATAGAACATTTAACGTGCCTTTCAAAGCACCTCCGCCTACGGTCTACAGCATCGGGGATAAATTGTTGCGATTGATGTACTCATAATATATTGTATCCTTAGTGTTCATAAGTTCAAAGATATGGAATTTTATCAGCTAAGATGCAATAAGACTTGATTTCTAATTTCATGAGCAGCCTCGTCTAAAATGTACCTAATTTGTGGTCGTATTTTTTGTCTCTAGACTGATTTTGTTCTTTGTTGTCTCGATCATCTAGAATCTAGATCATGCAAAGGATGTTACAGTCGTGTGCCACGCTGTATTCAGGCGCGTGCGATGTGGTTTCTACTTAACTGTTTTTATTGACACAATCTTGACATGTTCAAATGATATTTTTTTATTTCTAACGCGGTACTACGTGACAAATTGACGGCTCGGTGTTTTCTCTGCGTATAAATTACGAAAATTGAAACCTTAACAAGCATAATAATATCATTAATAGTAGTATTACTATTCACTTAGTAATTAAGTCAAGACTGATAAAGCACAATTCTTTTTCTATTCGCATTTAAAAGATCGTATGCCACTATTTTCATAGTACTACTGATTTCCTGAGGTAATGTTGTCAGAGCTTATCAAAGTTGTTTCACCCACCACCCCACAAGGGGACTAAAGGTTCAGACAGCGATGAGTAATGGGCACAACATTACTCTTATACCACCTAGCAATATACTGGTAAATGTAATTTATATGCCCGATGGATGGCAATAGGCTCGCCACCTGGGACCTAACCTAATTGGGGAAAAGTGGGTGCTAATTCACCTCTGCGTACCCCTTTGGGGATATTATAGGCGTGATTTTTATGTAAATATTTATGAAATGTCCATCAACAGCACATCAGACTCTTTAAAACTCATATATCTCTTTGTGATTACTATAACCGTACCTTGTTTGATTTAAGTATAGCTAAAAGTATATATTGAGAAAATTTCACATATAATTATGGGAAATTGAGCGTTCAAACCACTGCAGTCGACGCAGAATATTATGCAGAATGCCTACTCTTCCATTCATATCGGTCAGACAACATCAAGCAAAAGGGAGTGGATTCCCTTTTGTACATACATACATACATACATAAATCACGCCTATATCCCCGAAGGGGTAGGCAGAGGCGAACAAGCACCCGCGTTTCGCCAATTATGTTAGGTCCCATGTAATAGGTGGCGAGCCTATTGCCATTTATCGGGCACAAAGGTCGCAGTACTTTGCTAGGTGGTAGGTATAAGATAAGTGTAGTATAGGTATAAGTGGCAGTGGGCTGGTCACATTAGCCGCAGAACTGACGGCCGTTGGAGCCGTAAAGTTCTTGAGTGGAGACCGCGACTCGGTAAACGTAATGTAGGACGCCCTGCGACAAGATGGGATGATGACATTCGTAGACTGGCTGGAGTGGGCTGGATGAGAGTGGCCGAAAATCGGGAGCAGTGGCGTGCATTAGGAGAGACCTATGTCCAACAGTGGACAAACATGGGTTGATGATGATGATGATGATGAGGTATAAGAGGAACGCTGCTGCCCATTCCTCATCACTGATTTATCCTTAGTCGCCTTGTACGACACCCACGGGAGAGATTTGGGGTGGTGACAATTGTATTCTACTCTGCCGTCACCACACGGTCATACTAATAATTAGGTAGGTACAGTCCGATAACTTCGTGCGCGACCTTCCTGCGGTATGTTTGGATGTTGGCGGGGCGGGTGATGCGGGGAGGAAGGAAAACTCGCCAATCCACGCCTCGCCCGCCAACGCTACATCTGCTGTGCCCCGTCCCCGCCACCGTCTCGTACCGCAGGAGTGTCGCACACGAACTTATTGGACTATAGGTACCTAATCCATCACACCTGAAAGGTGTTAGTGATGTGTGAATGTATAGGTGACGAAAAGGACCATATTCGAGAGACCTAGTACAGTAAGATAAAAGTTTTCTTTTGGGTACATGCTATGAGAATCTCCTTAGTAATAATAACAGCAAAGTTGCTAATATATGATTTATTGCTTGCATATCTTATGAGGTGTGATGCTTATTAATTATATTGAAATGTATTTCACAGTTTGGGCTACACCAAATTTTCAAATTTTTACAAAGTAAAAAAAAAAGTACACAATAATATTTGCACATTTTAGAAATAAATATTTATTATTATTGCTATTGCTATTAAAACCAGTTTACCTGCTAAAATTGTCTATGGCCGGATATTACAATGTGGCGTGGTCTCTACTCTCTTCCCCTTCATTGATTTGACAGCTGCCTATGGCTATGCCATCCAGGCCGCCATTTTGCGTTGCTTTGTGAACGATTTGCGTACATACATAGCCCTTGCAAACATTAATTTATTTGAGTAATTATTATTAAAAACTGTGATAAGTGTTGTTAAAATAATAATTTTAAAATTAGAATCAGTGATTTAAGTTAGTGTTTGCTTATAGTTTTACAGAATGGGTAGAAAAAAGAAGAAGGCCTCTAAACCTTGGTGCTGGTATCCTTTTCAAATAAATATAACTTGATTACAAAATACTCGGCCTTCGAAAATAGGTCAATCTCCATTTTCATACCGTTTCTAAGTTAATTAGAATTAATTTCAATGTGGTTCAGTATATTTTTCTTAGCGCAATATTCAGGTATTGTAACAGGGAATTCGACGACGAAAAGATATTGATTCAACATCAGAAAGCAAAGCATTTCAAATGTCACATTTGTCACAAGAAGTTATACACTGGTCCAGGCTTGTCAATACACTGCATGCAGGTATGTCAGCTCCTCTAAAATGAGTAAATTGGCAAGCGCCCCGCCCGCCCACCGACCAGTCAGTAGCACGCGGGGCGAAGTTATATCTTTAGACGTTTTGGCGCGCCTTATTCTGCTTCTATATTAGTACTAGGCTATAAATTCACCAATTCAGTTCAGTAATTTAATTTTTTCTTCTGAACAATAATGTCAATGACACCTAAACAACATTTACAATTTATTTTATTTATTTCCAGGTACATAAAGAAGCTATAGACAAAGTACCAAACTCTTTACCAAATAGGTCAAATATAGAAATAGAAATTTATGGTATGGAAGGTATTCCTCCTGAAGATGTAAGAGAACATGAGAAGCAAAAAACAGGTATAAAGATCTCTTTTTGTAGCTCAAATGGTTCTTTTTCACAAGAAAATGTATGTACAAATCCGTATTTATTGACACTAGTTTAGGTGTTATTAATGTGTAGTGATTGTATGTGTAAATATTCTTAGTGTTTAGTTCTTTTTCTATGCACTTTTGATGGGTTTAATTAGGTTTAAACAAGCTATTATTTGTACCTTATTATGTTTAGGTGGTGGTAAAATCTCCGACAGTGACGACGATGAACCTGCTGCAAAGAAAAAAGCTACATCTGCATTGGTTTGTATTTATTCTATAACAATCACAATGTAACTTATTACTAAGTACACTCCCACTCGTCATCTAGCATGATTTAAGAAGCTGTCTTAAGTGTCATCATGCAAATGCAAGTTGTTAATTCTGTACAATTCATTGGAAACTTTTTGTTATTTGAATGATGAATTTTGCATTTTTGGCTCAAAATAGTAGATAAATGACAATATTCGAATTCACTTCAACTACAATTTCACATTGATAGACAGGAGTTGTAGGGTTTGCAGTCTTTTACCCACAAACCCCTATGACCATTTGGATATTTTTGATTTGGAACTGCTATCAAATAGTGCATAATATACATAACCCAATGTATGCTTTATTTTTCTTTCTACAGAATATACATGTAATTTTAACCTTCTGTCCCTATGATAAGCAGTAGCACATGTGTTATTTATAACCTTATTCTCTCTATTTATATCGGGGTAGAAATAAACCTGACCAGCTGAGTCATTACTAGACTTAATATTGATATTGTTTTTCCATTTTGTTTAATATCTTATTAACTTGCCTGTTTACAGAGTGAAATTTAATCTTTTTTAATGCTATTTTTCAGTTAGGACCTGGGCCCTCAAATGTGACACAGGGCATTCTGCCCACCCCTATGGGTCCAGTACCTCCTGGGATGTATCCTGGACACATGTCCATGAATCCCATGATGCCACCCTTCATGCAAGCACCTCGGTGAGCTAATAAATTTGTCTTTGCTGTTTTATATACTCTTCGGCAATGGCATAATAATATGTATTGCAAAAGAAAGAAAATTGTACAGTAGTTCATACTGATTTCTTAATATTTCGGAAATATGTATTATATTTTAGAATTTTGTTTAATATAGTATACATTATTTAATAAAGGTGTGGAAAGTGTGTATTCAATTAGACAAATCTATGGTCTGGTTGATTTTAGTGCACCACTGCAATAAACTTAAAATAATTTCCGTACAGTAGAATATGTTTCATGCAACATGTAAGGATTGTTTTTATGCCTCCAATAATGCAATACACGTGATGCAGAATTGATTTGCAAAAGTTTCAATACAAGATAAAAGACACATTAAGAAGAATTATGGAAAATGTAATTTATGTTTTCAGGATGATGATGCAGGGTATGCGGCCACTGTTTCCAGCAGCAAGTATGCCTGCATCCACACCAAACAAACCTACTTTCCCTGCATATAGGTGAGTGGATGTATAAAAAAAATATAATATAAATATAGATTGTGCTGGGACAAATACATTGCCTAGACGCAGACTAGACCTTAATACTTGTCTTGAAATTTTTACATACATTACATACATAAAATCACGCCTAAATCCCCTAAGGGACAGGCAAAGGCGAACTCACACCCACTTATCGCCAATTTAGCTAGGTCCCATGTAATAGGTGGCGAGCCTATTGCCATCTATCGGGCACATCAATCGCAGTATATTGCTAGATGGTACAAGAGGAATGCTGCTGCCCATTACTCATTGCTGTCTTTACCCTTATTGAATGAAATTGATGTTACAATAAGACAGTACTCAAAAAATCTGTACCCTACAGAATACTCTTCTTTATGGTTAGTATAGAAAATGGAACATGTACTGGTTGTATAATTGTAAAAACTCTTGATATTGATAGGCTTACTATAGTATTGCTTTGTACAGTGACAATGTCTAGCTAGAGGTTAGTTCTGTCCTTCAAATGATCCTGTTAATGAGTTTATCTCAATTACACAATGGTACAATTTGCAGCAATGCCACAATAAGCGCGCCACCCACAACGTCGACTTCAACCAGCAATTCGGAGCCAAAAGAGAATGGCGAACTGAAACTACCCGCAGCAAATTCATGCCCATTAGTCACTGCCACTGGTGCCGGCTCAAAGATTATCCACCCTCCCGAGGATGTGTCTTTAGAGGAGATACGAGCCAGAGCACCAAAATATAGACCAAAGCCAAAACCGGAAGTACAGCAGCCTCAGCAGCAGCAGCAACCGACCATCATCACCCCGAGCACCAGCCAAGCTGAGGTATCATACCTTGTAAGATAAAAAACATTATATAAAGATTGAGCCCATGTCATTAATACTGGATTGCACTTTTGTGAATTAATTAATCTTGTATGTAGTGTTTGCATGTGTCCTTGACTATTGTGAAACCAAGACATTGATAGTGCATTAGACAAGCAAAAAAAACTTGCAATTTATTGAATTCCCATGTTTCTATTAATGTTTTATGCAAGTCACTGTCTGGTTTACATTGATACATAATCTAAAATATAAGAAAATAACGTTTTTTTTAAGGAGTACTTCATAAGAACAAGCTTATAATTGTTTTTGAATGTTAATTGGTACTAATATAACCATTTTTGAACTAAAACACCTAATTGTGTGTGTATAGTAAGACATAAATGTGGCCAAATAACATAACAGAGCTTCTTCATGGATGAATGCAATGCTCTAGGGTTCGAGCCTATCAATATACTGTAGTATTGCAAGAAGTTGCACAAAATAGGCTGTCATCCAATCACAATATTACTATAATTTCTCAGTGTATGCACACTTCATTAAAGAAGTAGTGACTACAGTAGTATTCAGTGGCACATGCAACAATACTGCCATCCTAATGAAGAGTGCAATAATCTGGAATATTTTCCTCTCAATATATTTAGAATATAAACGAATGTATTCTGCTGGGCCCCTCTAGACAAGGTGGTCAATTTATTTGAACCAATAAAATAGAAATGTATGACACTGACATATTAGAGAGAAAACAATCTGTCATCATCTGTAATCTGTCATGTCAAATGTAAGAGAAGCTGGCAAACATTTACGTTTGTATTCTATTTGTCCAAATAGAGTGGCCACTTGTTCAAAGTGGAATAATTATTTTTATGTCACAGCTGCCTAGCTAGCATGGCCACTGAAACACAATATGAGAAAGCCATTTATCCCTTTGAACTGTCAAAAAACAATGGATTTATGACAGTTCTAAGCGATAAATGTGGTCATGCTAGTGGGGCTGCTGACCATAAAGTGGACTTTTTCGCCCGCTACACGTACGGAAAATCCCACTTCCGGGTCAGGGAGTGATATAAAACTATGATCTTACCTCGGGCGGTAAAAAACGCCCCCGATCACATATTTGTTAAATACTTGCGACCTGAGACGTTCTTTGTTTTATCGTCCTTGGTACCTATATACCCCCGAACACAGAAACGCTACTCAAATTTTGAGCACTGCTTGTAAAGTTAAGTGGACAAATACCTGTCAGAATTTGTATGGAAAAACGTCAACTTTGCCAATACTTAAATGTTAAGCAGAACTGAAACTGAGTAGTTCCTGTATTCAGGGTTAATGTACTATTTTTTTATTTAATGGAACGTGTGAACAGGTTGCGGCACACATGTCGGCGGCGGTGGCACACGCGCGGCAACAGCACGCCGCCGCGGCAGCAATGAGGCGGCCCATGATGCAGCAAATGGTGCTGCCCCAGGTCAGGGTGGGCGTGCCCGTCTCCATGCCGCCCGTCATGGGCATGCTCCCCGTCATGCCGCAGTTCAACCTGATGCGACCCATTCAACCCGGTCAGTATCACTACACGTACAACTCTTCTTACCGTTAGACTGGTATTTGTGAATTGAAGGATACTACAGTATGTAGCTTGTGCGGTGATCTGGAGTGTTTGTGACTCGGAACTGTTGTTTGGATAACTCACTCGAATAGAAAAACAGTATTTGTTAGGTGTATCGTTGGTTGGTGGTTCGCTATGTACACGATGAGTGTGAACGGTTATAATTCTTAATATAATTTATAATTCTCTTTTTGCAGTATCATAGAATTAATAGAAATTTTGTATACTTCCCAAAAATGTCCCACAAGTACATTAATTTTGAGATATTGCATTATTATTGATAAAAGATATTTCATTAGTGCCGATTGTTATTTTGATTCTAGTATTTAATCTCTATTGCCATAATAATAATGTGTTTTCGGGAGATTTTAACAATTTGGTCATTTATTACAAGAGACTGATAAATTTTGTTGTAGTTAAAAAAATTTATGTTACTGTGTTAAACCCGTACTTACTCAATATCTTTATATAGTTGCAATTGTATTGAGATAGGAGTAGTCTAAATAATTTCAAAAAAATCTTATAATGACTTAAAATATTAATATGCGAATTTGTTACTTTTTACGATGTGGTAAAATTAAATTCAAATTTTGTACTTAACTTTTTAGTAGAAATTTTAATTAGAATTGTATTTAAACAATATATATAGCCATATAAACGAAAGTCTGTCTATTTTCGAATCTTTTGAGTATTATTAAAATCTTATCTATTTACAAGAAAATAATGTATAAAAGAATCATAACACAAGTTACAACATGTATGAAGGTTTAGATTTCTATTGGAAACAAATCACTATGTTAACAATTCACAAATGCCTCTTGTGGTGATCGCCGCTTGCAATTAGATTGTACAGATTGGTGGTGTGGTTAATAAATCAATTCGTTACTGTTTTTAGATAAATCACTCTACATGTTTGATTATGAAATAATCAAGTTTCACAACCAACAACAATTTATGTGTTAGGTATGTTATTGGTGATCATATTTTCTATCAACTCGATGTATACATGAAGCCTAAATAGTTTTATGTAGTTTTGATGGTAATTCTTAAGATAAAAATAGGATTGTAATAACGTCGGAATTATCTTGTTACCTATCCTTAATGTTGCACAGTAATCTCTTGTATGTCACTATAGTATTTTATTGTCAAGAATGTATTTTTGATGTTCATACGGTCCAGTTCTAGGAGATATATCGTTTATAACATTGTAACACTGAACCAAATATGGTAGACATGCATTACATTATACATTGTTATGAGTTGAACTCTATGAACTCACCCCAATAATGTTAATTTCTAATATATAATTCATATTTTTGTGTCAACATTTATATTCGGTCAAAATTACCAATTCAGTTGTAAGAACAGTATTATTTTGCATTTAAATTATTTAAGATTAACCAGACGGGTGCGTTTTAGAAATAACATAAAATAATAGATTCCCTTTGCTCTCTTTTTTCTCTCTCAATTGTCTCGTTACTGTGTCTACACCTAGTAATTCACTGTAAAACCTATAATGTTGACATGTTACCGGCTACTACTACTACATATCTACGTGGAAAATGGAGTGCTTATGTTTGGTTGAATAATAAACTCGATGACGATGAATTGACCCTTGTCTGTTTTCCACGTTCACCGAACCCGAGCGAGCGAGGCCCCAGTGTTAGTGCGCTGTGACGATTGTGTATCGGCCGTTGGCTAGCCGGCGAGATGGCTGCGTCGCTAGCCGCTGCCGCCACACCGTACTGTGCCCATGTTCTCTGTATCTCTCTCTCATACTGTAAACACATAACAGCTTGTCCGATACTGACACCTCCCAATCACCCACTAACCCACACCCACTCGATTCGGTACGGAGCTAGGCGCGACCACGCACGGTCGCCGGATCGGACCCAGAGGCGAGCGGTAACTCTATTCACCTTTCCTTAATGGATTCGCTTACTGTAGTAGCTCTTATCTTATTACTGTCTCGATTTTCTCGTAGTGTCGTCGTCGTACTGATGATGAGAATGTGACGTTTTTGTCGGTTTCACGGGTGGGTACACTAATATTATATATTTACCGTACAGTAGTTTTGTCGCTTTACGATGTGCATGAATCGAGGCGTTAGCCGCCGGCGGGCGTGCATGTTGTCACAACGAATCGACGATCACATGGCAGTAATATTGATTAATATATATATATATAATTACATATCATATCTATATACTATACATATATTATTTTGGAAGTGTGAAATTTTTCATGTGAATTATAATTAATTATTATCCTACCTGTGTTCCTCCGCTTGTACTGCACCGTTGGTGGGGCGGGGGTGGGCGGCGACAGGCGATTGTTGTACAGTCACACCGGCTGGGCCGAGTGTTGGACCCGGGTCCCCTGTCGCTCGCGGCCCCGGGCCGGTCTAACGCGTTCCTTTGCGCAGGCATGCTGCTGCCGGGCGGCATGATGCCGATGGGTGCCATGTTCCCGGGCGGGGTGCCCGGGCTGCCGGTCATGCAGCCGAGGTACCGGTAGCCGGGCGGTAAACGCGCGGCAGTCGGACGGCACGCGCGCGGCAGTCGGACGGCACGCGCGCGGCAGTCGGCCGGAACGCGCGCGGCAGCCGGGCGGCAAATGCGCGGCAGGTAAGCGGCGCCGGCGCGGGACAGGTGACGCGAGTCGCCCGCCGCGGGCTGGGCCGGCAGTTCCCTGCCGCAGCCGCAGGCGACCGCGGTCACAACTAGCGTTGTTGGATTGGCGGCCCCCTGTCCCCCCCCTGCGGCACACACACCGCGCCCCCTTGACTTGGTGTCGTGCCCACATACCACCACCCCCTACTGTTACTACTATACTACTAGTAAGGATAATTTGAAAAGTTACATGTTTAATTAATTAATTGGTCTGCCTTGACGTTTTTTCTTAAGCATTTCCACGTGAAGTTGTGACGTTTGCCTCTACTCTCTTGTAGAATTTTGACTATTTTACTGATTAAATGCTATGGACACGAAGCTCGCTTTTGATTTCAATCCTTGTCGGTGTGCTCTTATGGCGTTCGCGGGCTGACTGCGGGTGAGTTGACATGGCGGAAATTCGCGCGGAATGCCTTAATAATTATAATATTTATTTACAGCATGTAATAGAAATAACGCACACCCTGAAAACAACCCATGCTAACTTAGGCTAGAGTTCACCAATACTCAAACCTAGTCATAAAAAGTATGGTGATATCAAAAATTCAAAATGGTAAAATTAATTTTAGAATTTTCGAAAGCAATTTTGCTTTACCGAACAATTTGAACGGAGAAAGTAAAAACAACAATTTAGATTTTTAATAACAGCATAATATATTACTGGCTATGTTAGCATGGGTAGTAGGTATTCATGGTGTGCGCTATTTCTGTTAAATGTTGCATTAAAGGGAAGTCACGCACAGCACGACAGATTAAACTGACTACCCCAATTGATTTTCAATTTTAACGTTAACAATGCGTTAAGCTATAAATGCAAAATAGATTCATTTAACTTTTGTTTGTATGTTTGCGCGAATTTTCGCTCCGCCGATTTCTCCATGGCCAGGCCGTTAGCATGTTATGTTGATAGTTCATAATTAAATAAAGTACATGTATTTACTGCTACGAACAATCCAATTAAACCGGTGATTGTATGTAAAGGTGTCTTAATGTTGTTGTTGCATTAACTCTTCTATAAGACTGCAAATATTCGTTCATTTCATTCATCATCTTACAGGTTTTTTTTGTTACAATAACACCAATGTTAATTACTGATCATCATTTTGATTCATCGCAATAAACTGGTGCCTAGCATTGGCTTAATTCACCTCTATATTTTGCATCTAAACTCATTGATACATTATGATTTGATTTTTATTTGAGCATTATATAAATGTTAGAAAAAAAATTAAATACAGAATAGTCACAAAAATTTTGAATACATAATTATTTGTGGTGATGCGAGATCAGTAGGCCTATTCGCTAACTTTTTTGACAGTTGAAAGTGATTATCACCGAACTATTTACTTATCCATTACTGTTTTCTGTTTTCACAGGACAAGTGTCACAATAGCGTTATAGTAAAGTAGTAATGGATCAGTAAATAGTTCAGTGATTATCACTCTCATGGTTCAAAAAAAGTTAGCGAATAGGCCTACAGGACAAAAGTTTATTCGAAAATTTTCAGACTTTATTTTCATTGTCATTGACTCATTTTGTCACGGAGTGGATTTCACTTTTGACCATAGAAACTGTTTGTTCTCTCTTACTCTGTGTCCATACCATGTTACAGCGTCATGTGAACGATTCTGAAGCCGCTGTCTAGTAAAAAATTTAAGCACTGTTCATACTTTTTCATAAATTTAAATACTGACCAAATATGGTAAAAATGTTTGCAATTGCTTCGAGGGCACGTTGGTCTAGGACTCTAGGCTTTGTATCTGGAGTCGTTAGTCGTTAGGCCATTCTCTTTATATTTCAATATCACCATAAGGAAGGCCTGTGCAGCAGTGGGGACATTTAAGATCTGGTGACGATGATGATTATCCCCTAAGGGGTAAACTTCGACAACATTGAATTCATGGTAAGGATCGAGTAATACTACTACCTCCCCCCTCCCCCCCATATTTGACACGACAGTCGCCATGTTTTTTCCTGCAATACGTTAGTTTTATACATTTAGGGCCTGTTTCACAATCGACAAGTAAGCTCGAAGTAGTTTACTTTACAGATCATTTGACAGTTGTAATATGAAATATATGTCAATTGAACTGCGAAGTAAGCTACTTAAAACTTACTTGTCGATTGTGAAATAGGCCCTTAGTATTCTATTCGTTCGAATAGATTGGCTACTTGTCTAGAGGAGAGAAAAAAAAAGAGATGTTCCAAAATGTATGGACTCTGGCCCATATATTTGTACAGTTATTCAAAATGTAGGCAATAATTTATAAAACGAGTGTGTTAAATTCCTATTTTTGAGCTCTGTTTTTTGGCTTGTTGTATTTATGTTTAGCCGTAGATTGCAACACAACAGCCTAGCCTACCGTCATGGCGGAAGGAAGATGTCACTTTTTGACATTGATGTACGTATTTTATTTCACATTAGATGGGTACCTACCTACTTACAGGTGTATGTGATTATAATGGTTTTCAAATATTATTAAGCCAAAAACTATACATTATTTATATTTATTTGCAATTTTCCCAGAATCAGCAATTCTTTGATATAGTGTACAAAGACATGGGCCATTTTGGAACATCTCCTTTGGCATCCTCAGGCAAGTGGCCAATATGAACGAATAGAATAAAATGTATGAAACTGACGTATTACAGAGAAAACAAGATGGCGACCGTCATGTCAAATGTAAGAGCAGTTGTCAAATATTGACATTCGTTTGATAGTTTTCTAAAATTGACATTCGCTCGATAGAAACTGTGTATCGTTTGCCACTTGTAGGCAGGTCAGACTAGATTCTGATATCGATCGGACCTTGATGATACACGTGTTTAGGTTATCTCTGTGACTATTTCAGATTGATTTGACTTGTGCGATAATCATATATACCTACGTGTTTATCTATCTACACAAATATTAATGTAATAAGAATCAGCTATGGTGATATTACCATCGCTGATTCTCGTCCATTTCTTATCAGCATCTTTATCACCATATTATTTTGTCAGAATTCCGTTTCCTTTTATAAAAGTGTATCTCATTGCGATCCAATCTAACTGCATTTTACTCTTCACGACATAGGCAAAAGGAGCCATGGTCAGATTGACGAGAAAAATGACACCGCAGAAATATTTTAGTAGAATTCGTAAGAACTATAAGGTTCTTGAAGTATGCGTCATTGATGGAGGTGAGTAGACATACATAACCACTTAAAACTAACGTTTGGTTATCGATTTCTCTCAAAAACTTTCGGCACTGTACTCTAATCTAACCTCTGAGGTTGATACGTAGACCTACAACGCCACTTCAACCAGTAATTCACTCACGAGACAAGAAGGATTTTGCAAGTGTGTTGATCATATTTCTGTACACCTGCAAAACAATTTGTTGATTTCTTGTAGCTTGACGTTCTGTTGATCTAGAACAATTACAATAATCAACAAAACATTTGCAATTTTATACCTACCTTTCTCGTTTTATTATGGCTGATTTGTCGCATCACGCATGCCAGTGTTATATGATTATTTTGGTTCTTTTTATCATCAATATCATAGGTAGCCGCCATTTGTAAGAAGTGTTTAGTAGGTAATTATATCAGAGATATTATTAAGTAAAATGCACACACACACACACAATGAAAAATAACAAAATGATTTTTGTACTTGCACATAGTAGGTTTACCTATAGCGTTGTTTTTAACTGAGACAGTCATAAGAAACACTAAGCTATCTTTGAACCCATTTGCTATTTTTTACTGATCTTTTTCTTTCCATACAGATGAAAGAAATGACATCCTCGTAAAATTTTGTTTTTCAGGTGTAATAATTTTAATGGAGAACTCACCCTTTACCTATAAAATAGTGTACCAAGCTGTTTTCATAAAAAAAACATCAAATGGTTCCCACGGTAGTTTTCCTGTTTCTTTTACAGTTAAGTGTTTTCTCATATTATCCCAATCAAAAAAAAAACTATACCTGTGCTCATCATCACTGTTGGAGCACAGGCCTTCCCTATAGATGGAAGAATATAGGGATAGCGAGCCATATCCCAACTCGCGGACTCAATACGGATTATAGGAGGTGGAGTCGGCACAAAGGGCCTTCCGAGGCACGGAGAAACCCGAGACTATATTTTATGTCAAACCTGACCATAAAGTGAACTTTTCCGCCCGCTACGTGTACGGAAAATCCCACTTCCTAGTCGGGGGGCGACAAAACTATAATCTTACCTCGGGCGATAAAAAAGAAGGCCTCGCATTGCATATTCGTCGCCTTGTCAATTACCTACTTGAGAGATTCTTTGTTTTATCACCCTTTGGATATAATGTACTATTTGGTTAGCCATCTAATGACCGACATTAGCGAACATTGCTTGGTTTACGCAATCGCTAAGCCACTGCGCTGTCGACCTCTTTGATGTAGGTACAGTCAACGGCACTTTAGGCAACCACAAAAAGTTTAATTTCTTCAATCGACTTGTGCTTTACTACCAACATGTTAAAGTTGACAATCAATTGAAGAAATTTTACAGTTGTGAGTAATAAAGAGCCGTTGACAGTACCTATACCAATCATACGTTACTGTAAGTATTTCAGGCTAGAAAACTGTTATGGCGATTCGGACGCATTTGATGGTAGGAGGGTCGAGGATTAACATTTTCAGAAAACGTTACAGTGTGCGGGGGCCCTTAGCATTTGCTACGTGACTAACTGCCGCACTCAGAGACGTCAAATAACGTCAACTTAACGTCAAAAAATGACAATTCAAAACTAGTCGCTATTCTTGTCGGGTCTATGGTTTAGATTTGAATGAAAATTTTTGACATTAAATACTCATTAATGTTAATTGACGTCTCTGAGTGCGGCAGTAATTCCCACTGGGTTGAAGAGATGACAGCTAACAGGAGTAAATGAAAGAAATATAAAAAAACTCATACTACGCCCAAATTAAAGGTAAAAGGGTGATGTCCACTAAAACTAACTTTATTATTAAAGCCGTATATTGAATTACAGTAATAAAAGGTCTCTTCTGTACACAACACGATTATATACATGACAACTATCACTAGGACCAATAGAAATTACAGTAAATACCAAAACCTTACATCAGTACACATATTATTGCAATACAACAAGGCTTATTATAATAACAAATCTGCTAGCTAGTATCACTGCATAATAAATTCCTAACCCAATTAGATATTTTAGTTAAAAAAAATTGCAACAGCTATGTAGGTAGGTACTAATTAAAAAAGTATAAACAATATCCTCATAAAAATTTAGTTCGACAACACATTTTCAACATTATTACACTTAAACCCTCTATTTATGGCAACTTTAGTATTAAAAACTGAAATAAAATATAATAACATAACCTCTGACGAATAACATTTCGGTACTCCTCTATTGGCAACTTTGATGCAATCGAATAGTAGGTACCTAATATTTTTATACATGGAATGGTAAGTAAATAGCGTAGGTAATATTAATAAATACTCTACTTGGTCTGAATACAATGGATTAGTACATTGTTACAAATTGTTTATACTTCAATACTAAGCTATATTCTTGAGCGACCAACATACATCACAATAGAATAAAACCTAATAATTATTTAGCTATACTTTATGATGTTAAACCGGCTATAGGTAGATAATATCTAAGCAATCTTTCTCGATATGTAACTGTTTGATAAATAGTTATTAGATGGAGCTAATAGAAAAACAATCACAACCCTTTCGCTATGTGTTGTTACGCATCTTGGCACTTTACTCGTATATCACAATTACAATGATACACCTACTTAATGAACACTTTGAAAAGATGGCAACTTTAGCTCTGGGTAATATTCGACCAAATACCAAAATGTATTATTATGTACTTAATTTTTATAAACATTATATAAATGTAAGAAATATACCGTGTGGTGATGGCAGAGCAAAATATAATAATTTAATTTTCACCATCTACATCTCTCTCGTGGGTGTATTTTAAGGGGAAGACAGCAATGAGTAATGGGCAGCAGTATTCCTCTTGTAGGTATACCACCTAGCAATAAATTGCGATTTATGTGCCCGATAGATGGCAATAGGCTCCCCACCTAATACATGGGATCTAGCTTAACTGTCGAAAAGTTATGTCCTGGTGCGGGAAACGAACCCGCGTCCTCCGCAATCCGGGCTGCTACTTCCCTTTTCGTAATTTTTCTGAACTCTTTCTTTGTCAAATGATAATATTTTGATTTAGCTTATTGGTGAGTAGTACCTATCGATTTAGAAATCGTCTAGATTTCTGTACGCCTAGCACGGGATGGACAAAATATCTCCACAACTTGACAGTGTTTTGTCTCTGGGAGTTGGAGCGAGAGGTGTAGTGACGGCAGAGCAGAATACAATGGTCACCACCCAGAATCTCACCCGCGGGTGTCATACAAGGCGACTAAGGGTTAAAACACCTAGCAATGTACTGCGACTTTCGTGCCCGATAGATGGCAATAGGACATGGGACCAATCATTATCAGTGAAACGTTGGTGTTAATTTACCTCTGCCTACCCTTTCTGGAATATAAGCGTAATTTACGTACCTATGTAGTATTGTACAAAATAACAATTTCATGATTTTTGCACAGTTATCAGGGTTACAAAATACCTACGAAAAATCTTAAGCCTGCAGTGTTATGCACTGTCCTAAGGGTTATTTTTCAACTAATTTGTAGCTAAATGCCTACCGCTAAACTTGGTAAACGATCGAACATCACCCAAAAGCAAAAAGCCGGCATCCGTTAAAATTCTACAGTAGGAAACTTCAGGAACAGTAGAACGAACATCGATTAGCCTAAACGCGATCAGGCGACGGGGTCACATTTCTGAACAAGTCCAACGAAGGCGAGGTAGACCTCACCAGGTCGGGGCAAGGCGTGTTGGTGCGGGTCATACTCTCGAACCTTTCCCGCATCGCAGCCACGTGACCTGCTATCACGCAATCCTTCCTATCATCCTGCGTCTCCTTGCCGTCTAGCGAATCGTCGTCCACTGCTGCTCGCTCCAACACAACCTCTGTATCCGAAATCAAGGACACTTCAGACGAAGCAGTGTAGTACATCTCGCTGGCGGGCTCGCAAAAGGTCTCCACGGGGAGTGACACCAGCGAATCGCTCCAATTCAGACCGCGGGTCATTTCGATGGTCCGAAAAGAGGATTCGGGGCTGACAACTTCGGCATAGACAAAGGTTTCCGACGTTCTCTCCTGACAAACTACGTACGTGGTCGCCTCGTCTGGACACGGCACACTGCTCTCTTGGCAAACAATGTCTTGGAAAGGCGCACTCTCCAACTTTAACCGTTCATGAGGGACGAAGTCCGAAGACTTTACCGTGATGCTCTCCACTTGTTCAAGTGGAGATGCAATGTCTCGCTGTGGACTCTCGTAAGTTACGTCTACATCGACCCGGCTAAATAAGGGCACACTGGTTACACTGTCAGTGTCCTCGCAAGGCACAGTACCGTCACTGGACAACACAAAGCTGCCAGTCTCGAAGGAGTCCTCGCACTCGTAGTACGAAGTCTTCATCGTATCGCATAGCTTGTTGATGGCGTCTACTACGTCACGGAGGTCGCTGACATCGCTTGAAGGCATCGTGAGCTCGTCTATTGGTAGGGGTTCTTGTTCGGGTTTTCGCAGAGCGGGGTTGGCTATGGTACCCGCTGGGCAGAGTAGCGCATGGGCGACGGAGAGCAGCGCGTGTGCCGGGTGCGAGTCCGGGGCGAGGTGGGGCGTTTTAGCGTGCGGGGCGGGGTTGTGGCAGGCGGGGGGCGGCGACGGGGCCGCTGGGGGGGCACACGCCCCCCTCGCTCGCTAGCACGCACTCGACGTGCCCGACCAACCCTCGAGAGGGACCCGCAGCGGCGGCGGCGGCGCTTGCGCCTTGTTCGCTGTTGCGACGATACGAAAACAATGACACATGACCAATTAGAGTTTAAATCACACGTAACAACGGACAATATAGGACTCTGCATACGTGACGGGTTTTCATATGAACGGGACGGTTAGTTTCAGAAATATCGTAAAACGACAATACAAAATGTACACACATGAAGGACATGGGTATTTCACGGACGGGACGTGCGTGAACGTAGCACTCACGGGGCGTTTTTAACGAGGCTGTATTATCTCGTTACGTATGCAGAGACCTAGTAATTTACAATAACAGCAATCTCAAAAGCCATCAATAACAGAGCCCCTCTAGACTAGCCAAGCTATTAGAACGAGTAGACAAACGTATGAAACTGACGTATTACAGAAAAAACAAAACATAAGAGAAAATGTCAAAATTGACACCTAACCGTTGTTGACACCTAACCGTCGTTGGAATAGAGTGGCCACTTGTCTAAGGGGCAGGTATTCAATAAGCGTTATTATTAATATACAACTTTAGATAACTTGAGAAGTTTTCATGATGTTTTTTATTCTTATAACACCCGTTTTTTAGAATGTGAATTTGCGCCGCTATAAACTTCTATCGCAGATGCAATTCGGTTATCAAAACATGCATATTATTATTTCAGTGTTGTTAATAATAACATTCTTATTGCCTAAATACATAAGACGAAAAATCGAATAGGTGCCTATTGCACAAACAAATCTAACTACAGCTGTTCAGTGTTTTCGTGCACAATAATTGCAATCATGGTAAAATGCATGCTAGTGATTAGTGAACGTGCAATTACAATTGATAATTACCTAATGTTACCAAAATTGAGCATGACAATGACAGTTGAAAAAATACTACTTACCTGTTTCTCTCACATGCTGAAACATCCAGTGTATCATCTTTTTAATAATATGCCATGAAGTGACTATAGATTACGAATGCATTTAGATAAAATCCCACCGCATATGCAAAAAAAGCCATCCCTTATAATTTGAAACTGTAAATAATTAGCTAGAAGCAGTACTTTAAATACAGAGTGTCAAGAACAACTTAAAGGTATATGCTATTCTGTAAGTAACAGCAACTATGAGCTTACACACTATTCCTAACTACTAAAATTTTGTACGAATGTCTGTCCCTATTCAATGTACAGTCAACATTCGATTGTCAACCTTAGCATGTTTGAAGTAAAGCACAATGTAGATTGAGAAAATTTGATAATACCTGACATGTTGTGTTATGGCTAACGCAGGGTTTCTGTAATCTATCTAATTAAAATAATTACTACGAACCCTATATAAAGCAAATAAATATATTACTATTAAATACAAAAGCTTTTGCTTGCGAGGTGTTAAATTTTGACATTTTTCATATGGATTGTCATCTATGCCAAAACCATTGGTAAGTAACCCGGGATAAGAAAAATATGTATTACACATTTATTGGAATAGTGACAGGGGCAAGTTATAAATTCCGTCGTCGAATATCTCATTACATAATAATTTGAGATTTTCTCAGAAATTTAAGTACTGCTTAACGCTAACGTATTCACTGCGGTGCCTACCAATGAAACAGGTATAAATAATGAAAGTACAAATATTTCAAATCTTTTATTATTTAAAAAATAAAATATGAAGCATCGTAGACATCACTATCACAATACCGGCCGCTTCGACACGAAAGCGTATAAGGGCGATTCACTGGTATCCTCAACTGCATAAAGATATAGTAATATAACATAAAAATATAGTACGTCCTATTAGAGGTGTAGTACCACTCCGAATAAAAATTGAATACCGTTGCGCAGTTGAGTTTACCAGTGGAAAGCGTATAATATAATAATAATAATAGCTAAATCATAAAGTGATTAATTGAATACCATAAAAGCCGTTACATAGATATAAAAATACACAAGTTCGCAGTAATGGCACCTCACTAATATTATTAATAAAAAGATCACAACAATTTCCACCTGCATTGCAACACGTCCACATGAACAATCGAAGTACAACCAACAACAAAACATGCTACCAAAAAATGTCAAATTTTGTCAATGCACTTTGTGCCTTACCACAAACAAGTTAAGGTTGACAATCGATTGAAGCAATTTGACAGTTTTTGGTAATCTGATAGCCGTTGACCGTACACTACCTACGCCGTGCACTATCAAGCAATGGTATGCGTATCAGGTATACCCCAGTCATTAGAACGGGAGACAAAACATATACAATTTTGATATTACGTTTATTTATCAATGAAATTATTATGAACATTCAAAAATAAGAAAGACGTATTATAAAATACATCATCCATAATAATAATATACAAAAACAAGTGCCTTCGAAAAAATGGATATTCCACAATTTTATTTTTGTATTTTATATCAAGACACATATTTTTTTTATATTTTGTCTCTTGCTACAATGGCTGGAGTACAGACGTAAATGCAGCAAGTGCTTAGTATGTGATAAAATCAGAATTTGAAGAAGAAGCTGTTCATCATTTATTGCTATCTGACTTTTTAACAAACTATCCGTTTGTAATCCATCTGTTTTGTGTATAATAAATTTAACAGTAGGTGTCATTTTGAATCACATTTTATTCAGTTTAGAAAAAAAATCAGTTGCTCCAGCTGAGCATTAACGAAAGAACGAAAAGAATAGCAATTAGTATCAAATCTGGCACTCGCTACAAAATTGTCAACCATTGGATTACGCATAATTCTAATAATGTATGATATAAATTGTCTCTACAATACATTCTAACATATTGAAAGTGTACGCTAATACCGTACACAATATGGAGGAAATTTATTTTATGGAATATTTCAGATGACAATACAAATTTTGGTGATACCTACTATGAATACTCCTCTCGACCAATGGAATGTGTTTGATGGCATTGTCATGGGAAGAGTAAGTCGATATTGACAGATAAAACTCCTTTGATACGTTTGGCACAATAATGCACACAAATTGATAAAAAATGTAAAAGCTCAAAAAAGGTTGTTTACTGGAAAAGCACTGTTTCCAACGTGTATAGTTAATTTTTTACAGTGGTATATTGGTTATTATTTAATACAGTGGTCAAGGAGCTTACGAACCAAACCAACTGTATGATTGAGGTAAATCAAAATATCAAACAGATATTGTTGAATTGTGCACTTTATACCAAGGCATGGGATATGATTGAGTTAAATAACTGAAAACACTGAAATCCATAGTTGTGAAAGATGATTGCAATTATTTCGTTTTCTGGAATGAAATATCAAATGCGATTGTAGCATTTCGAATGAATTAACTATCTTGCAAATCAACGTGCCTCGATAGTGTAATATTTGTTAAAATAAAACATCTTTCATAATGCATACAATACATTGCCGCTAAGAAAGGCTAATCACCATAAAAAGGACAAAAAGAAAAGAACCTAAACATAAGAATTTATAAAAATAAGGCCACATTTTCAATAGAGAAACATTTCACATGCAATCAATCATGCACCGGAATATTAATAACAAAATAACATTTCATAAATAACAATTTTTATAGAAATATTTCCATTCATTTTGGTATATAAACTAACATTGTATAATCTTGACTCTCATTACTTACTCTACACATTGCCTACAACTACAAAATTATTATGTCAACCTTGTTATGACTTGTACCTATCTTACTTATATGCCTAAATATATAATATACTACTCTCATACATGTATGACTACAGAGCATATCCGTGTGCGTTTGCTCTTCGACTAACGTGAAATTACACACTAGCTAAAACTAAACATTCTAACTAAACTGTCTTATATCAGTCCAAATACTTTGCAAAGTAAAATAATTTGAATACGCATACTTAAAGTACCTGTATTCTTGTCGTATGACATAATATAAAAGTTGTTCGAAATATATAGTGTTACAAAAGGAGCGAGGAGTCTAGTTTAATCAACTACGCACTCTATATGCTTTCAGTTTAAAAAATAATACTTTCCAAATCACTTCTTTACAAAACATCAAAATCTAGATAGACATACTTCTTTGAATTACCTACTTTATAAAGTTCACATTGTAAAATAGCAATAAGTAGATGTGGAATACTACAATTCAAATTCTATAGAAAACAAATGCAAAGTAAAACTAATCTAATAGTTATCGTCAGTTCAGACTAAAGGTTCAATTGTACAGTCGACATCACTTCGGGTTGACACAAAGTCGTCCAATCGATTTAGCGCTTTGCGTCCAACGCACAAGGATAGAAATCGATTGGAGACATTTCAGTTATATAACACCTGAAGTGCTGTTGGCTGTACCACTTGCACAAAAAGCGTAAAACAATATTGCAACTGAAACAATTTTTTTTATAAAGCAACGCACTGTCCATCAAACTTTGACCCGAAGGTTTATTTTATCAAAAGCGACTTTTCAATTAATTGGTTTTCGGACTTCAAGGTTTGATTAGACAATGCGTGACGTAATTCAAATTTTAATCATTTCAAAATCAGCAACTGCAGGCTGATTACACAAATATGTTGCTAACAATTCACGATTGAAATTAATGAATTTATTGCTTTAGCGATTATGTAATAACGATTCGTCAGTCTGTCGAATCCCACTCTGATATCAGTTGAAACCGTTGATTAATTTCAATCCAGAATTGTTAGCAACAAAGTATTCAGCCTGCATGTTTGATAACAACAGCTATAACTTCAACAGCAATAAATATTTGAATAATTTTAAAGATTTGTTTATCTAGGGAATATTGAATTGTTACAACATGGGTGTAAACCTAGTAAGGCACTTACGTTTTCCCATAAAACTAGCAATGGTTATGTGTCATGGTCACCCTCAACGCAAACCGTTTAAAATGTATCCAACTCTGCGTTATTGAAAAAATAATTTAAAATATAAAAGTTTTTCGGAGTTTCAATCAGACATTGTAATTATTTTACGTGATTGAAAGTGACCATAAAGTTGCGGTCTAAACCATTTAAAGAGAGAAAGAACTACGTTACGACCAAGAATCGAAATGTGCAAATTAGAGAACGTTCATAAAAATACTAACAAAATACTGAATGAATTCATTCATTTTCAATTCACAAAATTAACATAACCGTTGGGTAAAAGCTTAGACTTATGTTATTATGACATGAAAATTATTGTTTGTCATATAATTACGATAGTATTTTGATTCTAACTTTTCGGACACAAATTTTGTGAAATCCCTTGCATATTATGGTTTAAAAACTGAACAATAACACACGCTACTTTGAAAATACGTTGTTCCGACAATTAAGATGTTATTATCTTCATTGGTTTGATTTAATATAGTAACAAAAGAGGAAAAAGGATAGAGTGGCTAATACTGTGGCAAAGCTATACCATCAATGGTCGTATGGGATAAATCAATGTCGACTGTTGTACCATCTAATGAACTATCGACTGGTACAAGTAGGACGGACTGAGACAAGAAGTACGGTCGAGGTATAAACAGGACGAAAGGGGTAAAATTGGTTCGGAAGGCCAATGTATCAGTAATGGCATTACCAAATGTTAATTGGTTCAGAGGATCAACTGTACCATCAATGGTACAAGTTGTCCCACGTGGTAACAATGTAAAAACGGTGGTACGAAAGGGGTAAAAGTGATTCGGAGGGCCAATGTACAATCAATAACATTATCAAAAAACAAGTGGTTCAGAGGATCAACTATCCCATCAATGGTACATGTGGTCCGAAGAGATAAAAAGTCAAGGTCGAAGTAGTCTTACTTTTGAAGGAGAGTGTATATTGGAGTTCAGCGTTTAAAACCTTGCAAATTTCAGTCAACATCAGCGTGAATGTAAACTCTTACGTAACACTCGACAGCACGTCAAGGTTACATAAAAAAATTTCTTAATCGACTTTGTACCTTACTACAAACAAGTCAAGTTTTAGATAGCAAAACGGTCAAAATTCTTCAATCGATTGTAGTCAACCTTAACTTGTTTGAAGTATAAAGCACAAGTCGAATGAGAAAACTTGGCATTTTACGGTAGACTGGCGAGCTATTGGCTCTAAACTACAAACGGGTATTACTTCAATCATCACCCACATTGGTAGGTATTTTAATAGTTGGTACGATTGAAAATTGTCTCTCGCGATTACTCGAATGAGTACATTATTACAAACGCGGCTTACTAGAATCATTGGACAATTTGGACATTGAAATCGATCGCTCGCACCGTAGTTCCATTCCCCTTGCACCGCTCACGTGTGCCCGTACTTACCGGCTGTACCACTGCTGTACCCCTTGGCGATCCGCTGGAACGGGTCCGGCGGCGGGAACTTCGCCTGCGCGTGGAACAGTTCCGCGAACCTCGCGTCAAGGTCCTGTTGCCGCATCGACGAGCCCCGGACGGGGGGCGCAGGCGCCGGGGCCTCGTCGCCATTCATGCTCTGCAAATGTTACACAATAATTGAAGATATTTACCAGATTATATACCAGAGTTCGAACTTAAAATACAAATAAATCGCAAATACCGAAAAAATTACTACCCGAGTACGACAGCAAATCAGTGATATATTATGCAAATAAAAATTAGTTCCATCTCACAGCGTCACAGCATCAAACTCCTTTTTGCCAAGCTGTAGCTACATAATCGCGTTAAAATCCGTTCTAACCTATATTGATAGGGAAGGCCTGCCTATTGATATGCCTGTCTATGATTGACATACATTTTGCCTGTGTTGGGGAGGGGGAGGCGCCGGTGGTGCTTTCGGAGGTAGCGAGCGAATATTAAATTTTTGGTGTAAATTAGACACAAAGGTAAAGTTTTAACCCATTTTACAAAATTTGTCAACTGGCCTATTGTTAAAAAGTGTTACTCTATAAACAATTTAGTTACTAATGGTTAAATATCAGTCTGATATTTAAACATTAGTAACAATTTTTAACTATTAGGTTGAGTTAACTATACATCATAAAACCGTCTCTAACTGCCGCACTCAGAGACGTCAAATAACGATAATGAGTACTTAACGTAAAAAAATGACAATTCTAAACTAGTCGCTATTCTTGCCGGGTCTATGGTCTAGATTTGAATGAAAATTTTTGACATTAAATATTCATTAAAGTTGATTGACGTCTCTGAGTGCGGCAGTAACTGCCGTACCCAGAGACGTCAAATAACGTTAATGAGTACTTGACGTCAAAAAATGACAATTCCAAACTAGTCGCTATTCTTGCCGGGTCTATGGTCTAGATTTGAATGAAATTTTTTGACATTAAATACTCATTAACGTTAATTGACGTCTCTGAGTGCGGCAGTAAGGCAGATCGCCCGGTGTAGACCAAAAAACACCTCGGGGCACCCGAACGGTGGAGGGCAAACCACCAACAACAACAACAACAAAAGTACTTGGTGTACGGGTTAGTACGTGGTGGCGTACGTACGCCACCACACAGGCAAATGTAGTAGACATACATTTTGCCTGTGTGGTGGCGATGGAGGCGCCGGTGGTATCACAGGCCTGTCTATCATAGGGAAGACCTTTTTAAATACCTACATAATCGTACCCCCGAAGGGGTAGGCAGAGGTGAACTAGCACCCACGTTTCGCCAGTTATGTTAGGTCCCATGTAATAGGTGGCGAGCCTATTGCCATTTATCGGGCACAAAAAGTCGCAGTAGGTAGGTACATTGCTAGGTGGTATAAGAGGCTGCTGTAACATTTATACAATGTTGGAATTAAAATCGAATAGATTGACATACATTTTGTCTGTGTGGTGGCGGGGGAGGCGCCGGGGGCGGTATCGCGGCTAGCGAGGCGTTCCTCGCCGGCGGCGGGGGCGGGGGCACCGCGCCCGGCGGCGGCGGGGGGCACACTCCCGGGGGGCGAAGCCCTCTTGGCGCTCTCAGTGTACCTGAGAAAAAAAAAGTTACGTTAAAATTGTTATGACCGATTCTACCTACACACACATACATACTTACATAAATCATGCCTATATCCCCGAATCTCTCCCGTGGGTGTCGTACAAGGCGACTAAGGATAAATCAGTGAGGAGGAATGGGCAGCAGCGTTCCTCTTTTACCACCTAGCAATAGTACTGCGACTTTTGCGCCCGATAAATGGCAATAGGCTCGCCACCTATTACATGGGATCTAACATAATTGGCGAAACGTGGGTGCTGGTTCACCTCTGCCTACCCCTTCGGGGATAAAGGCGTGATTTATGTATGTATGTATATCCCCGAAGGGGTAGGCAGAGGTGAACTAGCACCCACGTTTCGCCATGTCAAGTCCCATGTAATAGGTGGCGAGCCTATTGCCATTTGTCGGGCACAAAAGTCGTAGTACATTGCTAGGTGGTATCAGAGGAACGCTGCTGCCCATTCCTCATCACTGATTTATCCTTATTCGCCTTGTACGACACCCACGGGAGAGATTTGGGGTGGTGACAATTGTATTCTACTCTGCCGTCACCACACGGCTTCTCCATATAGTCTTCCGTTTTTAGTGAAAATCCTGTAGGAAGAAACCAAACTTACATAATCTAAAAAAATCCCTTTAGTAACAATCTCAACACATTGTTATATATCATAACACAACGAGGTGGGTAGTCAGAGTCGTATTAAATTGGTGAATTTTGGAATTGCTACTTACGTTACCGGATTTAATTAATGGTTGGATTGGCACACCGCATCAAATTTTTACAATCCACATTGAGGTTAAGGTAAAAGAAGATTGAGAATCGAATGGGGAAATTTTAAAAGTTTGAAAATTGATTTGAGATTGAAGAAATTGACTCGCCAAAAAACCGATTGAAGATATTTGAGAGTATCGATTAATCTGACTCGCTGTTGGCTGTACAAACTTTATTTATTTATTTATAGATCACCAACATAATAAACATTAACAAATGCAAAATGTGATTACAGAAAAGGTTACTAAAGTTTTATGTTATTACAATTATACGTGAAGGCGACAATGATGAATGAACTTTGCACAAGTTGACTCACCAAAATGAGAAGCCGGGTTCTTGGTGCCGATGGGTGGGTTGTAGGGCGCCGGGGGCAGGTTGATCGGCCGCCCGCCCGACTGCGGCGACGGCGGCGACACTGGCGGGGACCTAACGACCAATACCAGTTAGTACACATTATGGCATCTTATATTTGCACGCATTATGGCATCATGGCACCTTATTATGCCCTGTGGTGATCATCATTATCATCACCAGCCCTTTAATGTCCCCACTGCTGGGGCACGGGCCTTCCCTATGGATGGAAGAATATAGGGAGATTGGGCCATAACCCACCACGCTGGCCCAGTGCGGGTTGGTGGGTATTAACGACTGCAGATGCAGCCGGGACCACCGGCTTAACGTGCCTTCCGAAGCACGGAGGAACTCGAGATAATACATTTTTGGTCACCCATCCTATGACCGGCCTTAGCGAACTTGCTTAGTTTACACAATCGCAGGCCAAGCGCGCTATGCCACTGCGCTAGCGAGCTCCTCAACTCCTCTCCTGTGGTGATGGCAGAGTAGAATCAAATTATTGTCACCACCCCTATCTCTCCCGTGGGTGTCGTACAAGGCGACTAAGGATAAATCAGTGATGAGGAATGGGCAGCAGCGTTCCTCTTATACCGCCTAGCAATGCACTGCGATTTCCGTGCCCAATATATGACAAAAGGCTTGCCACCTATTACATGGGTCCTTAATTTGCGAAAAGTGGGTGTTTAATTCCCGTCTGCTCGGGGATACGGGCGTGATTTATGTATGTATGTATGCCTTGCTTTTTTTCGTATGAAATTGAATAGCAGTTAGGGGGCGCAGTAGAAATCTTGCCCAGGGCGCTGGTTCGTTTTCGTATCGACTTCAATTTCCCCTCCATCCTGCGTCCTAGCTGCGGCCTTGCCGTTGACGATGAGCTTTTTGGGCGCCAGGTAAAATAATATGTATATGTTTTGTCTTTTGGACCATAAATTATTATATTCCAATTTGGATACTGGTACAAAAGTCATCCTGTATATTATTTATTTGCAATTTTCCAAGAATCATTTATTTTTGCTCAATTTTTAAGATAGTGTACAAAATATACAAATATGTAGGTGCATGGGCCATTTCGGAACACTCCTTCGTCCGATCCCCTATTCTCGAATCTCTCCTCTCCATCCATCTACTCCTCTGGAATACCAGTATACCGACCTGGGAACCCTCATACTCTGCGTCCTCGCTGCGGCCTTGCCGTTGATGATGAGCTTCTTGGGAGGCGGCGACGGTCTTGTGTCGGGAAGGGTGGGCGGCTTGGGCGCCAGGTGCGGCTTGCCGTGGCTGGGCCGCGGCCGCTCCGACAGGTCCGACGTCGAGTGGGACGCCGACGGCGCCGGTGTGGGAGGCGCGGACGTCAGCGAGCTCATGCTGCCACCTGGGGATACATCATCATCATCATCACCAGCCCTTTAATGTCCCCACTGCTGCATTCATAGGGAAGGTCCGTGCCGAGCTCATGCTGCCATCTGGGGACGCATACGGAACGCCTATACGGTTTCAAATCAAAATCACATGAACGCAACTAAGAGACCGACGTCGAGTGGGACGCCGTCGGCGCCGGTGTGGGAGGCGCGGAAGTCAGCGAGCTCATGCTGCCATCTGGCGATGGATACAGAACTCCTGTACTGTTTCGAATCAGAGCGCTTATCTACTACATCCGATCCGAATCCGTCAAAAATTATTGGTCTCGAAAACTCTGGACAGAGATCGGATGTAGTGCGTAAGCTACCATAGAAATAGTTCGACGGCTACACCGGACCGTCAAAATCTCGGATTTTGATCGAATGTAGTGCGTAAGCGCTCTTAAAATCACATGAACGCAACTTAGAAACCTTACCCTCCGTTACGGAGAACGACAAGCGAAGGTAGGAAGAGACGGCAACTGTCATAACTCCGTTGTTATAATAACTTCGCCGCCATAACGAACGGTCGCTTCGCGAAAGTCTCGTTCCAAAACCCGGGTTTGGAGGCAGTTGCAAGCAGCATCATCTGGTCAATCACCGCTATGTAGGTACGCGGATAGAGAGGATAGTCACGAAAACTATGTCCAATAAGATCCGGCAACGTAAGAACTTTAAGTCGTTCTCATTTTTCCCCTTTTTGTCCCGAACAACGCCTGAAAAGCCGATTGCTTTATGATGGCATTAAGTCCGCCATTTGTGCCGTTTTTGTGTGCAATAAAGTTTAAATTAATAAATAACCATTTGGTATTTTAATAGGTTGGGGATGTCCAGTGTCCAGTTAAAACCAAGGAACGGAATCGCTACTAGCTGACCCGGCATACGTTGTTATGCCATATAAATTATCCCGTAGCCATGATTACGATTTGGTTGCCATGGTTACGTCAAATGTTTGACAGGAAAGCAGTTTATATGGGATAATGAAATTGTTGTTTTTACTATTACTACTCGCAATTTTTCCATATATTCTCACCTTTCCCGGCTTGCCTGGCCCAAGGCAATCAATTTAAAACCAAAATCAGCTGAATCGGCCCCGCCGTTCTCGAGTTTTAGTTTTAGATTTATTTATTTACCGAGAGAGCTCTGCCCAGCCGAATGCAACGAGCTCTTGTTCCGGTGAAGCGTGCTGGCGACATTCTGCGGGAAGCTCTGGTCCGACTCCCGGCCGCCCTGCTGCTGCAGGCTACTGATCCGTTCCGATATGGACCCGGTCGTCAGAGCCGGGTCGGACGGACTCTGTAATCAATAAGGAGTTGAGTTTAAAAGCAGCTCATTACGAAGCTGTTTTCAAAATCAAAGTACCCATAATTCATATCTGGTAATCATCGTCCTAACATGGTTTCGATGGTAGGATGATGACTCTAGACTTGTTAATGATTCAGATGTCATTCTGCACTTAACTGTGTTGTTAAAAAATCTTGATTGAAAATAATAAAATTGTTACTTTAGCCATTATGTTTACGGTTTAACTGCCGCACTCAGAGACGTCAATTAACTTTAATGAGTATTTAATGTCAAAAATTTTCATTCAAATCTAGAGCATAGACCCGGCAAGAATAGCGACTAGTTTTGAATTGTAATTTTTTGACGTTAAGAACTCATTAACGTTATTTGACGTCTCTGAGTGCGGCAGTAAGTGTGTGATGTGAGAAACCGTCACATTGTCATTTTTTCTGCAAAGTCATTTTCCAATACAATATCAGAAGTGACTTGGGCTTGTTTGATATTAAACAGCCAAAAATAATAATCCTTTCATTAAAAATAAAGGATATTACTATTTAAACAAAAACAATCAAACAAGATATAAATATTGGAAGTGGCTTAATGTTATGTGACAGTGGTAACATTCAATACTAATGGCACCCAAGTTAAGAACAGAGTTCGTTGCGACAAAACTAATAGGGATTACTGAGACTAGTCTGGGAAACTGGCCAGGAGCGGAACCTTTGTCAGCCGGCTGCCAAATGAGATATTGATCGAGTGAAGCGCGGATTACTAACATGTAGTATAATAGATTATCATCTACCTCTTCCATGCTGGCGTAGGAGCGAAAAAATAACGTAGAATATGCCAGCCCCGACTCTACCCAGGAGTGTCTTAAAAGTCGACTAAGGGAGCTTGCCTGGTGTAGGCCAATAAGCACCTTGGAGCACCCGAATGGTGGAGGGCAAACCACCAACAACAGCATACCCAAAGAGATTTGGTGTCAGGCTGGCGGCCGGTTGTAAGTCCCAAGCCAAAACCTTGAGAAGTATGAATTGATGAATGTTGTCATTCCAATCAGTTTCTCCGTTCATCGGTCTCCCGACATGGTCGGTTTCGTCTCTTTTCTATACATTCATTCATCACTACCAACTTGACGGCGTTATGGATGATGTGAGTCAAAAGGCTGGCGGGTGGCTTGATGACGTCCGGCCGATATGACTGGAAGAGGAAACATACCGCGCCGACCCCAGATAGACTGGGAACAGGGTAGGGAGAAGAACAGAAAATGTAGATGCGCGGGGCCCCCAATTGCCGGTAGCATTTGCTAAGCTAAGTGACTAATCCGCCACTGAAATTAGGAAACCCAAGCTTACCTGTTTACATTATCCACAACAGTTAACTAAAAATATCCATCCGCCCTTAAGGTGTTAAGTTCATATGAAATGATTACGGTAAACAATCCAACGTGATAGCTGATATAATAAGGTAATGTTTACTGATGCATGAGTCACTTCAAGGGAGTGTAGGCACTCAGTTGTGAAACACTGCACAGTGGATCTTATTGCGGAGACAAAAAGCTGATTTTCCAATTACGCGAGTGTACAAATAAAATGGTTGTCGAAGGTGATAACATGAATGAATCACAAGCGTGTGATTCAACTATTTTTAATGCTGACCGTAAACAGGAAGGTAAGCAGAACTCCTAAACGAACAGATCTCATTGGGGAGTAGCGGTGGTTGAGGTAAGTGCTACGAAACATGACTAACCTATATCTCTTTCAAATTGTAAATCACAACAAGTTAATAGACAGGACAAAATACAAAAGGTGGCAGTTACTTCCAACTGCCGCACTCAGAAACGTCAATTGACAGCGATATTTCGTCAATGGCTGATGGCAGTATTAAATCTAAAAGATGAAGAATGTATTTTCAAGTAGAACTTGCTTAAAAGCTCGGGGCAGTCAATTTCGTGTCGATCGATGAAATTATAAAATCAATTCTTGAAAAATTTTTTTACGGTTTACATTTAAAGTTTCGACTTGCTCACCACAATCACATTTGTCAATCGCTGAACATCAAATTTAATAAATCTTGCCAAAGAAACAACATACAATATACGTGTTAATTAATTGCCGACTACAGTACCTTCAAATGACAGTGACGTCACATTGGTCAAGAGAAACAAATAATCCGAGAGATGATTCATAACACGATTGAAATTCAAAAGGTGTCTCTGTGACTAATGCCATTATAGCCGCCAAGTTTGAACCTCGACTACAATAGAAAACCGCGAACGCCTTGCGTAATGGTGTTCTGATGGGACCGTTGACTAATGGATGGAATCACTACGACAGGTGTGCCAATAACATTTGAGCTGCCAGTGTTAAACATCAACATATAACATAAATAACGCACACCCTGGACACTAACCATTGTAACTTGGTCATATAAAAAATATACTATACGGCGAAATGTGGATGTTCATTCACCCCTGGTTTATTTATGTTTGAGTTATAATCTTTCCATAGTGTTGATCCTGATCACTCATTTTAAACGCACTATTTTTAGTATCTCTATTACGATTGCCTTCTTGCCACACTGACTTAGAGCCTGTTGCCATGTAACAGGCAAGAAAAGCGCAATATATTGCTAGGTGGTGGTGGGTAAGTATATAGGATCACTGCTGTCCAGTCCTCATTACTGTTTTAACCCCTACTCACCTATACAAATTTATTTATTGTACCTATTGCATGTGACGGCAGAGTAGAATACAATTGTCACCACCCCGAATCTCTCCCGTGGGTGTCGTACAAGGCGACTAAGGGTAAATCAATTATGAGGAATGGGCAGCAGCGTTCCTCTTGTACCACCTAGCAATGTACTGCGACTTTTGTGCCCGATAAATGGCAATATATATATGTAAATGGCACCTATTACATGGAACCTGACATATTTGGCGAAACGTGGGTGCCAGTTCACCTCTGCCTACCCCTTCGGGGATATAGGCGTGATTTATGTATGTATGTATGTATTGCATTATCAGATCAGCTATGACTGAACTGCCCATTAGATTCAATGTCAATAACATTCCATTTCGTCGTGATTTTGTACTCGGCCCACTGCTAGGGTCCGTCTGCGTGGGAGGACCACTAATGTTTACTTGGACCAAAACACGAAAGACCACACAGGCTTATATACTATAAGCGAACAAACGGAAGTACTAAGAACTGAGGGCCGATTTCACAGTCTCTCATAGAAACTGAGTTCAGTAAAACTTGGTTTTGATTAATGCAAACTTGGTAGCGGAACTCAGTTTAGAGCATAAACCAAGTTCAACTTCAACTGATCGCGTTTAATTCTGCGGTGAAATCGGCCCGAAGTTTACGCGATAAGCCTTCTTCCTGGTGATCCATTAATAGTAGAACGACCTCCGGTGTGATTTGAAGTTATTTTCGTTGACGCCGCATTAAGCTTATAAAAGTATTACGATTTTAGACCTTATCTCACTGATCGCATATTACACTAAGCGATTAAAAACCTTGTTAATAACAACAAGGGTATTTTAGAATCGAGACTCTCGTCGCTTTACCCGCTGTAATTTGAACAGCTCTAAACTTCAGAAAATAATCATAAATTAAAAAAACGTTAATGTTTAAAATAGATTAGCAAAACGTTTATTGTTTTATATCAATAACGACGTACTGTTAATTAGATTTAAAATCCTTCAAGAAAAAAATAAAGAATAAGACACATATTCAAAGAAACAACATACACCATTTATACTTGGGCCAAATTCAAAAGAGATTAAATGTAAACAAACAGCCCATACTCAACCTAAACATAACGTTTTAATTACAAGTTTGTGGAACGTTTAAATTAAGTACAAAATAAATTTAGAGCGCAATCGTTTGATCTGAAAAGTGATTACTTACATATTTACATTGTAATAACGAAAAATCTACCAGACGTTTGCTTAAGGCGGATCTTTCATTATCAAATTGAAAATCTATTTAAAATGTACCAGGTCAAGAGTACCCGAAACCGTCGGGCATGCATAAAGATATATAAGATGAGGCGAAAGAAGCCTGTGGGAGAAAGGCGTGACAGTATGTATGTACATGTAGGTATGTTTGTTTACATAAACTGATTTTCAAAGTTGGCTGAAGTATAGATTAACGCATTACTTTAATGTGGCAGAGATTACGAGACAAGAACTTATCTCGGCGCAAGATTAGCAATTAAGCTACGTCGTAAGCGAGTGTCACTATTGTTGATCATGAAAGAATCAGGCGGTCTACTCTGAAACTACGAACGATTAACTCACATCTATCCGTCTTTCTCACTCCACTCGTGTTAAAATAAGAGCGACAAAGACGCAAAGACTCGATCGAACGAAATAAACTTCCAGAGTAACGCCTCAGAACTGGTCATTCTGATGCGATGAGATGCGCCGTTTTGCTTAATTGAAGATCTGTCTTGTTTATCTAGAATAGTTGTTTGCTTGCCGAGTATTCAATATCCAAGAAAGTCACGTTGCATTAAATATACACATCTTACATAACATGTTAAATAAATAATCTCAAAATTATGTAAATGCCATTTCTCCTCAGTACATAAGTGAAAGCGCTGCATTCTTATCAGAAAGCAAGGCCAAAATTCGTCAAATACGTGTAGGTTAAACTTGCCCGTTGAGAAACGTCTTATTAATAGATTTCGATAGGCATGATTGGCCAAACCTTTGTGTACTTAACACAACATTGGCAAGCAACAAAAAAATCAAGGAAAACCCAACTGCAATAAGTCGCTCTTAAGGTTTCTTTTGTGTTTCCATTGGAATGCCAACGCTGCTTCTTGCGACACCCGAGTTATTAAAAAGTACTACCATAACCAATGCATATTATTCGATGGACGTGATAAACCTCGCGATATTATTTGCATATTAATAAATCGAGGAGCTTGAGAGCGCAGTGGTTTAGCGCACTCGGCGTACGGTTGCTTAAAGTGAGCAATATTTACAAAGGCCGGTCATTGTATGGGTGAGCAAAAATATATTATCTCTCAAGTTCCTCCGTGCTTCAAAAGGCACGTCAAGCCGTTGGTCCCGGCCGCATCTGCAGACGTTGATAATACCCACTATCCACACTGAGCCAGCGTGATAACCACCAATCCACAATGACCCATTTTCCCTATTTTCGTCCATCTATAGGGTAGGCCTGTGCCCCAGCGGTAGGGACTGTACGGAAATTAAAGGGTCAGTGATGATGAAATAAATTGTAACATTTCCTCCTCATCATTTCGAATAGAAAGTTAGTGCAGTGAGTAAGGTGTTTAAAAATTGTTCTGATTTCAAGTTGTGTTGATTCTAGCATTGGAAAATTATTGTATGGAACCTTATTTTTATATAGGGCCTGTTTCACAATCGATGATTAATTCTTACTTAGTTTATGTCAATTGAACAAAGAACTTACACCAGGCCCTTAGACTCATTACAACAACCATTCGCATCCCCACAACACGCTGTATAGAATAATGTCAGTATAATCAAATTCCATAGGAAAATCATCAAGCCACTATGTAGCCCTAGCAATGGTGACAATAAGAAGTTGATAATAAGGAAGGACAAAGGTTATAAGTATAAATAGTTATAATATTACCTGTTTTATGAGATAATACGGTGCTTACTGATAACATTAATGCGCCAACGCAAAAATTACCCTTAACGCTGTGGACTAAAGTGCACATCATAGTGGGGTGACCTGATATGCTCGTCGGTAGGTAGGTACATCATAATGATTGTGAAATGGGGTCGCCTACCGCCCGCGTCCTGTAAAACAATCAAAGCGCTAACGATGCGGCCGTGCCAAAAACGCTGGCCGACATCTGTTTACAACATTATAGTAAATGCGCTTATAGTAATATTGTTTTATAATGTATTCACCACGCCCACGCTGGCCTGGGAGCGAAAAAATAACGTAGAATGTGTCAGCCCCGACTTACTTCTCCCTGCCCTCATCCTACTCTAAGTAAGGTCGACACAGCATGGCTTTTTCTTCCACACTCTTCTCTTTGAGCTCAGCGTGAACTCCCGTCTTTCTCATATCACCTTTTCACACATGTGCCAGCCCCGACTCATCTCATAAAAATCGACTAAGGGAGAATGCCCCGCGTAGACCAATTCGGGTGCCCCAAGGTACTTTGAATCAGCATTCTGAACAAGTGGAAGACTGCCGGATGACGCTGTTTCGATTCCGCATGAAGACCATAATTTTTTTATCAAGATCACTAAGCAAAGCCGTGTGGTGACGGCAGAGTAGAATACAATTGTCACCACCTCAAAACTCTCCCGTGGGTGTCATTTTGAGTAAGACAAACATTTGACGCCTAAATTGAAATAATGTAAGTAAAAACTTAGGATTAGGATACTCCAGCTGAAGATCATACAATAATAAAATCTAAGTAATTAATATAAAAGATTTTAATTTTTAGTAATTCCATAACTGGTAATTCTCATACAGAATCATATAAGCCTAATTGTGTTAATAAAACAAGATTATAAAACGCCTATACCTTCATAGTATGTTATTATCACCAACTTAGGTGATAGATAACTGATAACAGCATCATTTCCATAAAGAACGCAGATTAAAAAGAGTTAAAGTTAGATTATGACATTTTTAGCAGATAGATAGTTACATATTATAAACAACGCCTTCCTCTGAATGTAGAAAATGGACTAAAATAAAAGGCTCGGTTGCCGAGACTGAGACAAGAAAATTCCTGTAAGACTGATAAAGACACACTACACTTCGTAGAGATACGATAATCGCACGATGCGATAACTAACGTAACTGTCAACGTCAAAGTCAGATTCTGATAAGAGAATGACATTTCTCAAAAATAAAAACGTTAATCTTATTTCATCAATGGTATAACTTCAGGGCTGAAGCGATCGATCTGTAGATCCTTGGGGGACGACTATGAGAGCTTCTCGACTGAAACGTTGATGATCACCAACATAAAGCATCCAAATCTCACCAATCATTCAACTCACCCGAAATAACTTTCTGTAACCGTGACCAGACATCATTCGCGGAGAATAAGTAGGACTATTTCAAATAAAAAAGTACACACAACACAAAACAATTATTAACAGATAACTGGCAATATCGAACGGAGAATGATGATAACATTTCACGATAAAAACAGCTGATACCGATATCGCCTTTGATTAAATCAAATACGATACCAAGCTATTAACTTCTTGGTGTTACTTACAAAAGGTTATAGGGTAGATTTAGTACACAGGGTAAGCGCGGTGGCTTGTTTCCCAGAGTTGAAACTTAAACAAAAAAGAAGAAAGGAGAGGAATTTGCAGAAACCAGAAATAGAAGGGAAGAATTGAGCGAGCCTCAATAAATGAGGTATCGACGTAATTTGCCAATGGAATAGACATGTTACGTATCTTTCCCAAAAGGTAACCCTGCTACAGAAATTGGGATAGATAGAACAGATTGTTTTCTTAACAATCAGAATGAATCGTATCACTGTCTAACCATATATTGATTTGAGATATTACGACGCATTACGTTATTACTGTGTTATTTATATATTCAATAGTATAGCAGCAGATTTTAAACATTTATGCTAACTAAATGACTTTGGTTTAATAACCTTGTGGGGACGAAAGATTTTCTTAAATTAACAACTAAATATGAAATCATTAAGAGAAAAGTTTTCTAAACTACCTGTAGCAGCAGTAAGATAAGAAGCAATTGAGTTGAACAAGGAAACCCAACAATGATAACGTACTACGTAACGATAAATTTACTAAAGAGCACCTTTACAATATACTAAGCCGTTGACATTAAACAATGACGCATTGCTAATATTCACTTGTAATAGTTCACAAACGATCCTCAATGATATGACATTGGTGTCTCGTGACATACTGAGACGCTATGAGTAATCAAACATGGATCCGTCCGTTCTAAATACCCACTGCGGGCTAGTTTCCTTCGTTTAAATATTTAATAACCGGCGTTTTTGTTCCAAGCTGTTGAAATGTTGCATAATTTCTATTTGTTTCAAGGGTTTGCTTGGTAGCACTAAGGCTAAGGCATCAATCAATCAGACTGACAATAGTTGGGGTGTCTAGTTTATTGTTGAAATTAAAGTACAATGACACCATCCCACCTTGTATTAAGTGGAGATGAACTCCAGACACGAAAGTAGTTGGCCCTGCATGGCAAGCCGATAGCAAATAGCATTTCTCATCAGTTTGACATTTAACAGTTTGGTATTTATGATATCGGTATAAATATAAATAGAGGGTTGGTGTCAGGCAGGCGACCGCGTTTATATCCAAAACTTTAAGAATGGGCTGGAATATTTGTCATCACAATGTGTTAGAAGGAAGAATAAATGAATGAAAAATGTCATCATCCCTTCGTTCATCGGTTTCTCGACATGGTCCATTCCATTACTTTCTATACGTTCATTCGTCACTAGCGCCTTTCCGGTGTGATCCATCGATCATACCGGTACCATCGTACGAATCAAAAGGGAGTGGTTAATTCGATCATGTATGGCCGTTATAAATGAAAGAGGAAATATATGGGCCGGCCTCAAATAATCGGAACAGAGCAGGAAAATCATGTTTCCTATACCTATATCAGTTTGCAGCTAAGTATTGACCAATTGTTCAACATCCAGCTCTTTATTATAATCATTAAAGTTATTATCGCGAAAGTATTACAAGTCCGGTTTCACGAGAATCAAGAGTTATTTTTGAGAAGTACCAATACAATATGTCCCAACTTTCTTTAGCCGGAATGTCATGGTGACGGATAATTGCATCGGAATCAAAAGTGGGTGTTCTCAGCCCACAAGTTTTCGCAACATTGTTGTGCCGACAATCAGACTCTTCAGATGTTTTGTGGCTTGCACCTTAATTGATGGCAATAAGGGTTATTTACAGGCCAAAGCAAACTAATTGGTCTTCAGCCCAATGTATGATATATTAATCTGTGTTCTGTCAATGTTAACACATTGTCGAAGATACCCCGGGGTCAAACGACTCGTTGCATCTCTTTTTCTCCTAAAGGTTGAAGCGAGAAGAAACTAAGAATAAGGTGTCTAGGAGAAGTTGGTTGTCCAAGCGGTTTAGGCACCTGCCCGGATTGCAGTGGACGCGGGTTCGAATCTCGCATCAAGAACATAATTTTTCGAAAATTTTCTATCCACCTGCTTAGGTAGTAATTTTTCTTACATATATAATATATAATGTTAAAATTAAGATTAAAATAGTGGAGAAGGAACTTTTTAATCATGAGCAATATTTTTCATCGGTCCAAACTACGAAGGCCGGGTGTCAAACAAGGTTAATCCTAACCTTCGATCCCAAATAGGTTCATCGCCTCCCACGACACTGCGTAAGGTATAAATAACAATGCACGTGTTTGCTACCCGCAAAGGATATTTACGGGTGTGGGTTTCTCGAGTCGCCATAGTGAAAATACTATTTGGATATTTGTAATTGGACACCTATAACCAACCAGTTGCATTTTTATTGTGTTACATTATAAAAAAATAATGGTAGGGTTTTTCGTTCGTTGCTTTCTATTGGCACTTCCGTTAAAAAGCAAAATTATAGTTTCTCTTTCAAACCTTAAAAAATATATTATATTTTTGGTATTAAAAGGGAAAAAAATAATGTATAGCATGCTAGCCGCGACACTCCCAGTGTCATCATCATTACCAGCCCTTTAATGTCTCCACCGCAGGGACACAGGCTTTCCTATGATGGAAGAGTATAGGAAGATAGGGACACCGAATAGTGGAGGGTAAACAACATCATATTTTTTTTTTTAAGTACACAAACAGGTTACAGTCATAAAAAACAAATGGATAAATATAATTGTACGTGGAACTAGACCCTAACCCTTAATAGTGTACATAACATGCTAGACATTGAAAATAATTATAAAATACTAATATCATAAAAATTGTGATTATTAAACAATTGTAGATACATCTAAAAAGATATCTCAAGAGGATTAGTGTAAGGCAGACGACCGGCTGTAAAACCTAAGCCAAAACCTTGACCAGGGGGCCTACCGCCAACACGATTGCTAAAGCAAAAGCTATAGTTTATGACGTCACGCTGACATTTCGCACCAAATGTACCTATACTATTAGCGATAGCTTTGAACGAATGATCACCGAATGATTTTGTATGAATTTGGCACAAAATCAGTACCGCCTAAAAATTCAGGATGGCTGCTATAGCCGTAAGCAGTGCATTACTATATAGCTATCATCAGCAATCCAGTTAGGCGGTAGGCCCCGAGTATGGAATAGAATGTTGTGATCCCAATCACTCTCTCCGTTCGTCGGTCTACCGACATGGTCGATTCCATCATTACTTTTCTGTACATTAATTCACCAATAGCACCTTTCCGGTGTGACAAATCAAAGGGGGGAGTGGATTGTTTGATGACGTCTGGCCGATATGGGACCAGGCAAATGATGATATAGGTTGGTAAGTATGTAGGTAACAAAATTGCGAATTTTTTGACCTGCCCCCGTGCTATGTAAGCCGATTTCATTTGCTTATTGGTCTACCCGTCACTCTCACGCTTAGCTATTATTCTGAATGAGTGAGAGAGGCAGATATACAAAAGCAACTAAAATTGACTTACATAATACGGGGTCTGGAAAAGACGTATATATAAATGGAAACGGGCTTGAAAACTCTAATGTTCTACGTGCCACTAAAAATACTTTCTGTTGTAACATAGTATTGAAAACACATTTTCTTGGCGCAAATAAGTGAAAGATAAACATAACGTTTGACATCACTGGTGGCACTTCGTATGTACTATGTACTTAGTTACATATTAACTTGTGCGCTGGACTGAATTTTACCTGCCACATATAATTTTCGTCGTATAGTGTTTTATTTAACCGTACTTACCTATGTAACGGTAAATGTGTACAGACATCAATCACTAGACGAGCACTTTCAAACTACGAAATCTAGCAATCACATTGGCTAGCGTATACCATAAATCACGCCCATTTTATTATCATCCCCGAAGGGGTAGGCAGAAGTGAATTACCACCTATGTATAGAATATGTTTTGTAATCATTACAAATATTCCGTCATATTCTTCTTCTTCCTACCCCTATCCCGCTCTAGGCGGGGTCGGCACTACAAGTCTTCTTCTTCCACTGCTTTCGATCCTTCACCAATTTCTCATCCACTCCTCTCGCTATCATGTCCTCCTTTACACAATCCATCCATCTCTTCTTTGGTCTTCCTCCCCTTCTACGTCCTTCCATTTCCAATATTCTGTCATATTATAGGCATTGAGTTATAAGGTAAGCTAGAGACGCTATGCCAAACAAAAATATTCTCCCAACTCGAATCTACCTACGGTGGCAGGGTGTGCGGGGCCAGCGGGCAAGCGTGGCGTGGAATCAGTTATACGCTGCAGCGCTAAACCAACAACATAAGCGCTAACACAATTAGCAGTCGATTATCGTCTAACCAAACTATTAAAACATGCAGCGCTGATCGCTGATAGAATACAGTTTTCTCGCGGCCAAAACATCGTAAGCGCCGCCGATTTCATGGCGCTAACGCGTTTCTTTCAACGCAATCTAACAAAAATATCCTTATATATTAGATTATGCATCGCAAATATGGAATTATGCTATTAAATTAATATTTGATATGTTTTAAATAATATTTTGTTACAATTAACGATGATAAGTCACAGCACTATCTTTTTGTTTTGTTGTTGATTCATTGTTGCATGTTTTTGACACGCAAGAATGCATTTTTCGATAGATCGAGCGGTGGCGAATGACTAAATGAGTTGTTGCTCCGGAGCATCAACGCACGGACTACATTTCTTGTTTGCGGTGTCGCTTCTATACGCTAGTAATAGTAGTTCAATGTATTATAAGTACCTAAATGAAGAAAATCGGATCCTTTAAAAAACAATCACACTCACCAGCGGCAACATCGGCTTCTGCTGCACGGGGGGCTGCGGCGGGGGTCCCCTCGCCCTGCTGTCACTCGGCTGCCGCCTGATCGCGGGCCTAGCCGGCGGGGGCTCCCGGGGGGGCTCCCGGGGCGCTTCCCTCGCGTGCTCCCTCGGAGACTCCCTGGAGCTGTCTCTGTCACGCCCCGCTAGCGCTTCCGACAGGGCTGCGCTTAAAGCGCCAATGTTACCAGTTGGTCTGACTGCTTCCTTGGTCGGCTGCTGCGGTGGTGGGAAGCGCGGGGCGTCGGTCCTCACTTGGCCGTTTGGTGTGGATCCTATAATAAAGCGGTCATATTTGTTAGTAGGAAAAACGTAGAATGCGTCAGCACCGACTCATCCCAAAAGGTGTCGGTGTCGTAAAAGCCGACTAAGGGAGACCTTGGAGCAACTTGGAGCACCCGAATGGTGGAGGGCAAACTACCAACAACAGCATACCCAAAGAGGGTTGGTGTCAGTCAGGCGGCCGGCTGTAAAACCTAAGCCAAAACCTTGAGCAGTATGGATTGGAATGTTGTCATTCCAATCACTCTCTCCGTTCATCGGTCTCTCGAGATGGTCCGTCCCGTCGCTTTTCTATCCGTCGCATTCATTAATCACTAGCACCTTTACGGTGTGATGGATGATATGAATCAAAAGAGAGTGGAGGGCTTGATGACGTCTGCATCAAGCCCTCCACTCCCTTTTGCATAGGGCAGGGAGTAGAAGAAAAAGAAGTTTGTTATCAGGAAACCCCTCTCGAGGTGGAGCCAGAGGCGGATTATCCTTAAGGCAAACCAGGCGTGTGCCAGGCGCGAAGGTGCAAAGGGGCGCGCGGGCGGAATTGTAAAAAAAGAAAAAAAAATACCTATACATCTACCTATACTAATAGTATAAAGCTGAAGAGTTTGTTTGTTTGTTTGGTTAAACGCACTAATCTCAGGAACTATGGAATCAAATTAAGAAATTATTTTTGTGTTGGATAGTCCATTTATCGAGGAAGGCTATAAGGCTATATTATAATAACCGACAATAACGCGAGCGAAGCCGCGGGTGACCACTAGTAATAGCATAAAATTTATTGCATCTTCTTAACTCAAGTTAAGAAGTTTGTTAAATGAGAGATTTGAAGATTTGATGGCATGTTATTATTTTGATTTTAATTTGAAAATGACATAAATATTAGTAAAATGATTACCAAGACAATGTCTTGGTAGGCTGAGTGGTATAGGCATCTGCCGAGATTGATATGATGATAATTTTTTGAACTTTTTCTAACTACAATTTTCTTTGATGGCATGTGTTTTTTTGTTATTAAAAAAAAATAATGCTGTTAGTTACTTAATATAATAGTTTCTTATCTCTTGTAAAATTACATATACAATAATAATCAAGGCAAAATGATTTTTGATTTGAATAATAGTAAAAATGCATGAGTGTTGTTGAGTGTTGTTGAATGTGGTTTGGATTGAGAAATTGTGAAGATTCTATTTCTATAAATAAAACAGCTGGAGAAAACTATTAGCTAGCAGGCAACAACATCAAAGATCGGTGAAGTCATTATCAAAATTAACACAAATTTTATTTTTATTGCTATTAAGAAACTATATGATCACCCTATTCTATCACATTTTTGCTTTATCTAACTTGGGTAACTGATTATAGTTGCTTATCTGTCTGTGTATTTTATAAATTGTTATAATAACAATAGAACTTCAAGACTAGGTAACATTCATTGGAAAATATTTTTAACTGTGGTGGGTGGGTGGTTAATTAAATATAGCCCAAATTCATTTGGAACAGTCAATCACAAGTCAGACTATATAAAACTGTCTAATATCTCCCAACTGATTGTTCACCTTAACTTGTTTGACGTAAATGTACATATTTGAAGCAGCAGTAGTAGTAAAATCGTGTATTTCTCACGATCCTATGGAAATATATTTTACAAATGCTATTAAAATTTTTATTTCAGTTATGTAGATGTGATAAAGACAACCTTGCAGCACAAACCACAATAAATCACTTAGGGCCTGTTTCACAATCGACTAGTAAGTTCTAAGTAGCTTACTTCGCAGATCATTTGACAGTTGTAATATGAATTATATGTCAATTGAACTGGGAAGTAAGCTACTTCGAACTTACTTGTTGATTGTGAAACAGGCCCTTAATATAATTATTAAAATATTTTGCTATCCTTATTCCTTGTTTACTACTCATTTGTTTACTTAGCTTTGTAATAACTCACAACTCTTACAGGTAAATTGGTATTAGGGTCAATTCTGACATGATTCTCTAAACTTAAAACTAAATTTTATATCAGTCTCTCCTTTTCATTCTATATTGAGAATAAAAGAGAAATACTGTTGTCAAATTAATCTTAGGTTTAGAGAACCATTGTCCGAATCGACCCTATTGTGTATTTTAATCCTCAGCTAAAGATTAAAAGAAACCCAACAAAGCTCACATGGAACTTCGAAATTTTTATTAAGTTACATGATTAAAATATAAATACCAAAAAAGATAAACAATTTCATACACAAACCTGCAAATTTTCCTGTGGGTCTCAACTTTGGCATTCCACCGGCAAAGAGTCCTCCGAGACCAGGTGGACCGCCACCCCCATTCTGCATAGGTGCTGCGCTTCTGACTCCATTGCTAACAGAAGCATTAGGAGCACTAGTAACCTTCCCTGGTATGTGCGGTCCACTCTTATCTACAGTAACAGTTTTCTTTAATTTAGCACCTTGTCTTATGGAACTTAATAAAGCATTTCTGTCGTCAGGCGCACCACCCTTGGGTGCTCCACCGAAAATCGGCGGAGGCGGTGGGCCTGGAGGTGGTGGTGGACCAGGTGGCGGCGGAGGCTTCGGACCCATTGTTATTCAACTCAACTCGAGCACACTATGCCATTAGACGTCCAACACTTTTAATCACAAAAATAACTATTGTCAAGGCGAACGAACCACCACCGTAGGCATTCGCAATCACACTAGCACGTGATGACAACACACAGCACCTAATACGTCACTTCGATTCATTTTAATTTACATAAAATACTGAGGAACCTTGTCCTAAAAGATTAATCATTCTAGGAAATACGTAGGCACTAAAAATTGTTTTCGTTGAAATAACATCTCGCACTCCTGACAATATGACAGCGTAAAAATTTTAAAAGTTATTTGATATAGAAAAATAAAAAAATATTTCAAATTGTTTAATTTTTAGTTAATCAAAATCCCTAAAAACTTGTCAACTGAACTCGACAAGAAATTCGATGAATTCTCGCAAATATGGCGGATAGGAAATGTCAGCTGTCAACGTCTGTCTGTCTAAAAAAACATAAACACGATATTACCATTACGAAAAAATCCCATCAGGAAAATACTTATTTCTACTGTATCTTATTGGATTGAAATAAGAGTCAATTGAGCATAATTAATCCGTGTAATAAATAATCGTCGCATAAAATCTCAGAGCAGATTTATTTGCTTTTAGCATAAAATATACAACAATACCTCATAATCATCACCAGCCCTATAATGTCCCAACTGCTAGGGCCAGGCCATCCCTATGGATCCTTATGGAAGAATATAGGAAGATAGGGCCATAATCAGGGTTGGTGGGTATTAATGACTGGGACCAAAACGGCTTATCATTCCTTCACGCACGGAAGCACGGAATTCGAGATGATAAATTTTTGGACACCTAATGACCGGCCTTAGCGAATATTGCTTAGTTTACACATAGGTACTTAAAATCAAAAGATAAATGTTGAATATACTAGGATCGGGAATGACCTCAGGGAATGACAAAAAATAACTGTTTAAATTGTAAACCTTTTTGATGTCAAATAATTTTTGTAATACTTTGACACGTTACTTGTCCTCTATGCGTTACTTTTTCAGTTCATAAAATACTACACCATTTGTTTGTATCTTGTTCCATGATTTGTTTACAGTTTATTCTCTATTTCTTGAAAATTAACTATAATAAATATTAATATGAATGTAGAACAAAGTGTCGCATATTTGTTTGATGTGTCTAAGGCAGTTAAACATTTCTACGAGTCTCCTGTGATTTTCATTACTAAAAAAGATTATTCAGATGATATATTTAATACGATGTGCGTAGTTCGATCTGCATTACAAGCGGGTGATAAAGATGCAATAATTGATGCTGTAGCAGATTTTCATTTGAAATGGTTACATGCTGTCAATGAAACAGACTTGTTTAAAAAAAGAATTGATGATATTACTAAAGAAGAAATTTTTCAATTAATTAGCTTTACTATAGATGCAATGGGTTATCGTTTGAAATATTATCAAAAATATATGGAAAAAAATCGTCCCAACTTATCTAACGCAGATCAATCCAATTTAATAGCCGATATTGAAATAGTAGAGGAAATGCATAAAGCCACAACTGGACTACTGTTAGAGAAACTTAAATGTTTTAGAAATTTTGTGGGTAATGATGAATTTAAATTAAAAGTTAAAGAATGTACTGACGATTTACTGCAGTGGTTGGACAAAATCAATGATGAACTCGCTTCCACTTTAAGCAAATATATGCAAGATCACATACCTCACTTGAGGACTGACCTTACGAAAACTTTGCAACAAATTGTAGACGAGCTGCAAACTTCCCATTCTACATCCGTACTACAATTACTCGAAGAGTTGAAAAATAAAGGTAAAGATATAAATACAATGATTAGGGGTACTTCTGGTAGAAATCTTGAAGTTAGTAAAGTGGTAGAAAAGATTGCTGTTTTGAATGATCGGATACAACGATTGGAGCAAGAACCGTTGTCAGCGGCTGTTATGGCTTTGCAAAATAAAAAGGACTATCTAGAGAAAAGACTTTTATCTTTAGAAAATTTAAGGATCACATTAAAAAGCCTGCACAGCCTACAACATGTCCCCTTAGAGGTTGATTCTCTAGAAAAAATTTGTGAATGTGAAGATTTCTTCCAATTTAAAATATTTAATCATCGCTTACCTGCAGAAGAACGTGAACATCTAATTACAGAGTTATGTTACATATGGAATGTAGCTGTGTTTGGTGAAAGGAGCCTTAAGTCAATAATTTCTATACTGAGTGCAGTTGATTTTAAAGAAGAATTTACTGATGAACTGGGTACATTTTACATTGATGAACATAGCAGAAAAATTTACAAGCTACCAGAAGACGATAAATTATATCAACCCAACGAAATTGGTCAACTTGTTCCAGTCTCTGATGATGGGGATTGTATTTATTTCTACGATGAATGTGGCCGTTATTTTATTGATAATAAAACAAGACAAAGAGTCTACAAAGCTCATGCTACTGCAAGTGAATACTTAATGGATTCATCAGGTGTTTTATTAAAAATCAAAGAAGAGCGGGACGGTAAAACTTTCTACTATGATAATTATGGAAGATATTATATCAATGAAGAAGGGAAAAATATTTATCGAGATATTGATAGTGTAAGTGAATATGAAAACGATGGTTTAGGAAATCTTGTAAGGATTCGAAGTCACTTAGATTTATTGGAGCCATGTCCCGAGGATATACATGTAACAGAAGAGTTTAAATATTTGAAACAATCTGTTGGACAAGCCTTGCGAAAATGCATCGCTGATGCTATTTTACATCAACCAGCTGATCCAATAAAATACTTGTCCTATGCTCTTACAAAATATAGACAAAATTTAGAATTGCGTGACAAAAGAGCTAAAGAAAGGGAAGAATTATATGTAGAACGGGAAATAAGATTAGCTGAAGAGCGTGCAGCTGCAGAACGAGCTGCAATGGAGGCCGCATTACTAGCCCAGGGTGGCAGTGAAACTAGTTATGATTCTAATTTGTATCTATACACTTCGATGCAGGCTGATATGCACTCTAATGGAACAAGTTCAAAATAAATAAAATTATAATTATAACTGTTAATTACAATTAACGGTAGATGATTTTAGTATAATTTGGTTGATAAATATTATTAAAAAGATTAATTCATTTATTTATATGCACTGACCTCTATAATATACAAGGTGTTTGGTACATGGTATATCAAACCGGCACCTACCCATGCTAACATAGTCATATAAATACTATGGTGATATCAAAAAAAAAATTGTAAAAAAAAATTGAATTCTCTATACAAATAGTTCGATCAGAAAAACAAAATGTATGAAAAATTTTTAAAAATATTTTTAGAATTTTGAATTTTTACTATTACCATAGTATTTACATGCCTATGTTAGCATGGGTAGGTGCCGGCTTGATATACCATGTACCAAACACCTTGTATAAAAACACTGGACTGAATACTTCTACTAAAATGACAAATGTTTCTTGGGCCGATTTGAAGAGCATCATAGAGCAGCGGCAAGGTAGGGTACTAAAATTTGGCAACTTCGTGCGACCCGCCTGCGGTATAGAAAAGAAGGGAAAACTCGCTCCGTATCACCGTCCCCCGCTAAGATCTAGAGTGCCCCCCGTCCCCACTACCGTCTCATACCGCAGGAAGGTCGCGCACGAACTTGTCGGTTGTCGACAATTCTATTCTATTCTCTAATATTAGTTCCGTAGACCTTCGCACACCAGAGCCATTAGCGCCAAAATGGCGATAATCAAATTGGCTTCATTTTTTGGATGACAACCATAGAGGACAATAATACTAATGACAACCTTCAGTACACCGTACTAGAGGTCAGTGTGTACGAGCTATTTTGTCCCTTAATTTGGACTATTATTCTTTCAAGTTTTTTATTATTTATTTTAATCATAATATTAGACTTATTATATGTTATGTTTTAAAATATAATTATTTATTTATAATAATTATTAAAAATATTTTTTATTATATTAGTTTGAATATATTGCTTAAAAGCTAGCACTCCATGGTCGGACAATATTTTTTTAAAAGTGTGTATGTATAATCTATTTTCTTTGTAATGGCAATAATTCCGCGTCTACGATTTGTTACTGAAAAGGTCGTCGATGACTTTGCGATTATACAAAATTACAAAGGAAAAGTGTCGTGCGTAGTGTGA